>VWZN01010137.1:11464-29210 GCA_013396955.1 Regulus satrapa | reverse complement strand
TTTTTTTAGGTAAATTCCCTGAAGTTTCTTGTTTTGCTAGCATTTTATGTCTAAACTGTCTCTTAAGTATGTAATACAAGCCCATTAACACTCTTCTCTTGTTTTCTTAAGCACAGTGGGTTTAGAAACAGGTGCAGTGGATTCAAGGACCTCTAAAATCAAAGGGCAAACTTGCACTAAGCTTTGGCAAAATCACCCTCCCTGTGGTTACTGCTCTTGCAGCATAAGATGAGTAGTGCACTGACACATATTTTCTTTTAATCAGAGCTAGTTCTAATGAACTTGCTGCAATCTGAAATCAAACTCTCCATGTTTCCTATATACTTAAACATTTGAAAGGTGTATTAGGAAGTATCACCAAGTTTGCAGTTCTGATATCCTCATCATCTGATTCAGCATAACAGGAAGGAGTGAGTGCAAAAATGGTCATTTTGTAATGTCACTGCTAAAGCCAAATGTATCAGATCACAGTAAGTTTGCCCATCAGTGTGCACATAGTAAATTACTTCTCTTCATAGACCATTGCGCCCTTCCTGTAAGTATCCCTGGAAAACATTTCTTAGCTATGGGTTTTGAATTAATCAATCAACTTTTGTTTTTATAGCACCATTCTGGAAAATTCACTTATAGCACTTTCAGTAATAGAGATTAGAAAAACAAATCCATACTCTCCATTAAAGTCCAAGGCATCTATCTTCTTGACTATGTTCACTTAAGACATTTCAGCTGTGCAAGTACTGACAGCTTTATACTTTTAGAAACTCTTCAACTACAAAACAAATAGATGTAGGAAACAAAGTATCTGAGTCACAAAAAAAGAATGTGGAGCCAACTGGAGCTTTGATTTGACCCTAAAAATCATGTCTGAATTTAATAATTTGTGTGAAAATTAGAAAATATTGTGAAGTCATTTCTGCAAGTCAGTGTGGCTGCTGAAGGGCTGCTGTGGGATTATTCAGTTACTCATAGACATCAATGATGTGGATGTCGACAGCTGAACTGGGATCTTTTCAAGGTCATGAGCAATGGCTCCAGTCAACTCAGCTGTTCAGGACCTGATGACTCATGGCCTTCAAATGTCTGTGTCTCTCTTTCAACCATTAAAGGTGTTGAGCATGATCAGCTCTGGTGCAGACATCTACAGAAACCTCACTTGTTTATTAAATGAGTTTTTGCATTAAATATACCGTGATATCACAATGAAGCTTCAGTTTAGCAGTCAAAAAGGAAAGAAATCTAACAAGAAACCCAGCAAACTCCACATCAGATCTGGGTAACAAGATGTTAGTGGCATGAGCTTGTGTATTTAGTAGCAATGTGCAATGCCATTAGAAGTTTAGAAGAAAATAATGTCATTAAATGATAAAGCAGAAGCTGTATTCAGCAACTTAGATAAGACTCTGTCTTTTTTTTTAATCATCAGGACATGTTCCTGTCCTGATTTGTGTCTAATTTGTCCTCCAAGTATCATGTCCCTTGTTTTTTTTTGTATTTACTGTATTTTATTTTTCAAGCTTCCCTTGTGCTAATTCTGTTTTTGGGGGGGGGGAACAATGATTCATCTGCCTTTCCTCTGTGTGTTAGCACATTTACAGAGGATAATTCAGTAGCATCATATAAATGCAACATATGTTTTTGTGGGTAAAATTATATACTACAGAATACGTCTCTCTATTCTGAATTGAAAAGTGGTTTTTTATTAGTGAAAAAATCAAATATTTACAACGTCGCTTATCTCTTGCTGTCAGGTTGCATCTACACCTTTATTTGAACATTTGCTGACAAGCTCTTTCTTCCCCTGGCAGGCTTAAAACTTACTAATTCACATTTCCGTCTATTCTCTAAATGTAAATCCTGTATGCAAACAAGGGTGTGTTGAAACATCCCTTCTCTCAGACCATGCTCTTCTGACATAAATTTGCTCATTCAGTAACAGTAAGATTCCAATCATGTAACTGTACCTAAAAAAATTAATCATCTAGTGCTATCAGTTAAGCTACCTATGATCTTTTAACAATACAGGGATTTTCCAGCTATGAAAGGTGCTTTCATTTCTTTGTGAAAAGTAGCACACACCCAAGGTGGACATGTCTCTGTAATTTTTTCCTGGGTTGGCTCTAGGACATCAATGATAGAGCAACCAAAGACTAATAATTTTCTATGTTGTGCAGACTTCCCAAAACCTCAGAAACCCAAGTCCCAGCCAGAGAAGAGAAGAGTCATGCCCAAATTCCTCCCTGTCCCTTGTGGAGTCTGAGAATCATAGTTGCAAAATCTTAGCTTTTCGCTTCCTCCAGCATTCCACAGAACATTGGTTTCTCTCACCATTTTCCTGTGACCATTTAATTCATTGGAGCAACAAGTAAGGATAATTATGGGTTGGTAACAAAGGCAGGAAAGAAGATTATAATGTGAGCAAAATTCCTTCTCATTCCATCAGAGAGCCAGCAAACTCTTTGTGTGGTTACCATAAGAACTATATTGAGGACTCCTATAAAGGCTGAAGCAATGACTTGTCTCAGGAGAAAAAAATAAAGTCTTCAAAGCTCAGTAAACTGCAAAATTTTTATTCAGTAACTCATGCATTTTCAGAAACCTCTACCAAATACCTGCACAGATTTAAGTACAGTGGTCACAATGAGGAAATATAACCCATTTACTCTGACAAAGCAAGGTGTGTTGACCTTGGTTGAATGCCAGGTGCCCATCAAAGTTGCTCTATGT
This sequence comes from Regulus satrapa, assembly GCA_013396955.1. Lineage (NCBI taxonomy): Eukaryota > Metazoa > Chordata > Aves > Passeriformes > Regulidae > Regulus > Regulus satrapa. The sequence continues at coordinate 26,486 of VWZN01010137.1, read as the reverse complement.
ATCCCATCTTCAGCAGGACAGGGAGGAAAAAAAAATTACCTAAAGGTTTATTGTCAGTACATGGATAGGAAGAGATTAGTCACCAATTACGGTCATGGGTGAAACAGACTGGATCTTGGAAAATTTATGTATTGCAAATTGAATTGGGAAAAGAAAAATAACCAAAACTGAAAACAGTTCCTCCCCATCCCTCCCTTCTTCCTGGATTCAATTTCATTTACAATTTTCTCTCTGTCCTCCCCCTCAGCGGTGCAGGAGAATAGGGAATGGGAGCTGTGGTTAGTTCATCACACATTGTCTCTGATAGTCCTTTCTCATCAAGGGGAGGGTACTTCATTCATATTCATATTCATGTTCATTCATATTCCCCTGTTCCCGCATGAGATGTTTCTATACAGACTTCTCCATCATAAGATTCTCCCTATGTGCTACAATTCTTCATGAACTGCTCCAACAAGGACCACCCCTTCTGTGGGGTGCAGTACTTCAGGAACAAAAGGTTCCAGCATGGGTCTCTTCCATGGTTACAGGTCCTGCCATCAAACCTTCTTAGCAACCCTGCAGTGAAGAGGGAGCCAGGAGAGTGGCAGGAGCCTACTCCAGCTGTCTTCCCACTGTGTCCAGCCTCCCTCAGGCTCCCTCTGCTCTTACATGGGATCCTCCAGGAGCTTCAGGTGGTTATCTGCTTTACTGTGCATTTCTCAAGGAAGAAGCCTGACTCACCATGGTCTGCACTACTAGCTGAAGGGGACTCTGCCCCCGTGCCTAGATAGTTTCTTTCCCCTCCTTCTGCACTGGCTCTCAGGTCTGCATAACCATTTCTCTCACATATTCTCATTCCTCTCCTTGGCTGCAATTTTTGTCCAATTTTTTATCCACTTTTCTTCCTCTTCTTAAATATGTTATCCCAGAGGTGCTACCATCATTTCTATGGGCTCAGCCTTGACCAGAAGTGGGTCCACCTTTGGATCTGGATGTTATGTGCTCTTTCTCACATGGGAGAAGCTTCTAACAATTTCTCACAGAAGCCAAAACCTGTAACACCCCAGACATCTAAACCTTGCCACATGAACCAGATAGAGTAATATAAAAGGTGTGACAGCATTAGTGTGTAGCAAAATAACTTGTCATTGCAAGTGCATTCTATTGACAGAAGGAAATTTTGGGTTAATTGCCTGATTTCTCAAGTCTCTTAACTATCCACTTTCCAGCCAGTAAGTGTTTAATATTTGGTGATCTCTGATTTTTCACAGATGTCTTCTGCCATTCCATTTGCTAGCCACATATTGATGGTTGTCCTGGGAATGCCCTGACTTTCAGAACAGCGGTGTGTTTTCTACTGCTGAAGGTTGTCAATAAATATAACAGATCTAGCAAGAAAAACATATCTTTGATCATTTGGCACAGGGAACATGAGGACATCATCATATTGCCAGTGGGGGATTTAATAGTTTGCATTGCCCTTAAATGAGCTATTTCATACCTCTAGCCTTCACCCCATAGTAAGCCCATTAGTGAAATACTCCATGGTACCTCAGTAGAATTTTGGTGTTTGAGCAGACTTTATTCATGTAGAGATGACAAAAATATTGTTTAGAGGCTGCTCATCAATTATTTACCTTTGATGAAATATCAGTTCTTTGACAACATTTCTACATATATTGTAAATACCTCTCAAGGTCTTAGCATTATAGAATCATGAGACAATTAGGTTGAAAAAGACATCTAAGATGGAGTTCAACCATTAACCCAGCACTGTCAAATCCACCGCTAAACCGTCTCCTAAGCATCACATCTCCAGGTTTTTTAATCTTTCCAGGGACAGTGGTTACACCACTTCTCTGGGCAGCCTGTTCCAGTGCTTGACCATCCTTTCAGGAGAGATTTTTTTCATAATATCCAATCTAAACCTCCGCTGGAAAACTTTGAGGCCATTTCCTGTTGACCTATTGTTCAATATCTGTGAGAACAGTGACCCATACCTGGCTACCACCTTTTTCCAGGTAGTTGTACAGAATAGGGTACCTCCTGAGTCAGATTTTCTCCAAAATATACAGCCTCTGTTCCCCAGAGAAATCCTTACAAGTGCAGGGAATAACCTTATGTATAAAATATATGTGTTAACACACATGATGCTGAAAATGTGTGCCTTCCATTAATCCTGCATCTTGAAGTAAGAGAAATGACAATGGGAAATTTCTTTTGAGAACCATTCCCAGTCTTCTCCAGGGGAAACTCCCGATGCACTTACCTTGGTGTAGCTTTATCCTACATAAGGACCCTGTGCCCCAAGCTGTAGACACCTTTTCCGCTCTTTCTCATGGGACATTTTGCTGTGAACAAAGGAATGCTGTAGTTTCTAGTTTCTGGTAATTGAAATCCTCAAGCCCAAAAATTTAAACTGTTTAAGCCAATTGTTGCTTAGCTCTTCTTAAGTGTTCAGTACCACATATAAACAATGATAAGAGAGTCATTATTAATCAAAGTGGATTAAATAAGAAAGAGAAAGAAGAGACTATGAAGGATAGAGAGTAAATAAACAGAAGGTAAGGAACTTTATACTCTTCTCCATCTATTGGGATTCATCACTAGCTCCTGCAGGGTTGATGTAGTTATTGTCAGTCCTTTCCCATTTATCTGGTTATTTTTAATTCTACCAAAAAAAAAAAAAAAAANTTTTTTTTAAATACAAAAAAAAAAAAAAAAAAAAAAAAAACAAACAAAAAAAACCAAAAAAAAAAACCAAAAAAAAAACCCAAAAAAACCCAAACCAACCAAACCAAAAACAAAATACAAACAAACAAAAAACCTAACAAAACCCCCTCAGAAGTTCTATTTCCATATTGTACATGCTGACTTTAAAATTCATTACAGGCATAAAAACAAATCAAGATGACAGAATGCTCAAATATATTGTGCTGCCCAGATTTATAATTGAAAAACCTTCTGCTGCATGAAATGAGTGTAGTAGAGCAGATGAACCAGCAGACAAGCAGGAGACCAGAATTAAATAAATTTGTGTTAATAAATCCCACTATTTATCAGATACCAGGAATTAATTTTCTCTGTATTTGGCCTCTCTTCCAGATAGTGTGAGCAAATATTGGTTGGGATTGGAGAGCAGAGGACATCCAGGTTTTTTTTTATTATTTATTAATTTTCTTTCAGGTAGATGATGGCAAAGGCCTGTGTGAAGTTTTGGGAAGAAAAGAAAGACTGAAAGGATGTGTCTGATTATGATGCATAATGCCATGGGCTCAGTTCTCCTTTGGGATGCTCTCTGTTTGGGAGCCTGGTCTGCTTTTCAGATATGGACCACCTGATGAAAGCAGATGTCTGGCCTTGCCTAGACATCACTGTAAATATTACCAGAGGGTTTTGGCTGGGAAAGTATTTACCTGGATATTGAACACTAGTTATATAACCAATTTTCATACACTTTAGCAAAAGTTATAAGTTCTAGCTTAGATTTGATCACATAATTAAAGGTCCTTTTTTTTTTTTTTTTCCCTCTGTTGAGCAGTTATGGAATAAACATTTAATATTGCTGTCTCTTTAATAAGACTCTGAAACTCTTGGACTGAGATCTTCCTGAAGCCCTAAAAATCCCTTTAATAATAAATATGAGATAAACAGTTGAACTGGCCAAATGGAGTGATTATCCTTGGTATCTATGTATGTCATGATGAAAGTTTTTAGGAAGAGGACTTGATTGGTAGCAGGAAGCCAGCCTTGGTGTTCAGACAGTGGTCCATGTAATTGTGAGCCATTTCTCATTGAATTTAATATTACCACCCACAAGCTGAAAGCCAAGTAATGCCAAGCCACTATGACCAAGAAGCCAATTGCTGCAGGTAAGTCCTACAGTTCATGGAGATTCTTATAGCCCTTCTACCCCATTACTGAACTATATATTGCCCTAGGATAAACCATTAAAATAAAGGAAAGTGGTTTACAGTTTTTTTCCATTTATTTTCCTCCTAAAAGTATTTTGCCCAGACACTTTCTCTGCAATCCTACCAACCTGACATTTTTGCTCACAATATCCACCAATTTTTATAATAGTGGGAGGTAAATAAATATTGTAAGCTTGGCAACAGATAACTAGATATGACCTCTGGAAGGTGGTTAAAAATATGAAAAAAATCTAATTAGAGCTTTTTTTCTGAGCTCTTTGGCTCAGTGTAGTAAAAGCATTTTTGAGAACAATCCATAGTTACATCTGTCTGCTGAAAGATGCTGTTTCAGAAGAAAATTGGACATGAAAATTGTGAATAAGCCTTCAAGTTGAAAAAAGTTTTCTTTGTCTTTTTGGAATTGATGATACACCAAATGCTGTGCAGTGGACGCTTTTATTTGCCTGGTGTTTAGCCATCAGAGGTAGCATTGATATTAATATTTAAATGCCAGAGGTAACCACACAAATTTTTTTTTTTTTTTCATTTGCCCTGGTTATCTTGCCAGGAAGATGACACGAGTAAGCACCAATGCTTACATTACCAAGTTGTAATCATCCAATGCTAGCCATTACAGAAATAGAAACTCTAGCTACTAGTCATGAGGACAGTCAATATTTTATTCCTCTTGTGCAGTAGCACACCTCAGAGGTATGGAAAATACTCAAGGTCAACTTGGATAAACATCCAAAAGCTCAAAGGCTTATCCAGACCTAAAGAGTCTGCAAAACAAAGCAGAACCCTTGTGATTTCTGGTGGATGTTCTCCTTAGAAACTTGAAAATTAAAGTTAAATGTATGTTACAAAATAACTTGGAGCTGTTGTATATGTTTGTCCTGAAATTTGGGAAAGGTTTTCAAGGAGAAAGTTTTCATGCCCATAAATCTTTGTAACAATCCAAATTTGAAAATTTGCATAGGCACAAAATGTATCCTGTGCTTCTGAGCTGAATTTCTCAAAGTATATATGTACAGTGGTACTAACCTCAGAGAAGTCTCAACATTTCTGCTATTAAAGGGTTAACTTTTGTGTTATACTGTGGCAGAAATGGATGCTGAGAGTGAAAGAAGGAAGGATAAATGTTTAAATTTTAAAAAATCTGATATTATTTTCCTATTTGTAAAAGGCTTTTTTAATGACTCAGGAAAATGCATTTTTTCCCCTGTAGATTCAGTTTCACTCAAAAAATCTTAGCAAAGGATAGGACCTGAAGAAGTTCCACATTATCATTAACTGTGACTCCCTGGTGCCTTTCCCTAGTTCATCTTTCTACCCAACTTTTATAAATTATCTGTTTGGGAAATTACTTCATTGCCCATCTCCCGAGAGTTCTATGAGAACTACTTAATTAGTCTGGAAGGTGTTCTTGAAACTATTCATTTATTTCATTTTATTTATATTATGTCAGATTAATAAGTGCTAAAAGTACAAACTCTTTTCAAAGTCATTGGAATTATGTTGAGGTTTTCTTCTTTCCTACTTCTTTTCTTCCATTTCCATCAGGCTGGTCAAAAAGGGAGACCGTGACTAAGGAGTTCAGACTTTGGAGATAGAAACTTTTAATGCTTTTCAGTGTCTGCTTCAAATCCCTAGTCAACCATTCCCATGATTAAATGACATAACAGGTCTATTTCCCAGTTCCAGAGCTAGATGATGATGATGGCAACTTCATTATATTTTCTCCATTGCTTTCAGCTTATCCTTTTAATTAAAATGTAAAGGAATGACAGATTCCCCCCTGCTCACTCTAACTTTAGTGAAAGTTCAACATCCCAAGTGGGACTTGAACTCACATTATCACAGAGCAAAAGTTCAAAGCACTAAAACAGGAGCCATTAAGGCATCAAGCAAGTAAGCTAGCACTTACCAGGATCAATTTTCCACTTAGGCAGCCTTTGTCCAATTGTGCTAACTCTCACTGAATCTATTCCCACTAATGGATCAAAGCTGAGAGGTAGGAATTCTTAAATCATTAATTCCCAAAGCTCATTAATATAATATTAAAATTGCACCCACTAGTGTTGCCATGAGAGGTAGGTTTTCACCAGTTTGCTTTAATACAAATTTTGTTTTTTGGCTTTGGGTTTTCTTGTGTTTTTGGGGGGAAGATTTTTGACCCAGTATGAAAGTTTACCATCATAATATTTCAAACTGACTTGCAGATTAGGTGATCATTATTTACTCAATAAATTTGCATGAGTGTTCAATGAAACGTTAAGCTAATATAGTAGTAATAAAAACAAGGACAAGAAATGGTGATATTCAGTACTGAAAAGATTTTTTTCTCATTGCCTTTTGTTCTATTAGACTACCACAGTAACTTCTGGATAAAGAAGACAATCACAACTTAGTAAAGAATTTGTCTTTCTACTCCCATGCATATAAGCAAAATCTTCAGAATATAGGACCATTTTATAACTTTCACTTGTTCTTTTAGAAATAATATTATTATAAATATTAAATAAAACTCTTGGTAAATGGAATGAGGACAATGGAAGGAATAACATTGAATTTATAAATTTGTTTGAAAATAGAAGCAATAAAAGATCCCTCTCAATTGTTCTTCTCTATCTTGCTTTTACTTGCTTAGTTTTAAGAGGTGGATTTATATTCTGTGAGAATAGACATATTCTCGCAGTGCATCAACTGTAATCTCCTAAATCTTGAAATTTATTCATTGATACAATTAAGTTGGGACAAAATCAACAATTTGGTGAAGGTACAGTAGAATCATCAGCAGATTTCTACATAAGAACTGTACATTTCTTGGCTTTACCTATCCTCTTGAAGCATCTGTCACTGACTGAAGTGATAGATTCCCACAGTGCTGCAGAGTTGGGAGTATACTACAACAAAATCTCTCAGATTTTGATATTATCTAGCAGCTTAATTGACCCCAAGGGGTCATGCAGAAATGATGGTGTGCACACTATACAACCTATATATGTATAATCTATGCTGCACAGTAAATAAAGGTAATTTTGCTATTGATCTGGTGTTTTTTAAAGATTTTATTCAAAACCTGACCAAACCACCCTTTCTTGAAAAACTTTTAGCCTTGGGACATAAGTCTCTCCCTATTGTGTGGAAAATCAATGATTCCAAGCAGAAATCTATACATAAAAGACATTTAGTTTTGCAATAGCGACATACTTCTAGACTGTGAAATGCACAAAATTTCAAATTGCAAAATAGCTGCCTTTCAAAAACTGTGTGCTGAAGTAACTTTTGCAGCAAAGCTTCCCTTTGCATATTAAAATACCAGATAGACATTATTACACATTATAAAATGAATTGCATTGCCATAAAAATTAGAAAAAGCTTGGAAAAAAATTATAAGAAACTCTCTGAGCAGAACTACACTACTGAAAGCATCTTTGGAAATAATATAGATTATAGAGCAAAAGTTAGGAAGCTACAATGATGTTAGTCAGTCTTGCATGGATGTACAGGGGAGACAGTATTATTTAATTATTCACACAATAGTTTAAAAAACCCTGATAGGTATGAACTTGATGTTCTATAAGCAACTGACAAAATAATAGATGTAAGGACTTGGTCTGCTTACATTGCAATTGAATATCTCTCTATGCAATAATTTATAACATTCAGAGGTTAACTAAAGAGAACCTAGGATCTTTCTGTTGTCAAGGTTGAGTTGATTTCTCATTATAAACCATATTCTAACAATCTCACAAATATAATCAGGTGTTGGGGAAGCTGGCAGTAATCAGTACATTTAGGCTGTCTAATGCATTTCATTATGAGGTATTATAGTGACTGTCTTTTCCTCTGAGAAGCAGTAAGGCCATTGTCAATTAACTCTCAAGTTGACATTTTTCCCATGATCATGGGTGATGCCTATGTCATTTAGTGCACTGAGATAAAGAATTTGTTTTGCAGGGGAAGCCATTAAGTTACTCAGTTTTTCAGCCTCATAACATTTTTGTAACTTTGCTTATTTCCCCATAAGTAACATTTAATATCCACTATTCTATTATTCCTTTATATAAAAATGGCAGAGTTTTTTTTCCTTTTAACCCAAAAGGCTGTCTCTTTCATGGCATTTTCCATTTTTCTGGTACTACTCATTGTTCTCTTCTTACCTTTTGACATTTTTTCAAAACTTGGTAATAAAAAATGTCAAAGGAAATTTAAATCACAAAATCCATAAAGTTCTCTGTGAAAAGTCAACCTGAGAATCTAGGGGTGGCTGTGTCAATACATGACATTATTTTCTCTGCAGTAGATGCTGAATTAACAATTGAAAAATATCAGAACTCCATTTAAAGCCTCTCTGTATGCCCTATATGGTGCTCATGGATGATGAGGAATATTGCAGGCAAAATGTACTCAAGATGATCCAGGATTAAGTCTTTTTCATGTCCTCATGGATGGCAGTCAGTTTTGGGCTTTCCACACACTAAGCAGAAGTTTATTATTTCATCCTCAAGAATATTTCCGCAATTTAGGTATGGACTGAATGAATGATTAATTTTAAGGGAAAAATGCACTGAAATACACCCACTGATCCTTCATAGAATCATAGAGCAGTTCGGGTTGGAAGGAACCCTAAAGTTCTTCTAGTTCCAGCTCCCTGCCATGGCCAAGGACACCTTCCACTTAGCCAGTTTTTTCACAGCCCCACTTGGCCTGGCCTTGAACATTGCCAGGGATAGGACATCCACAGCTTCTCTGGGCAGCCCTCTGTTGTTGTGCCATAAACAGAAAAGAACAGACCATCCTAAGTCAGTCTGGCTGGGGCATCAAACAATGCAGAACAGTACTCTCATTTGGGTCATCATATGCATTTAATGATCAATAAATCCTTTTAATATGAGCAACAACACTTTTGATGAGCATTTCACATTATGTAGCCTTTCTGCATTTTATTAAACAACTTCCACACAAAAAAAAGTTCAGTATTGTTATGAAGTAGAATCAGATGTTCATATATAAAATAAGATATAAAGAAAAATATATATTTGTATGTATATCTTAAATTTTATTCCAGTCTATCAACAAGTATATATTTTTTTTTCATTTTCTGGCAGCAAACTAATAAAACTATTTTGTTTCAGATAAAGTCTATCATCCTCAAGCTAGGGAGATTTCTTCTTTATTTTTGTTTCAAGAAATGTCCTAGAGATAATCATCATAAAATTAGAGTTAGTACAGGTAGATTCATGGAGCAGAGATGGTGGTGCAATCTAATTAAAAAATACGTCTGTAGGTTTTTTATCTGTAAAATATTCCTGTAACATATACCACAAAGCTTAGCAATGTAATGATAGTAAGATATGGAGAGTGATATGAAATTGGGTCTGAGGTTCACAGATGCTACATTTTCTAGCTCTATCATTACTCATTGCATATTTATAGGCAACCTGATCACCATCCAAGGCACTGTTTTGTATACAAATGGAGAGTTTAATAGTCCATATCTGAAAAGATCAATCTCTTTTGCCATAAATAATTGTCCTAAAGTTTGATTAAATAATTCCTGATGGAGCTTATGAAGGTCAGTAGCCCCTTTCCCACACATACCTAATAAATGCAAGATAACAATCATGTTGTATAACCAACAATCTCGGGATTAAATATGTTCAATCTTTACAGAGATTGTATGAAGATTATTCAATTTATAATCACTGTGGAAAACTAAGAAAATTAATGTAACTTAGACCATTGAAACATCTTAGAAAACCCTACATTTATTTTATTAATTGACAACTGAACCTGAAAAAGTCAATATCAAAAAGGCAATTGGACTCAGACTGAAAGGAAAATGTCTGTCACAGTGTTTTATCCTGACTATAAGTTCTGCTAATGGGTCTTTTCTCATTTACCCACTGTCAACTCCAGAGCTGTGACTGGTAGCAAAGTTAGGCAAGTGTCAAGTGAAGCTCAGAAAGGGTCAGATACTGGACTGTGACAGGAAAACAGCCTGGGTTAAAATTAAAAATTCAGATTTGTAGGCAGTTTGTTCAGACAATATGTGAGAGGCAATTTTTTTCCACAGAATCACAGACTCAATTAAATTGGAAAAGACGTCACGAATACCAAGTCCAATCTTTGACTGAACTACACCATGTCATCTAGACCATGGCTCTAGGTTCTATGTCCAATGATATTGAATGTCCCCAGGGATGCTGACTACCATGTCCCAGCTCCCTCGGCTGCTCTTCATCAGACTCATGCTACTGCTTTCACCAACTCTGTTGCCCTTCTCTGGGCACAGTCCAGCACCTCAGTGTCTTCCTTGGATTGAGTGATCTAGAACTGGACACAGAATTTGAGGTGTGTCCTGTCTCCTCATCAGTGCCAAGTTTAAGGGGACAGTCACTGCACTGGTCCTGCTGGCCACACTGTTGTTGATAGATGCCAGAATAACACTGGTCTTCTTGGCCGCCTGGGCACTCTGATGGCTCATGTTCAGCTGCTGCTCACCAGCACCCCCAGGTTCTTTTCCTCTGAACAGCTTTGCAGCTACTCTTTCCCTAGACTGCAGCATTATTGCGACCCAAAAGGAGGACCTGGTGCCTGTCCTCATAAAACTGGCCTTGGCCCATGGATCTCTCTGCAGAGCCTTCCTGCCCTCCAGGAAGTCAACACTCCCACCCATCATGGTATCATTGGCAAACTTACTGAGGGAACACTTGATCCACCAGTAAAAATATTAAAAAGGATTGGGCCCAACATTGATCCCTGATGGACCAGGATGTATCCCTACTAGTGACTGGTCACCAGTTGGATGTGGCACCATTCACCACCACTCTCTGGACCCAGACATCCAGCCCGCTTTTAACCCAGTGAAGAGTGCATCTGTCCAAGCCATGGGCTGCCATCTTTTCCAGGAAAATGCTGTGGAAAACAGTAACAAAGTCTTTGCTGACATCCAGTTAGACAACATCCACAGCCTTTCCCTTATCCGCTAGATGGGTCACCTGGTCATAAAAGATCAGGTTGGTCAGACACAACCTGCCTTTTCTAAACTCATGCTGGCTGGACTTGATTCCTCAGTTGTCCTGTATGGGCTCCATGATTGCACTCAAGATGATTTTTCTTTGAAAATTTTAAAAACCACAATATTAAAGCTCATCCAAGACTTGTGATTTTTTTTTTTTCTTAGTGCTATGATGCATTAAGACTTGAATTCTGTCCAAAGATGGGTCTAATATGAGATAGCACAGATAGAAATTTGGTTATCTCAGACAATATATAATGAGGTAAACAAGAGGTTTTATGGTTTGTAGAGTCTGTGGTGCTCAGAAGTTTCACCCCATTTACCTGCAGAGATTTTCAGCATAGGTGCTGAAATGAAATCTCCTCAGTCATTTGCAGAGGAAAAAATAATTGCTGTAGAGCAATTTATCATTACTGCATTACCATTTATCTAACCTGGTGCAGATGTGCAGAGAGTTATGAACCATGCCCAAAAATTCTTGTTTCTCTTCAGAAACTAAAGAAGGACCCCTGGATGGCTAGCTTGGACGTAAATTTCTGCATTGTAAAGGCCAGATTTAGATGACCAGTCTTTATCAATTTCACAACTTATAAATTTTTTGTTTTATTGCATTATTTTCAGGTAACTAAATAAAAAAAAATGCCTATGAAAATTTTGGTTTTCCATGTATTTCATGTTTCTTCTTTTTGTAAGGAAAGCTTTCCATAAGTATTTATTGCTAAAAGACAAACTGTAGAAAACTGTTGCAACCTGAGGGACTATTTAAAATATTTATGATTTAGGTGGCAGATATGTTGCCAACAAAATTGTTTGCATATTTCCAGCATAGTTGAAAGGGAAAGCCTAGTAGGGATCATTCTAGCTTTTCATTTATATCATATTACTTCAGCAGCCTCCCCAGTGTCTTCCCTTTTCATTTATATAACATCTGTCTGTGGTTTCTTTCTAAATTTTTGTCACTATAATTTGTTGTCTCAAATACTCTTATTATACCATTCTTCTTCTCAATACATTTACAAACTGCACCTCAAAATATTTCTTCACTGGTTATCTCCTTTCATTTTTTTTTCCCTAGTTGGTGTTATTTGGATCTCTAAGGTGTATATTATCACTTTAAAAAGTATTTCAAGACATAATTTGTAAAAAAAAAAAATATAAAATTCTACTACATGGAACATAATGACAGTACTGTACAATAATACAGTTAATAAGTAACTTGTAAGTACTTCTAAGCTTTCTGGATATTTTTAACTTTGGCAGAACAATATCAGGTTCAGATTATTCAATGATTACTTCTCTCACAGGAACAGAAAAATGATCCACAGGAGATATATCACCTCTGTTTTGTAGAGATGTTTTATAATTTAGCATTTAATGCCTTTGAAGACATGAAAGACTTCATCTTTATGTAATCAGAGGTAAGCAGTTTATCTTGAAGGTTTAGGATACAAGAATTATAAGGTTTGCCAAAATTCTTAGGTGCTGTACTAATTGTGTGCCTTAGCTGGTTGGCATAGTAATCTAACATCCAGAGGAAGGGAGGACAAGTGGCAATGCAACATCTTAAGTCAGCTTTTGGGATGCTTTATGACAAACTTAGGGATGAACACACCTAAACTAGGCACTCTCTCATTCCCATGTCTCTATAATTTTTTTCTGTAGATTTAAATTCCTTGTAGTGAACTTATGCTGACTTAGGCTGACATTTTCATGCTATGTGAATTAATTCCCTGGAAGGGTTCCAAGACTGAACAGCCCATGTGTGGTAGAATGAAGCCCCAGATGCAAAGCTGACCTGAGGCGCTCAACCCACCCAGGGCATCTTAGCAAGAGATGGAGAAAATAACTGAGAAATGGGGTATCTGAATACAAAAAGCACTTTGAGAATCTCACTATACCACTGCCAGAAGCAAACTGACTAAATGTGTCAGCTTTTCATACACGCAGTGCTTTCACATGTCTTTGAAGGATTTTGCAGAAGGTCTGAGGAGGCAGTGAAGCATGAAGGGAGAGATCTCACTTCTTCAAGGGAGAAATCACAGCTGTGTGCCATGCAAAGTGTGCTGCTTGGCATGTAGGATAGTAGAAAACACAGAATCTCCCAAAAGGGTACAGGAGACAGCATACAGAATGTATAATGTATTTTTTGCCCATAGATCTCATATATTAAGAGATCAAGTGTTATAATTCTAGTTCAGCTAAAATGACATTATCTGATACATTATCTCAGTTTAGATTATTGTTTTCTGTCAGTATCTAAAGCATAGAACTGATATAACTTTAGTGATTGGCAGTGCTGTGCTATAGCCTCCCTCAGCAAACCCAGTACAATGTATGTATGCAGCTTAAAAGCTGACATCAGAAAGACCTGACTGTATCCTTGATAGAAAAACCTGCAAAATGGTGGAATAAGAGGCAATAAATAAGGACCTTTTCTTTGTAGCTGCTGTTTTTCTCCTTAGAAAAGTTCAGAGGAAAATGTATTTAACATTTGTCTTTCAATGACCTTTATGTTTGTTCTCAATCTGGTTTTTTTGTAATTAAACAAACACATAGAAATTAAGGGAAGGAGGAAGAAGAGTGAAAACTGGTAACAAAAGGAAGCAAAATATGATAATCCACAGAAGTAACAGACATGGACGACAGACGTTATGCCACCCTAGTGTGTGTTTCTCTGTTGTAAATTCATTGGTTATTAGGTTGAGCTTACCCAGTTCTGAGTAGAACCATTAGAAAGGGTACCTCTCCTACTTGATCTTCATTTCTCAGTGAAATTTAAAGAAAATCAGTATTTTTTTAATGTCTCTTCATAGTTCTAGTTGAACTCACTTTCAAAACAGGTTATTACAATTTAAAGAATTGGGAGACTGTTGTGCAAACATGCGGACACATAGACGAGCGCATGTAGGCACATACATACCCCATTAGGACACTGCATAAATTTATGGAATCAGGTTAGAAAAACATATGAAACATGTTAAGATTTCTTTGCTTATGCAAACTTGTTCAAATTATGAAGAGTTAATTATTTACAATCAGAAATGTATATAAAAATGCACAGAAATCATAGTACAGTGAGAGTTTTGGTGTTTTGGGTTTTTTCCTTTTTCTTTTTTCTTTTTTATTTTTCCCTGAAAACAAGCTTTTATGTTGAATACATGGTTATAGGATATTTGAAAGAAAAGATCTAAACCAGAAGATTTGCCCTTATCTACTGAGAAATAAAAGACGCATAAAAGAACTAAAATGCCAAAGAATCAATTGGATTGAGCTCACAGATAGTGCTGTAGCCTTATAGCAGGGGACTGCAAAAGACCAATATGACAGGAAAGGCAGGAGAAAGAAATACTATCTGATTAGATAAGGGAGACAGGTAAGATTTGGTTTATGTGTAATTTTAGTCTCCCTAATAATTATGGAGAGAACTTTGAGATGTTGGCTGAAGGCATGTGGCATGACAGACATAACAAATGAATATTTTCTGAAGCCGTATATCAGGGACTCTGCTAGCAATAATTTATTTCTTGATTTGGTGCTATTCCATCTCCAATATATTAATAGGCACATATGAACTTATATTCTATTTTATATAGCGTAAAAAATGTAAAGATGGGATATTTCCTGAAAACTCGTACCAGAATTTTAGCAGGATCTGAAGGATAAAATAGTATTTTAGCAAAAAATTACATGANAAAGTCTGTAGCCAAACACAGTCATCCAAAGTACAGGATTCAGAGGATTGACATGAAGCTGATTCAGGGAGAAAAACAGCTATAATTTAAAAAGCCTTTAAGAAACTAAAACTCAGAACAAGAGAAAATAAGACTACTAAAGGAAAAAGAAAAAAAAAAAGACCCAGATCCAAGCTGAAATGAAAAACAAACAAGGAAGTTCCAGAAAATGCCAGTATAATGGGGAAATTTTGAAAACTTAGTACAGGAAATGGGCCAGAAACCCCTTTAAGGGTTTCAAAACAGGCTATGTACATGCACAATCTACAGCACAACAGCCCCAAACAAGTCATTTATCTATGCCACAAAGAAGTAAAGAAGTAGTTCTCATCTATTCACCTTTTTTTCTTTTTTCTTTTTTCTTTTTT
>VWZN01010136.1:31216-58021 GCA_013396955.1 Regulus satrapa | reverse complement strand
ACATCAAAGGGTTAAAAACGGTTTGGATTAGGCTTCGGTTTGTGTTAGAGTTGGGTTAGGGTTAGGGTTCGGGTTAGGGTTAGGGTTAGGGTTCGGGTTAGGGTTAGGGTTTGGGTTAGATTTAGGTTATCGTTAGGGTAAGGGTTAGGGTTTGTGTGAGGGTTTGTGTGAGGGTTAGGGTTAGGGTTATTGTTAAGTTTACTGTTAGGGTTAGGGTTTTGGTAGGATTATGTTTTGGGCTTGGGTTAATATTACTGTTGTTGTTATGATTTGGTTTATGGTTGGAGGATGGAGTTTGTTTTTTTTTTTCCTAGCATAGTATTTGATCAGTGTACCGAAGTCCCAGAAGCTTTGTGCACACCAGATTACCCTCCCGAGTACAGTGTGTTTAAAATCTTCCTTGTCTTTGCTATCATAAAACTGAAATAACCTCAGGAACTGTTAAAACAGAGTACTGTGAGAATACAGCTCAACTTTGTTCCTGTAAATCTTTTCTTGAAAGCTGGCAGACATCCATCATCCTTGAATTTGTAATGTCCTTCCCATCCTGGAAGTATTGTGAGAAAAATAATGTATCTCCCTATTTTCTTATAGACAGAGGATTTAAATTAAGAATTTTTCTTGCTTTTCAGGTCTTTCTCTTGAAGCATAAACCAGAAATTCATGTCTATATTGTCATTCAGAACAGACTGATAATAATAATTAATATATGCATATGCATGTGTGTATATATGCAAAATATTATGTAATGTACAGAGTACTTTTTTAGATATGATACTGATTTCAATTTTTTCCCTATCATATGTAACTCTAGTATGCATGAGTGGCATTTATACTGAAGTTTTCAGCTGTCATTCAACCCATTTCTCAGAAGCCGAAAGCACATATTGTTTCCAAGCAGTTTTTAGGGCACAAATAACATCTACAGCTAGGACATTTCAAAGGCCACTCTGGGCTGGCTGCATCCTTCTCACTCAGGCAAAGACAAGGGTATAGCAGCAATCATGGCTCTGGCTGCCTATCTGCTGCTATCCACTGGCTTTTCTCACTGAGGAAATCTCTTACATTACATACCAGAGATCCACTGATTAAAACACTCTGGGACCACATGAGAGTGCCATGCATTAAAAACCAACCAAACAGGATCTTTATGGCTTTGGGAGAAAACCATCTCAATATTGATCTGCACAGGGTTTAGCAATTATATGCTTTTACTGTGCATGGGCTTTTTAACAGATTACCCTAATTCCTAATTTTTATAATTGTACACAATGACATCTCCAGCTGATATAAGAGACACGGTTGCCAAGCATAGATTATTGACTGTGTCATCCTAAATTCAGTAGGCATGTTCTCTTTTGATGTGAGAATATTACACAGCTTAGAGTCTGTAATGCCTTGCCCCCACTTTGCACTGCTCAGGTTGTTACCACGAGGATACTGGACCCTGAATGGGGGCTTCTCTCCTGTCCTTCTTCCAGGACAGCTCCTTGCTTTTATTTTCTATGTCCATGGAGGGGACCCAGAGGTGAAAAACCCATGCTGCAGGATGTAAGGAAATAGGCAGAATAAGAAAACCCATCACTTACAAGCCTGAATATAATTATGGGAGACCCAAATATATCTTGGTCCCCAGAATATATGAGGGTGCTCTGAACCCACCTGTCATTGCAGGGGAAGGGTCTGTCATAATTTCTTATGAAGGGGACCTTGCCATGACAGATGTTTCTGCTGCTACAATGATCAGTCATATCTCAGGAGTCAGGCAACAGAGTTATCTTGCTCAGTTTTCAGCTCAGTTTGGAACTGAGATTAAGGGTGTCCATGAGTTGGAAAGGGAAGGAGTTCCAAGCCCATGGAGCACAGCATTTCTAGGCAGACCCTGTTCCCCTGCCAGCTGTGCTACACTACCCAGACTCAGAGCTTGATTCCTGCTTTGCTTTCTCTTTGCTCCAGTTGCAGCAAGTCCTTAATCATGCAGCCTGATTTCTTGCTAAGGAATTCCTTCCCAGCAGCAGCAGGACTCTGAGCTGCCAGTATCCGAGGGGAAAGTACTGAGCTGTGAAACTGGAAAGTGGAATTTGCTGTGGCTCGTTTGGGATTTTCTGAGTTCCCAAGGGAAGCTCACAGAGCTCACAGCTCACTCATATCACAGCTGATGTGATATAGAAGTGACTTTTTAGTTCTGCACAGTACCCACATTGTCTGCACCTGAAGTAAGTGGACTCCAGTTGCCCAGATATATCCACTACAGTTTCTGCTTTGCAGTAAAAAGGCTTTAACACACAGTTGTTTGTAATGAAAAGGCAAAGGTCAAAATCAAAGCTGGATGTTGGTGCCCTATCAGCTCACACTCGCTGTGGCTTCACAGTAAACACAGGCAGCAGCTGAAGTAACACTTGCACAGTTGTTGCCTCCAACTCAAGTGAGCATTACCCATTTATAGCTGGGCTAGCTTGGAGCAGATGGAGTTCATGAGATTGGTATAGATGGGAAAGACTTCTTCTGTGATTTTATTTGATTTACATTACGTGCACCAGAAGGCCTGAAAGGAGGGGTCAGGGTCTTGTTGTACTTGCACAGCATAACACTCCTCAACTGAAAAACCTCCAAATTAAAGGCAGGAGACAAATCTGAAGAAATAGGAGGGGAAGAATGAAGCAGAACACTAGAGAGCTCAAAATTATTTGTGAGAAGTATCATTTAGCTCCTTTGATTTTTCTTTCAGAAAAAAAAGGAGAATATGTATTTGTTTGGCAATGTGGTGGGCTTATAAGGAAATGTGCAGCAATTCTATGCTCCTCAGAAACACTTCTGCAGATATGATAGATTGAATTATATGTTAATCTTCATATATATTAATAAGTTATTATATTATACCAACATCTTTATGTGCTTAGATAACATAGAACTTTCAAAACGAGATTTAGTTTGTACGGGTTTTAATTCCTGGAAGATGTGTGGGTAATCATTCACTTAAATGCTGCTATTTTTATCTTAGTAATATTGAAGTTCCTATTCTCAAAACTCACCCTATCTTGATAAAGGATTCTGACTGATGCTTTACCAAAGATTAGTGTTGCTGAAGTTGCTGATTTTGGTCCCAGGCCATCATGAGAAGCTGTCTGGATTTGTTGAGAAGGCAGACTGCTGGGTAGCAGCATATGCTTGCTTTAAATACAATCAGGGAGAGAGTACCATCTCCTAACAGATCTGCTTACTCTGTGCCTTTAGGGTTGTTCATGTGTAGTTTCGTTATGAAAATATTTCACTTATTTCATGTTGCTGGCAGCCCCACAGAGCAGAGGCACACTAAGGAACACTTTTTGGGCTCACCAGCTGAACTTCCAAACAAGGGTTTGATTGTCCCCATGTGAATTCACATTACTATTATTTTCTTCTTTGCATATATCATTATCTGTGATGTTTTGCAATGCCACATGAATACCCTAAACATTGCCCTCTATATGTTCAGTGGCCTCTCCTGGAATTATCAACAGGTGCAGATGTCAGCAGAATTGTGCTGTAAGCCCAGTTTCACATGTTCAAAATCACACACCAGCTGCTTTTCATGCTCTTTGCATTGGTTCTTAACCCTTTTTGATGCAGAAAAGGCAGCTATACAATTCTGTCTTGAAAAAGGGGCTGGCATCAAGAGGCTGCTTTCTGCCATTTTCAACCAGGTTATTTATTGTGCTGAAGGTCTCTTGCTGGTAGTCTGAGAAATATGTGAAAATCTGTGGTCCTGAAAAACTTGAAAACTCAGAAAAATTTGAAGAAAGCTAGTCCTGATTGTCTGGCCCGTACACAGGAGCCCAGAGAGCTGGAAGAGGAAATTCCCAGGGACCTTTAATGGGGGGAGGGAGACTTCAGTGGGAGCTTTACTGCAGCAGTGCTGGAACTGGCCTGAAGAGTTGTTAGCAGTTACCACCAGAGAAACCACAGAAAACCACTTGGACTCTTCATTTTATCTGTGTTCATTTACTTAGGTTACCTCTGCAAATAAAGGGATTGATTTGGCTTAAGTCTTTAAGAAAACCACTGAGCTATATCAAATTTTTTACTACAATATAAGCACATCCTGAAAGTAATGTGAAATTTGCAATTTTTTTATGTCAAATCAAAAATAGTCAGATGTGGCAAAAGTATTCACAGTTAAGTTGACCTAAATCTCAACCTTGGTTAAGAAGTCCAGATCATTTAACTTCTGCATAGTTTGGAGTTTTATTTAAGTTTGTCTGTACAGTTTCCACTGAAATAAAGTAGCTTTTCAAAGCCACTTTTTTTTGAATAGAAGTTATAGACAGGAATAAGTTTGACTCCTCCTCATCCTTTTAGCCTCTTAGAATTTTCCCTTCCTCATTTCAGGGGACCCAGTTCAGTTTGCAGACAAATCTTTCCTGAAGTTCAGGCAAAGGATAGTCCTCATCTGGCTCGTAGAGCAGGACTCATGTCTTCCACTCTGCTTCCTGTATGAGCAGACTAACGTGCAAAGCCCTTTCTTGTCTTCCTTCCCTTCAGAACTGCAGCACCATGAGCAGAAGCGCCTGCAGGAGAGGAAACTAAGCATCACAAGGTCCCAGGTGGGAATTCTGTATCGCAGAAGAGTTAGATAGCAGAAGGAAAGAAGGGGAAGAGAATAAGACACCCCTTCTTTCCCGTACTCCTGTCTGAAACTTTACAGGTCTTTCTGCTAGCCATACCCCACTAATTCCGGGGTCTCTTTCCTGCTTGCCTCACTCAGTAAAACCTTACTGCCAGGCTGAATTTTGCCTGTATGAGAGGCAGTGACTGGGGTAGTTCTAAACCTACTTGGTAGTTTCCTTACAGCAGTATTAGTCTGCGGCACAGAAAGAGACACAGAAAACATTGGTGATGTGTAAGATACTAGGCAATTATGTATAAGATGGTTGCATAAAAGCCTCCCAAACTTTCAGAGATGTTCCTTTGCCCTTGGCAGATATAGGCCACTATCTCTCTGCAGGCACAGAGTGCAGCCAGCATCCAGCTGCAAAAAGCCTAAGTAGGTGTTTTATAATTGTGTCAGTAGCACGTGGCTCACCCAATGCAGAGTATTTTACTGACCATACACCTGGTTATCAAATAATGCCTCCCATGAGGGGTGATTTAAATGACCTGAAACAGGCTGAAGGTTCAGTGGGGTGAGGGACCGATGGGAGAGAGAAACCTCTGCAGTCCACTAGTCACTGGCAGCCGCCTGGGAAAGGCAAAGCCGTAGTTCTGATTAAAAATCAGGTTTTGGTACTTTAACCCTGAATTCTTCACACTCCGTTCAGTAGGGGTCCTTGGGATGGTACTCTGAGGGTGCAACCATTAGAGTGCAGAGCATGCTCCATCCCTTCTCCAAGTCTGTGACCCCCTGCAGTGAAGTGCTGTCCCCAGGCCCTTGGGATGTGAGACTCCATGGTACTTCGGGCAGCTGTGGCATCCTCTGCCCAAGCCAAGCAGCCGTATATCAGGCTGGAGAATCCTGACTGTTTCAGATCACACAGAACACCAATGTCTTACTGGAAAATGAGCCATGTTCTAAGTATACGTACTATCCATTTTTTAATATCCCTTTCTGACATTAAAGCCATTTATCCTGTGACAACCCTTGTGATTGAGCTGCTGGAGTATGGCTTCAGGGACCTACCATGTGTAGGCAAAGGAATAGCACTTTTCTGCTACTGGGTTCTTAGGACAACATCTCTGAACAACTCAAGGTGCCACAGACACAAATTCACCTTTGTGGATTACTCAGTTGCACCTAAATGTCTGAAAATTATTCCTGTCGCCCTTGCTCTAGACTCAGATTCTTTATCTGCACTTGCCATCACCACAGAAAGCAGAGAAAGTGTACCTTAAAAATGACTAAGAAAGGATTCCATGGCCGTGGTGGGATAGCCACGACTTCACAATGGGATGATTTGATGAGCCATCAAAATGATCTGACTGAATGTCTGTATTTTAAAAATCCACTGCATGTGTTTTATTCTGCTACCTTAAGTGTAGCAATGGTTCTCTGCTTGTTTTTCTTCACAGGTCTTGTTCTTTACTGGTACCTAGTAACTGAACACTTTTTGTCATGGAAAGGGAAATCAGTCACCATTACCAGAACACTATTCAAGTCTCTGCAAGGTGTTTTGGCTACTTTTAATAACAGAAGGAGAACTGGGATCTGTGTGCTGAAGGCATTTGGATCACTTGGAGACTTAAGTTTCATAATTGTGCTTAGTGGCAGGATTTTTCTTAAAAAATATGCAGAGGCCTCTTTTCTCACTAAATAAAACATATATTTTCTTCATCCTGACTGAAAAGATTATTTCTCTTACTCAAAGTTTCAGTGGAAATTATGACTCAAGAGCCACTATTCAACATGGGTGGCTGTTTTCTTTAGTATGTCTCTATTTTCCAGTAAAGAGCATATTTTTTCTTTGATCTTGAAACAGAAAGATTACGAACCCAGTTAGCAGGAAGAAAAAACAGGGCATGATTCATCTGTGTTGGATTCCTGATGCAAATGAAGCTTCCTTTAGCTTTTGAAGCTGGTGATGGTTCAGTATGAAATGTTTCACACTACTTAGCCTTGACAGTATGAAAAAGAAAGAAGGAAATGCAGAAAAGGTGTTCAGCAGCAAGTCTTACACTGCCTTGATATGGCTCCTTGGCCAGGACAGACCGCTGCAGACCGCTGAGGGTGTCTGGCTGACAGCACAGCCCTGTCAGAGGCTGAGCAGCTCCTTCACAGATGGAAAACTGTGGGAACAGTGTTTGGGAGGACAGTGTCTACGTACAGATGAAATTCCAGGCCAGAGACTATTTTTCTGAATAAATATATTGTGATTGAAAGATATCCTTATTCACTGGCTGCATGTTTCAATCAAAAAAAAAGCTTTTTGAGTAAAAAACTTGGCTTTTTTTGGAAGCAAAGTACTTTTTGTTCTGGAAGTATGCCTTAAAGATTGCTTATTGTAGCCTACAGAAGGCCTGTAGGTCGTAGAAGTTGCTGTCTGGCTCAGATTTTGTCAATCAATTGAGTAGATGTTGGTTATTTTTCTGGAAACTACCTGTCCCTACAGGCAATGTTTGCCAACTACTATTGCCAACACAGCAAAGAGGGCTGTGTCATGGTCATTAGCGATTGTAGCTCACCAAATGTCAAATCCTTTAATGTATTTTTCTTCCCTACACTCCTGAAGCCCACACATCCCTCTAACAGAGCCATGACAATATCTTTAACTTCTCTTTCATGACCACAGTATAACCAAGCCGGGCCTTCTGCCAGGCCCTTCCCCTGAGTTCTGCCTCTCTACACAAGTGAGCTGCTGCCAAGTCCTGCTGCCATCAGCCCATGTCCTGGAGCACTGCCTGCTGCCCTGCCTGGGCTTCTGAAGCACAGGCATCAAGAAGAGCCAGGGTGTGGAATGAGGTAGATTTCCATGGAGCTGTTGTTGTGACTGAAGAGCAGAGACAGTCAGGAGAAGACACAGAAATGCAAGCATTGGTCTAGCTTTCAAGGATGTAGGTACCAAGAGCTAATGAGGTACAGCTCAATTTCATGAGAGCAGCAGCACTAAGCTCTGATTCCCTTGAGAGATCCTGTTGTCCCTTTGTCCCATGGCCCTGGTCCTGCCCAGCTGTGTGGTAGCACCATAGAAAGGAGCATCAGTGCGAGCAGTTCTGCTGGCACTCAGCCAAGTGAAATATAATACAACATCCATTGTTTCACTCAGGCCCAAAAGAGCCTTAATAAATTATGGGAGTTTGTTTGTTTGTTTGTTTGTTTGTTTGTTTGTTTGTTTGTTTGTTGGGTGGGGGTTTGTTTTGTTGTTTTGGGTTGGGGTTTTTTGGAGGGGGGTTGTTGTTTTTCAAAGGGAGAATTATTTGACTGAATAGACAAAAACAAGCAGCTTACATTTTGTGGAGGAAAGTAGTCAGCTAAAGGACTGTGAATTCCACTTTTGAGCTTGCTCTACTGTTTGGCATCAGGAGCCTGAAAAGCCAATGCAGTGCTCTCATACTCCATAGCTTATGTTCCAACTGCCACATTTGGAAGGCAATATGCTCCCTCCTGCTCTCATCAGCTGGAGCTAACCTAATCTCCACTTTTCTCAGTGTTTCAGAGAATTTTCCAGAAGAACCCCAGGGTAGCAAGCCAGCCTTCCTTCTCATCAGGTGGAAAGGGAATTCCCCCTTGCAAGCCTTTGCACCATCCAGACATTAAATCCTGGCCTCAATCTTGAGAGATGGCAATGCAATATATAAGCTGCAGTGAAACTTGCTGCTGCAGTGCATCAAGACAGGATGAAATCTCATTGGTGATGGATTTGCCAACAGTGTACTGAAAACTGGGAGTAGTATTGCGGGATTTAATACGAGGAGGACATTCGACATTTCAAAGTTGTTAATGCTTGCAGTTTTTAAAAATGACTGTGCTTGATGTGTGCAATAGATAAATCTTTCTTGTTGATAATCAGAGCTGATTTACCTCTTTTTAAAAATTGATTTCAAGCCATAAAAGATCTTATTACTCCCAAGAGGAATTGAATAGCTGAGGCATTCTCATTTAGATGAAGTTCACCCCCTGACCTCTTATTATTCATATCTCCAGTTCATACCTGTCCGGTTCATTTTGCCAGAAAAGCTGTTTAATCCCTCTTCTCCAAGCAACCCCACTCACTGAATTTAACTCCTAATCACAGAACATAAATACAAACTTTCTTCTCTCAAGGAAATGGGAGATTTTCATCTCAGTGGGTAGACAGCTATAACCATGATGGACTGGACAACTCAAGGGACTTGCGTACATGGAGTGTCTCATTGCAGTTAAAGTCAAATGAAGGCAAAGACAGATCCAGCTCCCCAGTAAGTCTTGTATGAGCAGAAGTCCCTTCAGACCACATGGATTTATTTTTAACTACATATTTTCAAATACCTGGGATTTTTTTCTGTATTTTTCTACATGGCAACTTATAGATTCAAATGTATTCTTCCCACATTACAAAACACTTTATGAATAATGATGTGTGATATCTTCAGTACCAACCCTCATGTTGATTCATTTGTTTTCTTTATTGAAATTTGGGAGCCTCTTTTCCCCAGCCTTAAATAAAATTCTTAAAGCATGAAAGAAATAGGATAGAATTTATTTGAACTTTGAAGTCAATGAAATACCTATACTAAGGGAAAATGGTCTTCTTAATGTAATTTCATTCCCTATCCCATATATTAGATATGAAATTGCAGTCTTAAAGCTAATCATTAAACTCCAAGACCAATCATATTTCGGTTCATAATTCAGCTTGGGAAGATAAACTTGCAAAATATATATCAAACTTTGCATTTCAAATCATCCCAAGATATGGAGGTGTTCAAATTATGATATATTAATCATTTTTCCTTGCTCCAGAAATAATCTTTTCCCAAAACTGGGAGTTTCCAAAGGGAGATTTTACTTTTGGAAATGATGAGCTGTTGGAATGTCAGACCTTTTGTTTAGCCATAGTGACTGTTATTTTTTATTTTCTTTTATTTTAATCCTTTCTTTTCACATAGTCTATAGGCTCAGTTCATGTTATTTTTACTTTTTTTTTTTTCTTTTTTTCTCATTCTGTCATCCTTTATCTTCTTCTGGCTCCTTTTGATTTGGAGGTATTGGAAAATGGCAAAAAGAAATTGAAAAATGTCCCAAAATAATCTGGGACATTATAAGCATACTGCATAAGGGTTTAAAGGGAAGGAAGAATATATGGAACAATATGAAAAAATTCTTTCTCTTGAAAATAATAGGAAAAAACATATGCAAACAGTGTTGTTACCTCACTGTCTAGAAACAGGTCCAAATTTTTTGTTTTCAGTTTTTACATTTTTTTTTCCTAATTCCTTTTCCTGTTTACCACTCAAATGCTATACAGGGAGAAACTGCCCTGCACTCTCTCCCCATTGTGCTGTGGATATTACTGACATTAATTCTTTCACATGAAAGCATGCATGCATGAACATTCTCATGGACACATATGACATAATAAAAAAAAAGTTTTATTAAGAATAAAAATATCTTTTTCCAAAAAGAAAGGAGTAATGGAACCTGAGACTTCCACAAGCTTTGTTATAATGAATATAAATCATTTATCTCTCCAGTGCAAGATGTATGTATTTTGAACTGCTTTGCTCAGACTTCCATTTTTTTTTTATTTATCCAGCAGCATCCTAAGGCAAACCTCAACTTTTTCCTTCTTTCAGAAACACTTAATTTCTTGAATTTCCTCCTCAGTCTGGTGAAAGATTCCAGGGGATAGAACACTCCACTCTTACATAGGATCTTGCATCCAGTTCTTCTCATAGGTAGCAGATGTTAGCTATTGTCACCAATAGCTAACACAAAAAAATCACCTTTTTTTTTTTTTTAATTGTGAAATCGATGTGTTTATGGATGCACAGAAGTGAGCTTAGTTTGCTGAGGAGGTCAAGTAATTTGTCAAAGAATGGTGGGAGAAAATGTAACGTGACCCTATGCAACAGGGTTCCCCTCTCCATCTCTGCCTAGGAGCTGGTTAGCTGAGCAGGGCTGTGTAATTGGCAATCCCCACCTCATTTGATGCTTTACTCATTTTCATTTGCTTAATGTCACAGTTAGCAGTTTGCACCTTCTCTCTGCATTACTTCTGTGTATCCAGGTGTTTGTGAGGAAAACCCTGTTCTTGATGTACCGGCTTATTTCCCTCTTGTCCCCAATTGTCCTATCAAATTTGAAACCAGCCTTCTGTTTGCCAGACAAACAGGCTGTGTATCCCTCTTAGCTCTATGGTCTGACCAATATTTGGGGCTTTCTAATGGATTACAGAGAGATTCAGAATCAAGGTCTGAACTGACCTAAAGAGCAATTGCAATTCCAATATATCCATCTTGTAGCATACTCCTCTGTTAGTAAAAGCTTTCAGGGTTTAGTTAAATAAGAGGAGCCCCAAGGTGTGAATGGCAAAGATGTGTTGATAACACACATACAAAAAATGCGGATGCACATAAGTCAGGCAGTGTGTTACAGAGAAGTCTCTGCTCTACGCGCTCAGGTTTTGCTCCTCTGCTAAACTAACTCTAACAAAAGGGCATGTGCAATACATGGCAGTATGGCTGTACCACAAGGATTGGCTTTGGAGGTAGTATATATATATTTTTTTCTTTTTTTTCTTTTTTTTTTGTCCCCAGTGGAAAGTTTATCATAAAGAAGACTAGAAAATAAAATTCTCTCTGTAGCAGCGCCACAGGAATCTTACATTTTCTTCAAATAAAAGCTGACATCTTTAACATGTTGTTATCATTTCATATCCGAGCCAATGGATCAGACAGGGTGCCAGTTCACAAACCAGGCTAGAGCAAAAACACAGCTCAGTACTACAGTGGGTGTGACATGGCTGAGCACCCGGCCATCATGAGAGCTCGGGGAGTCTGGAAAAGGTGAGAAATGGATGATTTCCCATTGCCCAAGTTCAAGCAGCTGGAAAATTCTGCTTCCAAAATTTCCATGCCACAAGCAGCTTACACCTAGAAGAGAAATGGAGAATCAGTTATGTGCAACACCCATATGTCTGAATAAGTTCAAAGTCTGCTTCTGTTGTGTAGTAGCTTCTGTAGGGTTTAAGTAGTTAGGAAATTCCTCATTCTCTGCAGAATATTTGCCCTTAGCCAGTAACACTCATAAATCGAGTAGTTAATTTCCCCACAGAGACTTTGGGTAACCACACATCATCTCAAGAATCTGAACAGAACAGTTTTGCATCTCTTCCTCATGCTCACGTAAGATCATTACTTTGCATAGACGTGAAGCAGTGGCATTTCTAGGAACCAGCCCACCGTTAAGATTCAAAAGGTTTCCAGAGATTTTGCTTTTAGTTTTGTGTTCCTTCAACGTGGCAGCATGAACTCCATTGTAACAATCCAACCCAGCCACCCAGAATCAATGGCAGCCACAGCAAGCAGTTCTTCCCCTCCCAGAGAAGCCCTTGCAACAGGCACAAGCAGAGGTACAAGTGGGCTTAACACAACCTCAGATTCTTGTTTTTTTAGCTGCGTTCACTGCTGCCATGGGCATGTATTCACTATTGTACTCCTGGGAGCAGGATTCACGCTTCTGATTCTGCCAACAGAGAGAAAATGTCATTAATTTAATTTGCGGTCACTTACCTTTACCACTCCTGCCTTTGTTAAGAAGGGCAGTTATTCTGTTTTCAGTGGGAACACTAAGGTGAGAATAGATACATCAAACACACATAGAAAACTTGAAATAAAACAAACTGAAAATTAAAACCAAAAGAATAGCTAATGTCCTTGGTCTTTCTTCTTTCCTGAGTCAAATCTAAGTGGTTTTGCAGCAGAACAGTGCTGGAATTACTCCAATAATGATTGTTCCCCCTTCTTAAAAAAAACAGTCAGGTGAACTGCTTACCTAAGTAATTTTGCTGACCTGTGCAGCATTTCTCCTCTTTCCTTTGGTTCCAAGCCTTTAAATCAATTGAGCAATTATCTATTAGAAAAATTAAATCTGAGCTACTGTCATCAATGACTTGAATTCCAGTGGTAAATTAACAACTCAGTCTTTTTGTCAAAAAAGCGTAGCACATGCTGAGTGAATATGTGCCTGTTCTACTCTCTAAATCTCATTAAATCAAGTTCCTCACCCATGACCTTTGGAAGGAGTGCTCTGAATAATCTCATATATTTGCTTACCTTATTCCTTAAGCAACAGGCCACAACACAGCAGACACAGGAAATGGCAAAAATTATCAGGCCAGTAATTATCCATGATATGAGTCCAAGTGAAAACCAGTCCTCCTTATCTGAAGATGGGGAGGCAAAATTTAAAAAAAAAAAAAAAAAATTACTGGTAATTTTCATTTTTGCCTTCTTCAGATAACTTCAATTCTTTTCACTCTTCATATTAATAAATTAGCAAAAGTGAACTCTGAAGAAGGATTTTGCTGAAGTGAATTGCCGTGTTGGAAAAGTGTATTCAGAAGGAAGTAGAAGATGGTATTTTTTCAGAAAGAGAGGGAAAACTGAACACAGGGCTGAAAGTGGAGACTGAAAAGAAACCAAGCCAGGCTTGAGAGCATACTGAGAAAGAAAATATAAAAACCAGAAAAATTCAAGCCTCCAGCATTGTATCTCAGATCTGAACAAGGTTTAAGCTTACATGCAGTAAGTAGCACAGGTGATTTAAAGGGCAGCCTGGTCAAAAGAAGGGTAGACTTTGGCAGTCATGTTTGGATAGGGAGGTAAGCTGAAGTCTTGTAAACTCAAAATTGCCCTTGCTCAGATTAAAAAAATCTGGGAGAAAACATCTGGGTGTGATCTGGGTGTGAAACATTTAGAAAAAACTCTGAGCATCTGGCCATCCGTACCAGTGGAAATGGACACTGCAGACAAAAACAATTGTCACAGCTTGATTCTGAGAAGCTTTTTAAATACAGAGAGGATTGAGAGACACAGCTTGACTCAACCACGTAATTGCTGTAGCATTCAACTTCTATCTTTCTTTATTCTTGGGAGAGAGGAAAAGTAAGCAAGGGAAGGAGAACAGTATCATGTTGCAACTGAACGGTATGCAGAACCAAGAAGTGGTGTGAGCAAAATCACCATTATCTCTTTCCGTTTAGAATACTAATGAGCCACTGAATGGGAGCCAGGTCAAAATTAAAGCCTGGGCAGTTAGTCTTCTGGAGTAATTCCAACCCCTTCTCAGTAAATAGCAAAAATTTCTCAAGAGCTGTAGATCTCTTCTGATCTAAGAAGGACCTAAAGCTGAAGGTCTGCTTCAGAGAGGTGAACACCATCTTCTTGACACCTCAATGGCATATTCATTTACAAGTACCATACCATACCAGTTCCATGAACCACTACTAGTGTGGATATTTGATGATCAATTTTCTTTAATCCTAGGCTTTTGAAGATAGCTCTCAGAATGTATTTTTTCCCCACTGGCTAGACCTAATCTTCTCATTTATACACAGCAACTTTAAAAATGGACAAGAGAAATTGCAGTTGCAAGCAAAGGAGAGACTGCAGTACTTGAGAAGCTGGAGTCAAGCTAACTTGGGTGCCACCACCCCTACGCAAAGCTCAGCATGGGCCTACAAAACCTGCCCAAGAGATGAACAAATATGGAGAGGGCATGCTGAGCAGTGTGCCAACACAGCTCCTTTTTACCGACCCCCTGCTAAGTAGTTTTAAGCCACCTGGTAGTTAGCTGTGCAAACTCTAGTCACAATTTTCACTGCAGCATAGCTATATCAAATGTCTTTACTTATCAGTAAACTGAAGTGAGGGGAGAAAAGAACTATACTTACCTTGGATGTACAAACAGGCTTCTTTCAGACAGCAATCTATGTAAGGAGGGGGTAAAAGTATCTCCAGGCAGAAGATATAAACATCAGTATGGTTTCTTTCCAGATTTTTAAGAATGAAAGTGGTGCTGCTACTTGAATTCTGTGTCTCACAGTAGGTGACATTACTCTTGGGAGTAACTTTCTCTTTAGTCAAATGGATTTCACAGATTTTCCTCTTTTCACGGCCTTTGAAGAGGGTCATGCTGAAATCACTCACATTTTTGGGGTTGGGAAATGTAAAATTGAAGTTTCCATTTTCAAATTCCACCATCACCTGGGCATCAGAGGCATTGGCCCGATCTGTAGACATGAAAACAACGAGTATAGTCACACATATAACAGTGAAAAGAATCCTTTAAGTGCTAAGAAACACATTTAAACAAAACAAATGAACGATGTAATTGTAATTTAAGGCATGTAGGTACTCAGAATGTTCTGGCTGTGAAAAGCAGCCCTCACAATGAGATGCCAATGCATTATTCTGCTTGTGCAAGACATTACAGATAACATAAATGAGATCTGGCCTAAAGCTGGAGAGATTGCTGCTAGCATTAGATCAGTAACCTTGATAATATTACTTACTACTAAAGCTACTAAATGGTGAAGTTACTAATATTACTTCCAATATCAGTTACTAGATATTCACCATCACTCTCTGGGCCCAGCGACACAGCTAATTTGATGATGTAGCTAAAAATTTAAAATGGGATATGAACCCCAAGCTCCTACATGACTGCTTTAACCACAGGACCTGACTTTGTGGAATAGACAGTGATTTGAGACAGGACATGAAGTTTCAACCTAATTCCTTAGATGACTATAGCACCATTATCGCTCAGATAATGGAAGGCGTAGAGGACAAATGTTAATGTGGGCCTGCACTCACATGCAATCCAGAAATCACATTTGATCCTCCCAAAATCTCCATGTAAAGTTCTCAGACGTTGTGCAACTATCACTTTACAAACTTTTTGGAGAAGCAAAGTGAACTCACCAAAGATGTCCTGCTACCTCACAGTTTGACTTTGTAAAGTCAACAACCAATAGGACAGAAAACTCCCTCAGAAAAAAACTATGTTAAAATGTACAGTAAAAAATGAGGTTTTTTTCTTTAAGGGCAGTATTTTCTTATGTAAAAAGGCATTTATAAAGTAAACCAAATTAAGCAAATGCATCTTACCTATATTTTTGCATGCACACGATGAGCAGCAGTCAAGTCCTGAAAAATACAGAATTGTTTTCTGTTTAAAGTTCAAGAAGAGCAAAGCAGGAACAGGGGGTTAACCATGCTGTGTTAAGATGCTGAAGCTATTTTATAATTTGTATCCTTATCCTAGCGGATCCTTTCTGAGCTCTACTCTAAAGTTTATGATATGATAAAAGAATGAAATATAAAAATCTAAGTAGAAAAAAAATGCCCAAAGCAAGAATTTGTATTGATCAGACATGTAACATTCACAAATTCTTAAAATACCTTTTCAAAATAATAAGCATACTTCAGAAATAGAACTGATGTGAAATTAAAACTCTTTCACCAAGATAATGAGGAAATCCACCTGAAATAAAAAAGCCTATTTTTGATTTCTCATGAGCCCTGATTTTGCAATAAGCCAGAATTATATTTTTCCCAGACCAAAGTATTCGTTTCCATCAGTGTTGGTTCTGCTTCCCCCACTGCTTGACACAGCACAAAAACACCTTATAATTATCTGGATGATGTTCCAATGCATACACCAGGATAACATTCAAGCAATGCATATGATTTTGTTCGTTTTCCAATAGCATCTTTTTCTCTTATTGTTCATAGGTGATCTTTACAGAACACAGACATATTTTTAATAATCATTCTGGTCTTGTTTTTTAAACCACTGCATCCATCACCACACACTACGGCAACACGTAGGAAAGGTTTGTATGTCAGTACTGGCAACATAGCACAGTCTGATAGTGTTTAATTTGCAATTTTTCTTTTTGCAGTGCCCTAAAATTATATGTTCAGATAGTTAGACAGATAAACAGAAAAAAGTTCTATCTGGTCTTCCTGTTTTCTGGTAGCCTGAGTACTTTCTTCAGATGCTGCTTAGAATGAAATATATCTACATCAGGACATTATGATGCTAAGGAAATACAGGGCAAATACTTAAGGACTTTGATGCACTATCCTATTCTCGTTACAGCTACATGATAATCTAGATAGATCCACACAGAGCAGACCCCCATCTGTGCCAGGTATTACACTGATTGCATATTATAAATTATCTTCTTTTTTCCAAGGCATCTGTTATCATTGACATTTGGCCTGTAAATAGGAACATAGGATCATTCTCTTTTGGGTACCTTTGTATGATCTCAACTCTTTCAGTCTTTCAGTGTTCATGCTTTTTTCCTGTTTGGAATTCTTGGTGCTCAGTTACTGCCATTGGCAAGGGCATTGAAACGAATGATACTCATTTAAGATACCTTTAGTGTGACACAGAAGTTAATGGACTTCTGGAAAACACTTTGCAATGCTCAGTTAGAGAGCAGTGGAAACTGTTATCCCTTCTTGATTGATTTACCATTTCCCTGGTTATCAAATTCTTCTTGGTTTACTGTGCACGGTCAGCGCCTTTGTCTAATTCAGTGACAGCTCCAATAGCTGTACTTCTCTCAAGACTATTACTTAAGTGTATGATAACAGATAAGGTATTTAGCATCTTGTACCACTGGTGTGAAGATAAGGCAGAGAAAACACACAGCTTGCCAAGCCACAGTGAAATAGAGCTCTAGAAGGCACAGAAGGCACAGACAGAAAGTGCAAACCCTTAAAATGTTATATATTCTGAAAAGATGGAAGCAAAGCTCAAATAAAGGAATAATTCTTGAATACTTATGTGCTGCATGATGAAAGAAAGCAGTTGCTATGAGAACAGCATTTGAGATAAAGGTCATTTTAAATGCTCTGTCGTTTGACATCCTGTAGTTTGGTAACACATACCTTTAAAATTAGGCCAAACACCCAACAAATTATTTAGGGAAGGCAAGAAAAAAACAAATGCACAGCAGAAGCTAGGAGGCATGAAGAATGCATAGACTTATCTGATACTTTAGAGAAGCATCTACCTGGAGTTGAAACCTCTATGTTTATCAATGGTCATCCAAGAGGAAAGGCAGATGCTGACTCGGTCAGGGCAGCTACAGAGCCAAGTGGTGCCATATTCCTTCCATGTCCCAGAAGAGCCTGGGACAGCCCTACTCTGAGCACTACGGTAACAACCACAGATTTGTTTTCCCTGTTTGTCTCTGAGAATCATTCAATTTGGCTGTTAGCTAATGAAATTGGCCTTTCATACCATGTGGGTTAGAATGTTTGTCAGAGATCATGGTTTTAATCCTTGTTTTTAATGGAAAAGGGCAGAGAGAGGTCATTAAGCATTTAGTTCATGTGACCTCGTGGCAAGCTGAAAGATTGTTTTGTATTTTCTCCAACCCAGAAGCCTAAAATGCCTGTTTTGAAGGAACCTTCAGTAACATATTTCTCTGAATGAGCATTTTGGCGAATGTGATGCAATTAGTATTTCTCTGAAACAAGTGCCCATACAGAAGACTGTGCTTAGCATAGGACAAAGGCAGCACATTTTAGAATTAGTTTAACAGTGCCTGAGATTAAAACACAAAATTGTCTACACAGAATGACCACAATGGGTGAGAGCTGATATAAATTCCCAACTCGCTAGTTATTCTGCATCAGCTCCTAATTTGAATGCACTTACTGAATACTAAAAGTTGCTCATTCCCCTTGCTGATCTTCTGTGCCCATTTCTACCATTCATTCCTAGGTAATCCCACAGACCTGTAGCACTCTGTTGTTAATGTCCAGACACATTTGGGATGTTTCTTTCCAAGCTCCAGTCAGATTGAATGTAAATTTAATGGGATGTGAGATAGGAAACTGGGGTTTAAACATTCAGTAATACTGAGAGATTCACTGAGTAGTTCTCCCTAATTCTACCTCAGAAATATGTGAATAAAAGTCTACATTATGGTTTTGCTGAAATTGAACAGAAGAATTTCGGTGGTTCAGCAGTAAAAATGCTTAGATATGGCTGTTAGATTCCTTTTTGTTATTTTTCATAAAAAGAGATAATTCAATTGCATACAAATGTTTGAGACAAGAGAAAACAAATCTTTAGTTTGTTTCGTAGCAGTGTCACAATGTGCAAGGAGTTGTTCCTGGCTCACCTGATGTAAAGCAGAGTGTCAAGACAAATGCTGTGGTTTCGATGTAAATCTAAGAGTATAACATGTAAATGAAATTTACATCTTGTTATGTTAAATTCTGAAGGAGAGCATGTGTGTGTGTACATTTGTGTATAACTGTATTTACAATCATGTACATTTCTGTCTCAATTTCATCTTTAGTGCAGCAGGATGCCTTTTGGCAGAAGTTTGGGAATTTCTACAGTAGTGTACTTGAATACTGAGGCAAATGGAAAATGTGTTATTTTCATGTTAATGGGATTGCAATTTTGAGCTTTTTAGTTGCTCTTTGGCAGACCCAGCACTGTCTGAAAACATCTCCTATCCATTACACATTTTGGTCCACTTTCAATCACTTTCCAAGCTTCATTTAGGGTAGGAGAATAGAATATTGTTACTTGGTTTTCTCGCCGTTTGTATGATTTTCCCCAGCTCTCAGAAAACTAAGCTGATAAAAAGAACAAGCATAATTTCACTTGTGTGTGTTTGCCTCTGAAGATGAGCAAGGAAATTGCAGACCTCACCTTTAAAACAAACACTTTTGTTTTGTTAATAGTAAATCCATGATGAAGCTACATGGTTTTTAAGTTGCTATAGTTTCAAAATTTCAAGGCACTCTGCAAGATGACACTGTCAATTTTGTGTCATTACTCACATGCCTAAAACTAAAACTTTTCTATCTTTCATGAATCCAGGATTTAGTGAGGAAGGAGACCTTGTGGGCAAAGAAGTAATGGCCAGATTTATTCTAGGAAGCCATCTTTAACCTGAATTATTTCTATGGTGTAACTTGCGTTGAGAAATACTGAAATTCATATAAAATATATCACAGAAAGGACAGCCAGTGTTGATAGTATTTCAGAAGCCATTCTAATAAATTACCATGGTTTTCTCCTGTATTGACAACAGGAAATCTCTGGGTGAAGAGTGATAATGCTTTGCAAATATTGGCATGAAAAAGCTCATGTGCAATTTTTCACAGTAAGGGCCTCAAGTGCTATGGAGTCCTACCTACAGCTCTGCAATCCAAAATCCCATTGCCTGTGTTTTTCTGCAGGCAACAGAGAGGCTCCCTGCTCTTATGAACAATTTCTTTATCACAATTGGGTTATCATATCATAATGCACACGTATATAATCAACTCCTGTGACCTGTTTACATCCAGAGGTCACTGAGAACACTGCTGAGAACACTGTAAGACAAAAAACACAAGAGATAACATTTCTTCTTACATGCAGTCTCTTTCTCTTGTCATCTCCTTTCCCCAGAGCCCTGCCCAAATCCTATCCTCCATATTTGAAGATAGGGAGAAGGAAAGGAGTAATGCTGGAAAGGAGAAAAAATTATTTGCACTCTTAAAATTACAGTTTATTTCTTCCCATGAGGAAGGGATTTCTAGATAGCCTCAGACATGTGTAAAAGCCTAGACTAGTCTCAGACCAGCCACAGACATGTGTAAAAGCATGCTGGTATTTGCACTAAATTGATTAGGTGAGAAGTAACCAAACTGAAAGCATTTTTTGTTAGTAGATTTAGGAACAACTTTCCAAGGAGAACTCCCTTTAGAGATACTGATTACAATTTTTTCTTGTGATTTCCCCCATCTATTCATTCTGTCTGAAAACTCAGCATACTATCCATACATTAGTTGGCCTTCAAAAATATATTTGCAATACCTAAAGAGCTGAAAACTAGTTTTCATTTATAGGAAAGCTGAAGTTCTTCCTGAAACCTCAGGAGTACTTAAATTCTATCACTTTTCACAAGAATTTCAGAAACAAATATTCAATAGCCCTTAGCATGACCATCAAAGGAGTGTATTTAGATGGTGATTAGTAAGTGTGCACACTAAATCTCAGATCTTACTTATGTGATGTGTCATACCAAAGCATTGGACAGAATATGTATGAATATGTATAATATATATCTTCATCTGTTATTTTCTGTATTTCCATGCTGACCCATTAATATGTGGGTTTCAGAGAGGTTACAGACAAAGCTGTGGTATTTCACTCTGGGATAAAACATTGAATCTTGTTAAATGCTACATCCATGTTTAAGGCCGGACTGAGACTGGTGCTGTCACTGTGCACCTTCTCAAATACACCATAGGAATTCCATGCTTCCTTTTAAGTCTGTGTTTCAGTCTGCACCAAAATTATCTCATCTACTCTTCCATGCCATATACTTTTTTCATCATATAAAAATTCCCCGCCCAAACAAGAACAGGTTTAATATTGTTAATTTAGTTTTTCTTTATTCTTCACTGTCAGGCTGCTATGAGATCTTATATCCACCGTGAGAAACTGGCTGGAACACTACAATCTAGACAGCTAAAGGGTAACACTGAGCAGATGAGCTAAAGGACATAAACAATGCAAACTTGTACTTTCTAGTTTCAGAGCAAATGTCCTGTGTTGGCAGGAGTTCTCTTCCCACCAACTCCAGTGATATTAAAATTGAGAAAAGTCTTTTTGCAGCCCTTACCCTCCATTACCTTTATTGCTCCAACCCCTTGCTATTATGCCTCATTTACTGTCTCATATCACTGGCTAAGTTATATTCTACAGAGACACTTACTGCAAAGAGAATAATCAAAAATGTTACTCACCATACAGGGCTTCAAACTGTAGGCAGAGGACACAGAAAGTTACAGCAACTGCCTTCATGCCTGCCTGACACAGAGGCATCAGCCTTCTGTCTACTGTGAAGATGGAACATGGTAGAAAAAGGAAGTGGTTTGTGGGCTTCGGGGAAAACTCTAAGATAATCAGAATGACTTTTTAATTTTACAGATGTCCCCTATGATATAGCTATGTCAGCAGTAGCTGTTACACGCACCTGGTTTAATGTTTTTTATTTGTTTTCCTACCTAATGGTTTGCTGTCAGAGATAGGATTATGAAAGACTTCCTGACACTACTTTTGCTGTTCACTTTGCAAATTCTCCTTCTGGTAAAGTCTATCACAATAGAGGCTGCAGTCATCCACAGCAGACTTTTGCAGATGGCCCATGGTCAGCAACTAGTATTAACTTACAGCATGTGCCTATTTGTAACTGGCAACCTGGTTTCTCCCCACCAGTTTCAACTGGTTTTACATAACTAATGGTCTTGCTCTATGTGGAAACCATTCGTTACTGGGGTAAGAGTCTCTCATGTGTCCTGGTTCTGAAATTCACAGGAAGAATGTGGCCAAATTGCAGAAATATCCCTTCAGCCCTGTGATTTCTAATAGGTTCACTCCAGCGTGACTTCCACCCTGGAGATCAGGCTTGTTTTGCCTGGACTTTCATGGGAAACTTCATGTGGCTCTGTGAGAGAAGATCTGACTCAGTGCCCTAGGGCCTTAGGTCAAAAGGTTCTCTCCTTTCCTCTTCCTTGCCTTTGTACAGCACACTCTATCCTGGCCTATCCATCAGAACACTGGGAATGTTTTAGGACCCTTTGCAACATGTTCTACAATCATTTAATCTTGGCTGCTTATTTATGTCTATAATACTAATTTTAGTATTAATAATTAATTACTAATTACTAATTAATTTGCAGAAAATATGCAATAAAACCAGATTCTAATTCATGTTTAATAGATTTGATGAAATTTGCATTTCTGATTGCACAAAGAGAAACCACAAAGGACTGCTAGTGGTGCCTGACAGACACTGCTGGGGTTGAGTCCTTATAATGGTCAAATAATTGGAAAATAACAGGACTGTGTTACAGATTCACTCTTATTTTATACTGGGTAAGTAAATCTTCACATGTTTGTTGGTTTACTCTTCTTTAAAAAGTGATTTGATGTCTTTCACTATTACTGCTAAAGATCTGTTCACATGGACATTGGCAGGGTTTTACTTTCTTCAAATCTTTCCAAAGCCCTGCAAATCTACGCCTTTTAAAAAATTACAGTCAGAACTAAACCTGAGTCAAATCAGGTGTTGATCTAGATTTTCAGCTCCAGTCTCTGGGGCCAAAATGAGGTAATTCTAAGTAGAGAAAATTTCTGCAGTATGCTTTTAGTTTTAAAGCCTGAAAATATGTGGAGGTTCAAACAATGATTCATCTTACAAAATATACATCTGACTCCTGAGATTTGCCTATGATGTTATAAACTATGTTGAGATCTACTGAGGTTCCAGGTAGGATCATCTTTTTCATCCCCCATAGAAACTAATGGGAAGTGATGAAAGAACAGAGCAACACTTCCTGGGACACGACCTTTACTGCCCCCCAAATATACTTAAGTGTGGCCTCCAGAAAAGCCTATAGTAAAAAGAGCTGCTGCTGCTGCAGAGAATTAAGAGTGGAAGTGTCAAAGTGTCAAGAACCCCTGTGTTCATCTTTGGAAGAGCATGGTGACAACACACGCCAAAGATTGAGTCCTACAAAGCCTATCACTGACTGAGAAGGCCAATAAAGGTGTAGGTAGGGGAATGTACTCCCTGTGCAAAGTTGTGGTTACTTTTTATGAAAACAAGCTTTAAAACGTCAACCAGTAAAATCTATATTTTTAGGGTTCCAAATCTGTTGCCTTTGGGAAAAATGTAAACATTTTGTTAGGAAAGAAATTTTGTTAGAGAGGATTTTTTTTTTTTTTTTTAACCAAGATAGTTACTTTGGAACAACTTACTCCTTCCCCACTCCTTATGACCAAATCAGTTACACCAAGGCAGAGATGATTAATACACACCTATTTCCCTTTTGGGGGAAGAATAGCTACCAGCATGGCTTGGCTGGTATACATCTCATTACAACAATTGAAAAAAGTCCCACTGTCCAGTTTGTATATGTCAAATCCTCTCTCTTTACTTCATTTATAGCTTCGAAGTCTACGATTACACCTTCTCCTTTTCTTCTTCTTGGCACTTTGGATGGCTGGAACACACTGACCTCTTCATTTCCAAAGGGTCGAGCCCAGAGAATACTGTGCAGTGTGTTTGGCAGTACTCTGAAGTTTGATCTTAAACAGTGATTACAAGTGCATTTGATGATGAGCCGGCAGAGCCGGGCACTCAGAACGTATATTCACAAGCGAAAAGAGTCGAGCTCTGCACCCAGTGTAAGGGAAGCTCCCCTTCTAGTCCCACACAAACAGACACTCCTCCTCTGCCTTTCAGTCCTTCCATCTTGGCCTCGCTCCCCTGTCAGCACTTACCTACTTCAGAAAGACATTGCTACTGCAATTTAGAAGTGTTTCTTCTAAATACCACAGTTGGTTACGGTTAAACATCTGGAACAAGTAGGTTTTTTCCACAGGCTTCCTACAACTGCAACTATTTTTATTCACAAACACGTGTTTCCTTTTTCCATCCTCAATCATTTCTCTTTACTGTGTCTTGATTTTCACCCTTCCATCCACACACACCTGTCAGAGCTGACTTCTTTCCTCCTCCAACCTGACTGTCCCCCACTTCCTGAGTACCCTGCTCCTCAAGCAGTAACTTCCCTTCACTATGTGCAGTAACTCCAGTCTGGAATGTAGTTTTTCCTTCACACCATGCCCTATTCTTTGTTCATGTCCTACTCCTAATGTTACCCCATAGTGATATCTCCTTTTCTTCCTGTCATCTTGCTTCTGACTGTTTGCAAACTGGAAAATCCTTATGTGAATTTTTGTGCCTTCGAAAATTCATTCAGGGATACACTGATTTCCAAAGAGAAATGGGCTTGCTCATCCCTTGGTCCATACACCAGTGCTCTCTACTATACAGTCTTCAGTGCTTCTCCCTTCTAACTCCAAATAACTTGGAAAACTATATTTCTGCAATTTCCCCAAGGACACAGCAAAGAATTCCCCTGTGTATGATATATATTTTTCTTTGCTCTGTTTAATCACATATTTACTGTTATCACTCAAAATAATGTTCATGTTAGAGAAATGATGCTGCATGGTGCACTGTGAAACCAAAAGTGTAATGAAGACCTTTATTCCATCTCACCAGCCGTTTTCCACTTCTGCCCACGGATGAGCAGTTGCCTACAGCAATATTCTCTCCATAGAATGTTTTGCAATTCTTTCTGCAGAGACTGCTACAGTCTATCCACACAAATTATATTCCGTTGTCTCCTGCTGCTTCTTATTCTTTGCTTCAATATCTGGCCTATATTCTCATGACTCTGGGTCATTCCCTCAGGGCTGGAGCAGAAAGCCTCTATACTCATGCGTTTTCATTTCCTGTCCTCCTAATTGAGAAGGAGAACAATGACTTCCACTGTGCTATTTTTAAAGTTCTGTGATGGCTTTAAATCCCTCTTCCCATCTGCACCACTCCCCATTAGGTGTGTAAACAAGCTGCAGTCATTCAGGATGTAGAGATTTCTGCTGAAATGCAGCTCACGTGCTCCCTCATTTGTCCTGGTGCCTCCTTTGCTGATGTACTGGGGTGCCTCCTTTGCTGATGTTTTGGTCTGGTCACTCCCCCAGGCCTGTGGGCATGCTGCAATATTCTCTCCATCAGCGTGCCAATAGAGGCAACTGGGGCTCAGCTCAGGCAAGCACCTCCTTGCAGAGCAGATCTAATGAGACAGCCCCCTTTGGGGTGGGATTGTGTGTGGCTTTGCTTCTTGATATGTGCTCAGTTACCCCATTAATCACTTCTTTTTGGGGTTTTCTGGGGGGTTTTTTCCCCCCTTTGGATGATGCTTGAGAATATTTGTCATAGAGTTTCCTAAAAGAAAAAGAAAGAAAAAAAGTATGTTAGGGAGTTTAGCCCAGTTCTAAGGCCTACAAGGGCATTGACCTATAAATTCAGTTGACAGGAGCTAAGTGGCACTTTCAGTCAAGTCTGAGCAGATTGCCCAGAGAGGCAGTAGATGCCCCCTCCCTGGAAAAACCTGACCTAGTTGAAGATGTCATAGCTTATTGCTGGGGGGCTGGACTAAGTGGTGTTTAAAGGTGCCTTCCAAGACAAACTGTTCTATGATTTTAAATGCCTCTTCAGATTCTGGGACAAATGCTTTGGACTGGCTGACTCAAGGCAACTGAAAGCCACCTAGGAAAAGACTGTCTCCATCTGATCTTAGGAACTGCTATTCCTCTGTGTATCCCTGTCGCTCCTTCAACACAGTTACCTAGAAGAGGTACAGAAGCCTTCAGGAAGTGGGGTGCAGATGGAAAGGTCCCAGTGAAGCTCGTGCTTGAAGCATGTGCTGGTGGTGTGGACTGCAGAGCCACAGATTGGCTGGGGAAGGTTTACTGTCTGCAGCAACAACAACAAAGGTAATGGCCACGCTCCTGCCCTTTGAGGTCTACGAGGAAGAGGACTGTGAGCAGCAGGAACTTTTCACTGGCATTTGCTGGAATGTGCAGGATGTATTTAGGAAAATGCAGGGGTTGTAGATGGCCTGTGCTCATGAGCAGTGCTCCAGAAGGAGGAGTGTATCTTCTGAAGCCACTGCAGTTCCCGATGGCAAACATGCTGCTGAGTCGAACTTTTTTACAGGGCTCCTTATATCTAGATTTGGAACAGAGCTCTTTCAGAACAGCTGGCAAATATGTAAAACCCAAGTGATGTTGGGGTTTACAACTTCAATTTGGAGTCCAAACATGGAGACCAAGACTGTTACTGCCTGGCACTAGAGGGAGCACTGCAT
This sequence comes from Regulus satrapa, assembly GCA_013396955.1. Classification (NCBI taxonomy): domain Eukaryota; kingdom Metazoa; phylum Chordata; class Aves; order Passeriformes; family Regulidae; genus Regulus; species Regulus satrapa. The sequence continues at coordinate 31,807 of VWZN01010136.1, read as the reverse complement.
GACAGACATCTGTGGATGCGCTGGGTGACCATGGAAGTTATTCTAGGTGTGACAGTGACAAATTATACACATTTTGTAAAATTTTCACACCTCAAGTCTTTCAAAGCTTGCGGTACGGTGGGGTCCCCTATTATGTGGTTATCTGGTCAGCTGCTTTTGAGGAGTTAGGAGGGAAAGAACCACATTCTGTGCTGATGCTTGGTGTTTGTGATGTGGTTTTTATCTCAGCATTGTTGTGATTACTTTCTAAAGGTAAACTCTTACTGCCACTGCCCTGACTGTGTAACAAAGAGAAACCTTCTGCAACAGAAACAGTCACCAAAGTTGTGATGCTTTCTTGCAGAAAACAGATAAATGAAAAGTTATGCTGAAAATTCCAAGGATGGGTGAAGCAGCACAACCCTGTCTTGGATTTCCAGAAACACTTAAGTGGATGGAGACATACACATGCTTTTCCCAGCTGACTTAGACTGTTTTTGGAAACCCTGTCTTTCAAGTGTCTCCAAGCCAGACTTCACTATTGTTGTTAGTGGTTAACTGGTGCTAGGCTTAGATATCTCAGGCCTTGGTGGATTTGGGGAGTAAAAAAAA
>VWZN01010136.1:10024-31178 GCA_013396955.1 Regulus satrapa | reverse complement strand
AAAAAAAAAAGGAATCACAAATATTAACTAAGACTCCTCTATTTTGTGTCTGTCATTTAGAATGCCACAGGTTGCTGCCTTGGGAACAAAGTTCAAGGCTACCGAAGGCACTGCTCCTACACCTGCAAGGGTGAGATCCCTCGCTCCGTCCAGCAGCACTCCTCTGAAGAGTGCCAGAGCAAAGACAACCGAAGCTGGGTACCCTGTGTCAGCCCCGGGCTCCTCCCGCAAGGGACTGCTGAAGGNAGCGGAGAGCGGGGCGGCACCGCCCGCACCGCCCTGGGGAGGCGCCGGGCGCCGAGGAGAGCCCCGGCCGTGGGCGTGAGGCCGCCCGTGGGCCTGGGACCGGGCAGTGCAACCGGTGCCGCGCGGGGGCTTGCCCTCAGCCCGGTCTCGGCACTGCCGAGCTCCTGGCTTGCGCTGCAGCTCTGTAGGGTCACCCTGCATGGCCCCGTGTCAGCCCTCACGAAGGCTCTCTGTGGTTTCCTAGAGTCCCACACCAGCCTCTGCACATGCATTTATGTTTAAAGGGGTTTTGTTTTGTTTTGTTTTGTTTTGTGTTGTGTTGTTTTGTTTAGTTTTTTGTTTTGTGTTGTTTTGTTTTGAATCAGGAAGAAATTCTGAAACTGCACAGCAGAGAGCAGTGCAGTGTCAGGGTTGCCAATGCCTGCGCTTGGAGGGACAAAACAGGTTTCTTAGGGCTCAGGAGGTTTTGAAAGCATCATAGCTGAGAAGGGAGTTTGGTCTTTTTTGTATTTGCACATTGTTCATCTGTTCTTGCTAATTTGATGAGAAAGAACAAGTGGTAGAAACAATCCTTCCAGCAGGCCAGAAAATACCAAGAGGTAATGGAGTTTGAATAGAAGTCACTTCTCAGGGAATCACCAGAACAGTGTGGCTGATGCAGTCTCAGAGGTGCTATAGTGAAAAGTGGAGGAACTCCCCCAGGCCAGACAGAACTCGGCAGTGTTTGCTGCCCCTCAGAGTAACTGAGTTCACCAACTTTACACCTGGGAGCAAATTCTCTCATGCGAGACAGGATGGGAGTCAACTATAAACTTTTCTGAAGTGTTTGCTATTTGTCCCAGAGTACTTCTAACCCAGTGAAGGAGAGCTTTAAAGTCTTTGGTGTGCTTCGGGATCTCACTGTAAGGGAAGGGTCTAGGCACACTTCTTTCAGCTAGCTTGGATGCAGTCACCACATGAAAAGGATTTTGCAGTAATAACTAGAGTGTCAACAAGCAAAAAATACAAGTCAGATATCTATATTCTCTAGAAAGCAGATGATTGAAATGACTACTCTAAAACATTACAGTAACCACAGTGATCACATTGCAGATCACCATAGGACATTCTGGTGATTTGGCCTTTATCATGCAAAGACTCCAGATCTTCTCACTACAGTTCCCAGCTGCCATGCACCTCTCTGCTCCTGGGAGACACAGCACTGGGGCAAAAACAACAAGCTCTGCTGCTGCCAGGCTCACATCTTGATTTTAGGTGCCCTGTCTCTATCACGCTCTTCAGTACAGGTTATGGTGAACTATCCAAACCAGCTTTAACGGGATCACAGAGTCATCCTGAACGTAGGAAGTGTCTGGGTACATTCAAGCAACCTCCACAGTAGCTAATACACTCTTGTGCTCAGAATAAAACCTCAGCAAGCTCTGCTCAGTCTAGGCTCTTCCCAGCTACTATTAAGTTGGTCTGGGCAGATGTAGACACATTGTATAGGAATGTGCAGTTCCCTGCTTGCCCGTGACTGACTGAAAAGAACACGCTTTTCGCTCTAGATCTCGTTGATCTCCACTCTGTGTTTGCTGGTCATTAAAAGTGAATGTTTGCTTAGGGGGCTGTCACTGTCATCACCCCACTAATGCTTCATTGGGGTCAGTAGCCTCATGGGATCCTGACTGAACCACGGCAAAGCACACCCATATCCAGAGTAGAAGTCAAGAGCCTGCTGTGGCAAAGCAAATCTGGGGAAATGGACATGTCCATACTATTTCTATAGGTACTATAGAATCCTGGATTTTCTATCTCCTCATCAGAATCAGACAATTCTTCAACCTGAAAATTTTTGTAGGTTATGAGAGTCCTTCTGGATTGCATCACCGTATGTATTTCCTCATGTTACATTTCTTACTAGGTATCCACTGATAGATACTTATCTGTGAAGTAAGATACTTGACTTCTGATTTTTTTTTTATTGTATTTATTCTCATCTGGTACAGCCTTTACATTTATACTTTCATGAATTTAGATGGCTGTCGGAAAAGATGGACGTTGGTGTTTCTCTGTCCTCGCTGTGTTGATACTGCTGCTAAACATTATGGTTGCATTAGCACCTGGGGCTAATGGCAGTACTGTTCACAAACCTAGCTTCAGAATTCCTCAGGAATCCTCTTCTGGCTGGAAGCTGCCTTGCTTTGCTGCCAGGCCAGGAATGGAGCTTGTTGTGACCCAGAAATCTGTAAGCACTGTTTTCTTGGTATGATGGTAAAGGTACAAATGTATTACTTCTTATGCTGGGTGTCTTGCTGCATATAATGCAATCAACAAATATGGGATTCTGTAGTTACAAGATCATGGACTCATGTCATATTGATTTAGGCATGTACCTCCACGGGCCATCAGGCCATTGGCTTTCTCCCTTCCCTGCTAGGTAAGGGGAAAAACAAAGTTTAAAACAAAAAAAAAATTAAGCAAGTCACACCATTCTACTTCTCATTGTGTTGCTGCGGTTCTGTGGTTACACTGTGTTTCTAGTGACATCACTGAAGGCTCTGTAGCTCTTGAACAACTGTTTTAGTGCTTCTTTTGCCTGAGGAAGAAAAATAGTTGAGGGGGAAAAAATTTACTTGGCTATTTGCATTTTTCCTTCTAGTTACATTCTCATAAGTAGGTGATTAGTGCTAGTGGTTACAGAGAAGAAAGAAGTGGTGATTTTATTATTAGCTTTATATCAGATAGGTACAAATTGTTCTAGTTGATATGGAAACATAACTGACTTTGCACTATGAAAAGGAACATATAATTGTTTCCAGACTTTGAAAATTACCCCAGAGGTTCCTTTTGCTCTGTCTAGGTTTTCCCATTGTTTTTCAACGCTGTTTGTGTTGCTTTGAGTTCTTCCATTTTTTCTATAATACAGAACAGCTGATCGTCCTTGTTTATGTGAATTCAAAAGTCCGCAGGATTTCAAAAAGTGACAGAGTAATTCATGGAACAGGAATCCCTTGAGGCTGCTGATGACAAAGACACCACCCTTTGAAGTTCCTGAGCTGCTGGTGATGGAGGGCTGGAACAGTATTTTAGGAAGGTTTCATAGCATGTTCTCACTGATTGTATACTCTTCCCTGCCATCTGCTCTTGGGCATTGCTGGGAAGTGGACAGCTGCCACTGTGTCTTTTAGCATCATTCCCACCTTTTTTCCCCCGCCTGCTTTGTCTGGTCTTGAATGATGACTGTAGAACAGGTCCTGTTTTATTTGTATTAATTTATATTGTGCTCTTCCTGATTATTGCAAATAGCAATGTTACCACATGTGAAATAAAGAGTCCCTGCTGCTGTGCTCTTCTGTTATAGGCATCAGTAGAACTGAGAGGCTTTTGGTATTCCCAGTGAGTTAACAGTGACTGCAGCAGGACTGGGAGCCAAGGACACAGCCTGCTGCAGATTGCCAGTTTCAAGAAGATGAGACAATACTTCTTAATTAGCTACTTACAAACAGTACAAATAAGATGGATGACTGCAGTGTGTGTGTGACTTGGGAAGGGTAAAGAAAAGGTAAACACAGTATTACCTGCACAGATAAAACTCCAGCCAGAAACAGATTCAAAATGCTAATCCTTGGTAGGTGGCAGCACCTAAATCATTGATAAGATTTTTCATCAGAGATCTTTCTTGCATATGAAAAAATGGTGCTTATTGGTTTCGATCCTTGAACAGCCTGTTCCTTCTATCATATAAATCTGCTAGGCAAAGGATGTTTAAGTGTCTGGAAATTCTTGAAAGCAGTGATTCCTACTTCTGTTGCAAGATGGATTCACAGTACTCATTACTAAGTCGGCTGCTGATCCGTGCTGCAACAGGACAGTAATGGCATTTCCTCTTTAGAAATCTCAAAGGACTTCAATGCAATAAAATAAAATATCAGTACAACTGCTATTAAACTTGCAAACTTTCAAGATAAAAATTTCCCAATCAGTATTAGTACAAAATTGCCGTCTTTTACAGATAATCAGTAGAACTCAAGAAGGCCTGCCAGCCTCCAAAGTTTTGCACTGAAAGGGCAGAGAGGGAGGACAGTCAGTGTTCCAGGTATGCTTCTGCCCTTGGAGTCAGATCAGACAGCAGCAACCTGTGTGTCTCACTTCCCAGCAGTACCACAGCCTTTGGGTACCAAACCTCCTCCTCCTGTTGCTGGTGCTCAACACAGAGTGTTACTTTGACCCAAGGGAAGTTTTGGCATGCAAGGTTTTATTGCTGCTTTCACACACGTGTGCAGAGGCTTTTCCGATAGTTGATCATTCTCAGTATGAGCTTTCTGGACAATTCTAGTTAAGTGAAGGTGACTAATTGCATCAACTCATCCCTCACTGGAAAGTGCCAGCCTTGTACTCATACATACCTAAGGAGAAATTAGGGCAGGATCTAAAGAGGACTCTGCAGAGCTTATAAGATCTCTTAATTTGAAATTTTGCTGGGGTATTCTTTTAAAACATTTTATTACAGAAGGGATAAGGGATCTCTAGCGATCACATATCGTCAATGCATCAGTTTTATGCTGAAAAGGCTGAAAGTAACACTTTGGCAAGACATGGAAATATTTTTCTAGACAGAAACTGGCAACACTGATTTTCTGATAATTTTTAGGCTTTACTTCAGAATAGTATCAAGACAATGTGTTGCTAAATAAGCGACAGGTTTTGTCAAGAGTTTTCTTGTAATAGAGTGTGGGTTCAGGTAGCAAGGGAAGCCTCCAGAGTTATGCATATTTCATAAGCATATTTTTAGATTACTATATTTTACTGTATATGTTTAATAGGTCTAAATCCTAAATCTCTTTTCCCACACTCTCTGCTTCACATGCAACAGGCTATTTCCAGCTTTTGTTCTTCCAGTTCTGGTGCAGGGACATTTTCTGCTGCACCTAAACATTTCACTAAACTTTACCATATTGTTCCTATTACATGATAAGTAAGATTTTGTGACTTATTGATGAGCTTAAAGCCACATGAACAAGCTTTTAGTGTGAATCTGATTAGTTGGCTGCACGTGCCAATGCTTTTAATCCATATACTGGCCTCCATGGCACTTAAATCAAGTAAAGAAAGGATTCAGTTAAAAGGAAGTTAGAAAGACCCAGATAGGTCTAACTGGCAGCATCTAAAGTTCTATTTGTCATAACAATGACATGAACTTGGATTCATGCAGTGGTAACTGCCTGTAGCATAATCAGATGAAAAAAAAGGCTGACCAGTTATTGAAAAGTAATTAGACCTTCATTAGCCACTCAAATGTCACAAATAACACAGAACACTCCTGGTTTCATTGTAAGGTGGAAAGATCAACACAAGGGTTTTGCTACATTTGGATCTGGAATTTTTTATATTAAGACTTCAATATCTTTTCTCTTTACAGGTTTAACTTTCATATCCATAATTTCTGTTCCTCTGCAAAAACTAGACTTAAATTTACTTTAAAATTCACTATCCAAACTGAAAATCTGAAATTTTGACAAACTAGGAAGTCGAGAAAAAATTATGTTATGTTTGGCAAAAAGAGTTCTTTTGTTATAAATTTGATATTGTTAAATATAAACACTATTTCAGAGAAGTACAACCATTTGATATAAAAATACCAGCAAATTTCCTTTTTTTTTTCGCAATCTTTCTATACACAAAACTTTGCCAAAACAAATATTGACGTATTTATTTGACTGTGAGTGGAAGAGGTTATTAAATTCAAGTACTTCCTGTCTCTAGAGCAAATTAGGTGCTGAGTGTTTCGTCTTCTGTATATTGAAAAGTAAAACGAGTGTATCAGTGATGCTGAATCTAAACCAACTTTTTGAGGGAGTGCCATTTCAAAAGGTGCCACATTTGGAGGTGCCATTCCCGCCGTGTGCAGACAGGCTGACTCCCTCTCACGTCCTGCAGCTCTTCCTTCTGCTGCCTGACTTCCCTCGGTGCTGGGCAGGTTGTTCCCTCTCCTGCAAGTCTTCCACCCCCTGGGTAAGACACAGCCTGCATCCCCTTCTAGTTCAGGGATGGCTTGGGTGAGACCCGAGCAGTCAGGTCCTATGGAGCGTCCCGCACTGGAAAACAGACCAAGAAAACACGGGCACACACCTGGCACAGGGAATGCCCTCCCTCAGGAACCATAAAGAACAGCTTAAGGTGTATTTCTGAACGAGGCTTCTGAAGCACCAGTGAAACTTCTCCATCAACTCCCATGAAAGCACCACACCTTCCTTGTGACCAGTGACAGTAAAACAATTGCTGGATTTAATGGAAGTATGTGGAAGCCTCATCTTTTTTAGTCATAAACTATGAAGTAAAGCCATGATAAAACATAATGCAAGATCTTCTGAAAATTGTAGTATAAATGATATGTTAATGTGAGGAATTTTTACATCAGACATTCCCCTGGGGCTTACATAAGAGAGGAGGAATAACATGAGTTTGGAACCTACTGCTATAATAATAATAATAATAGTAGTGGTAGTAGTAGTAGTAGTAATAATAATAATAATAATAATAATAATAATAATAATAACAATAATAATAACAATAATAATAGTAATAGTAGTAGTAGTAGGTTATTACAGAGAGATGAAGAGGGAAAAGAGCTTAAGAGTTGGTTCATCTTAGTGAGAGAGTACTATAAAAAGAAGACCTGACAAATAGTCCTATAATACAATATGATATAATTAATTAGTTTGGCATTATGAGAGAAAGGAAAATATTATTAATTTGTGAAGCAGACAGTCATCTTTGCTACGGAATTAAAAGTGAGAAAGCTTTTATAAACTCTACCCACACGATCTAACACCTCACCAAAGCTCAACTACGAAACCAACTTATTCTGCTGATTGCTGCTGTTCTATCCGTCTTTCCTGCATGTAAAACATTAAGTCAGCCAGTTATGAAGCTGTTGAATGTTTCCAAAGTGTCACTTACCAGAAGGATTTGATAATTTACAGAGAAATGAACTGTTTTGCTTCTTGATCTTGATTAACATACCACATTTTGTGACAGTTTCAAATGTAGATTATTTTTGGTACTTTTTTCCCCGCCACCAAGTATTTTTACAATTTTTATCCAGCTCATTGCGTCTACATTTTTTATCTGTATGATGCAAATAGTTTAGACCACAGTACCATCTGAGACCCTTTGTAGCACAGGAGAAGGTCTGTTTTTAATCACCTATTTGTTTGGCTTCAAACAAAGTAGATAGATGACAATAATAAAACCTAGCAGCTCTGTCTAGCAGGTACAGAGGCCGNTTGTTTGGCTTCAAACAAAGTAGAAAGATGACAATAATAAAACCTAGGTACAGAGGCCATCTCTGAAAGCATGCTAGAGGAAAAGAAGTCTTATAAAAGCTTCAACAGAACTTCAAACACCTCAGCTTTCCCTACACACCAGCACATGGAAAGAGGCATCTGGAGTTCAGTTGAAGGCCAACAGACACCCAGCTTCTAATGAGAATTTTCACAGAGAGGAAGGATATTGAAATTTTTCTTACAGCTGATGATGTTGCAAGTGCCCAGCGCTAAGTACTGTAGAAGTTAGTACACACTCACACTTTCCAGTTTGCAAAGAGAAGACTTTTTAGTTTGCACAAAAGTAAGCAGTACTTCTGCTGGTCCCTTTCATCACTTGTTCAAGAAAGCTGCAAATTCCCAAGGAGAAACTGTACAAGGTACAAAGGTACTAAGGTATAGTGTATTGATGATAACCCATTTAATGTAGAGCAGGATTCGTTTATTGCCTGTGTATACTCCTGAACTGTAGGAGTCTTTGGGGTCTGGCTACCGAGTTTCTAGTTTGAAAAAAGCATGGAGTATTTGCTCAATGTATATATTTTTATTTATATAAAACCAGCAATCTTACATTCTTCATGTCAGTGGCAATCTTGGCCCAAGCTTTAATATTAATTTCCTATAAAAAGCCTATATCCTAGGCACTGATCTGTCTGGGAAGAATACAGCATCCTGCTGCTTGTTCCAGGTTTCCACACAAGCTGCTGCCTCACAGGCTAGAACATGAATGTCAGTAAATCCCACCCACACCACAGCATAGTCCAACCAGATATTACCCAGTGTTTCAAGTTTTCCCAGCTGTATCACCTGTGCTCTTACAGGATGTGGTCATCTAAAAGTGCCACAAATTGGAATCATATAATTATGTGAGAAATTCCATTTTCCCTGAAAGCAAAGTCTTGCTTTTTGCTGAATGAAGCAGACCAAAATGAACATTTTCAAGTACTACTCTTTTAAAACAGCAGTGAGAAAAGAATGAAGAGGAAAAGCCATCAATGAAGAAACTGAGAACTTTTTGTTAAACTGGAACTTCATAATCACAAAAAAATGTTCAGTAAAATATAAAAAAGTCACTGTGATTAAAACAACTTGCTATAGAAATAGAAATAGAAATACACTTGAAAAGTCAAAAAAGGAAAGAATACTGAAATTTTGAGTAGGTAACAATCTCTTAGTTCATGGAAACATCTGCCATGTTACCTTGGCTGTAATTACTAATGATTCCTGGTGAAGTTTTGTCCCTTACCTAAACTCCTCCATGCTTCATCCCTCTAGTATACAACAAAAAATTATAAACTGACTTCAGGAATGATTTTTACACTACTCCTTCCCACAATTTCTAAGATCTTTTCTCCATAACTTTTGTGTGGAGCCACTGCTTAGATGTGATAGAAGCTACCCCAAAGTAACTTTTACACTGCCAAGCAAGAATGCAGTTTGCAAAGGTCAACAAGAATTTGTTTTAGTAATGCATAAATCTGTCTGCTATACACCAGCCTTCTTTGGTTTGGATTTCATGTTACAACTCTTGGATACATCATCTGATTCCTGTTTATGCCTCTCCTAGTGGTGATGCCTTAGGTTTTAGCTTTTATCTTTTTCAGATTCTCTGCTGCTTGGTATGTAATTCTGAAACCTCACATTAGGTGTTTGTAAGTTCTCTTCACAGGGTAGTTAGACAAAACAATCCCTTTCCAGCTAGAGAATCAAGGACAGCCCTTACCTATAAGCAACAGCAAAGAGAAAGGGGCAAGGGGGTTGAGACTTCATGACCTGGAGCTGTAATTGGACAATTAACCCCAATATGTAGATGAATCAAAACTTACAAAAATGTAAAAACTCCTAACTGGGATCCATTTTGGATCCATCCTCGATATAGCCCTGGCCGTGCTCTTGTACTGCCCAAGGTGTATCCTTTAAAGGCCTTTCAATAAATACACATTTTATTGTTTTAGTTCTGTCTGGTCTCTGTTCCAAGGCAAACTCTTAAGGCATCAGTGGAAGAGCTCTTTAGTCATGGTTCAGACTGTTCCTGTCACAGACAAAATCATGCATTTTCTAGCTGATTTTTCTGAACTCACTCCCCAGTGATAGATTTTGTCTAATAAAAGGAAGAAGCCTGTTGTACCTTACCTTCCAAGGCACTCTGCCTTCAAACCTCACCTCAGCTCCTCACACACATACTTGCTGTCTGGACCTGCAAAGTTCAAAATCAGTACTGAAGCCAGGAATTGTATCAGATCCATTAAGACTTACCTGGCCATTGCCAGCATTGGTTATTGGAAAACAAGAAATTGGACACAAGCGAATCTTGAGCAAAAGTCAGGAGGTTAGGAAGGATAGCAGTAGGTCAAAAATATCTGCTCTTGCATAGCCTAGGAGTCCTTAATATTTTTTTTAAATGTATTAAGTATCGGTGGAAAATGGAAATAATGAACTTTCCCTACAGACCTCAAGGCCTGACAAAGTAGTGAGTTCAGATTTACATATTCCTTCAAAGAGTGGGGAATCTCTAACCCTAAAATGATAGACTACTCACAGAATAGCTGTGTGGGAAACCTTTGTCATATGTTTTTCAGATGGGACTCAACGGAAATTACAGGGAAAAAATAGTTTAGAATATTGGGGGCTGGGAGTGGTGCATATGCCATTGTCTTTGATGTAGACAGGTATACCTGTGAATTCCCACCCATCCAGCCAGAAACTCACGCTCTGTGTTTCACAAACAGGTTGACAAATCTCCTAAAGAGGTGAAGAACAACATCAAAAGAAGCTCTTCCTGAACCTCACCAAGCAGTATGGTCTCATAATTTGGCTGTGCAGGTGAGATACTCAGTTGCGTTTTAAAACTCCCCATTTTAATGAGCAGAATTCTGAGACCAAATCCTTTCATGTTTGCTTTGAACATTCTTCCCAGAAAGAGGCATGATTTCCTCTTTATTGCATTTTCTGGGGTGTACACTGGTCTAGCATTTGCACCTTTCATTTTAGTACTGCTGTGATCTCACAGAACATCATATTGGACTTGTATATGTAAAATTTTTTGGGATGCTGATAGTGAAAGATGCTTCTCCCTGTTGTCAGGGAAAAGCACAGACCTCGAGGTTCTGGAGGGCATCACAGGACAATGGAAATTCCCTGAGGTCTGGGCTCTGCCCTGATCAGAACTAGCTGCTAAATGGACCATAGGGAGGTAGATATAAATATCATCTCTGCAGGTACTTAGGCTCCACTCATCTCTGTAGTGCCAGATATGAATAATAAGAATATCATTATCGATAAAATCTGAACTGAAATCTCATTTTTGTCTTCCCTGCTATGTCTGCTGATTTGAGTGTACATACTACCCTGCCAGAAAATTCAAAAGGAGAACCTGGCTTAGAACAAAAAGTGATTAAAGCATTATACAAAATTTAGCTCAGAAAAGGCTGCCACGGTGGTAAGGGAAGACAACAAAAATTAAGCACTGCAGAAACAAGAGGAAGTTGGAAAAAAGTAATCACTAAGGATGAAGAGAAGATCAGAACAGACAGAGAATTTGGGCAAAGTAATTTCTAATAAGGTAATTGATAAACATCATACCAATAATTATTTAAGAGCAGGAGGCAAACACAAAATATTGCTACTACCATATGTGAGATTATTGCTTCTCTTCTGCTCTCCCATAACCTTCACTAGTTAGTGACCTGTTGCTTATTTATGGCAGAATTCTTCCCTGGTTGTTACGGACTGAATGTCTCAAGGAAACGCAGGTGTATCTAGAGGAAACTGTCCAGGTGGAATCTGAAGTTATGGTCAGCTTAGTGGTCAGAAAAGGAGGTGAATTAGAATATACACAGGTTCTGTGGTGACACAGATTCACAGCCAGCTGTGGCCAGATGTCATGAGGTTGTGGATACAGATCCAAAGCATCTCTTCACCTAGGAGGGATAAGCTTAGAAAACAATGATCTTGATCTGCTTTCAGATTGCTTAAGAAAAGTAAGTTCTTAGTCCCAGTATAAAAATTGCCAAGGAAAGGAAAAAAAAGAAATAGTCGATTCCTGATTAGGAGTCAGACACATGATTCACTACTTGCAGTGGTGGAAAAAATTGCAGTGGATAATTATTCACGCTTTGTACAGCTTCTACAAATGGATGTGTGGGTCAAACCTATTTTTCATCATGGAGTCATGAAATACACTTCCCTGACCAGGCTGCACCTGAAAGGGCAGAAGTTCAGTCATTTTTCAGTGACAATAGATATGTGATCTTTTGCCATTTTTCATCTCCAGAACACCGGGAAGTGATAAATTAGGGAAAAATACCAGACTAGTGTCAGAATACTAAAACACCTTCAAAAAAAAAGATACCTCATCAGATGCTACTTTTACTTAATGCAGCACACTTGTATATCAATACTGAGAGAGCAGTTAGCACCTGCAAGCAATGGCAATTTGAGAAGTGAATGTGTCTTTGCACAGCTGAAGGTGGTGCCAGATGAATGGGCAAGAGAGGCAAAGCAGACTAAAAGACCTACAAGATTTGGTGGTCTGGGAGCTGCTGCCACTGCAAGAACATGCAATAAAGGGCTCTGGGGTATGGCTGCACAGCTGTGCAACCAAGAGATGGATTCACAGCTGAGAAACAGAGGTACATCATGCCAGCATTTTGGGTTGCAAGGTGAAATTTTGATAGCAAAGCGTCAAATTACCAGATAGTAGCTGAGAATTCTGAAATTGTTTAAAGCTCCAGCAGCTTTGTGTGTTGACTGGCATTTAGTGAGTGAGAGTGTCAGAGTGGTGCAAGGATTGAAACAGGATTTGAAACTAGGACAAGTTTTTCGTTTAAACATGTACAGGAGGTGCTGTCAAAGGCATTTCAGCTACCTTCTGCAGGTGAGTAACTGCTGGAAGTGAGCACTTGATTGGAAGTGTCTCTGAAGCACATCACAGCAGCTGTAACCACACAAATAGAAGAACTGACAGATTGTAATGGTGGCTGGCTGAGGAGGCGAGCTGAGAACAGAATTGTTGGCATGAGCACATGGGGTGTCTCTGAAGAGCAAAACACAGGGTCAGAGAGGAAAGGTTCATGTTGTCTTCACTGCTTTCTAACATGTAGCCACTTCCTGTTTCTTCTGAGAGCAGTGAACAAGAAATGAACTTACATTTGGGCAAAGCTTCAAGGTTTTTATTGAATGATACATAACTAATAAACAAGATTATACACTGTCAGTATTTTCATGGAAAATAGTTTTGCTAAATGCAGCAACATACTTCTGGATAGATATACTTTTGGATAGATGCTAATTTAGCATTTGTAAAACACAAGGCCCCAGCACAGCTGGAGCATTCTCCCAGCACAGCCTAAGAAGGCTCCTGCGGGAGCTTTTTCTCCAATCAAACTCTCAGCATTGGCCCAGAGATCATCAGTCAAATCCATCACAGCACTTCTGGGACACAATGCCACTCAAGGGAGCTAAGATCAGGCTTCTAGAGCAGCAGTGTCATCAGTGCCAGCCTGTGGGGAGGCCCCTGTGGAAGCGCAGAGCACTAATGCCAGAAATGGAACCAATAAACGTCAATGCAAGGGGAAAAGTCAACATTCCTTTGTACATTAGTGTGCTTTCCTACCTCTGGCCCCCAGACTCGGGGATCAGCCTTGCAATGACATGCAGGCCTCTTGTCATAATAGTGTTTGGATTTCAGTTGATCCGTAGGCATGATGGAATTTGACAGTAAGATGCTCAATTGCAACAGCAATAGCTCTTAATGCTACACACACACACACACACACACACACACATATAACATATTGGTACAATACATCTCAAAAACATCAATGGCCTAATGTAGCCATTTTTGCGTGACAGGGTTAATCTTCAAATATTAATATATATACTATTTATTCTCCTCCAAATCATAGAAGTTACAAAGAATATTCTCTCACCTTCCTGTACATCTTTTTGTAAAAACAAAGTTAATTTACTTCTTTAACTGAAAGAAATTAGCAGACTCTCCATGCCAGCTAGGAAATGGGTTCTCTCTTTCCTTGTTGCAGTTAACAGTGATGTAGAATGGGATCACTTTTTTCTCTAGCTTTTCAGAAGGCATTTTCACATAGACTCCAGTAGTAAGACACTGCCTTCTCTTTATCTGTAACATATGAGAAGAAAGTTAAATAAAAAAGCAATCCCAGAATGATCATTGACCAGCATATTTTGGAGAAACCAATGGGAGTTCTTGCTTTACTGCATAGAATGTATTCTAGACACCTTTCTCTGCTTCTTTATAGAAGATCTGTTAAGAGCATTTGAGGGAGAATCAGGATGTACAGGGGTTATTTGTATCCAAAAAAAACCAAAAAAAACCCAAACAACTAAATAGTCCTGCCATTCATTTAGCCCTTTGAAGGCACTCCTGATTCAGAGGTCAGTGTTGGTTCAAAGCTAGAAGTGTTCACATCTGACAGCTTCATTTAACTTCTAGGGACAAGAACTGATTGACAAATATGGGACAGAGACATTGATTTCAAGCTCAGGTTAATTTCTAACAGACTACATGTGCTGCAGACCCCTGTGGAAAAGGCAAGCCAGGCTTACATTTTGCATGCTTTTGTGTAGACATTTCTAGCTGTGAAATCAAAAATGCTTAAAGTAATCCTTCCCCCATCCAAGGAGAAGTCTGTTTAAATTTGCTTTGCAGAGGTGAATTATGAAAAAAGGAAAAAAACAAATTCTGGGATTCCATGTGAATCCTGTGTGAAATGAGAATACACATGAAGACTGTTGCCTTCAATCCCAGAAGTGTCCAGGACTTTGCCTGGTTTGAAGCATCCAGCCCTGTGCCAAGGCTCAGTCCAGCTGATGGAAGCTGAGTGCTTTCAGTACACTGGCATCACAAATGAGCCATAAATAAATAGAAGTGGTGGCTCCAGCAAGTTCTCTTATTTTGCATTATTTTAATAACTTTGCATTAGTAAAATGGAGCATGCCACTGGGCTGGTTCCCAGTTTTCTTCCCTGTTCTCATTTCTTTCTCCTTGTCCTCATCACACAATGGGGTATTGTTAGCAGAAGGGGGCTGAGTTGATGTGACTTACCGCTTTGCCCACAAGAATGGCTGAGGTGATGATACTGTAAAGAAAAAATCCTGAGGCAGTAGCTCCTAATATCCAGAGATACATGGCAGTGTCTGGACAAGGTTCTGGATCTAAAAATATGATACCACACAAGTCATGTCACACATGAGCCTCATAAGGAAGGCCCTAGAGTCAGTAAGTCAGCCTCTACATTGCTTTTCTCTATTATGTGCTATCCCAGGATACCACCAGGACTGAGCTCTGAGTTGCCGCCCACTCAACCTTCAATGAAAAGAGTATTTTGTCTGTAGAAGAGCTCACACCTTACTCTGTCACTTTACACCTTACTTTGTTACTTCTGTACCTAACTGCCTGGACATATGTGTACACTGCATGGTGTTGCTTATGCTATCATGGCTATGACTGGGCTTCCTTTGAGTGGGTAGGAGTTTCAGTAGCATGTTTCAGGGAGACCTGAAAGAAATAAGAGCTAATCAAGATTTTCAGCACTGAAACCAGTAGTCACCCTCACTTCTTACAAACAGAACTCTGAAGACCTTTGAAACGTAATAGCAACCCCCTTAACTTGGAAAAATCACAGTACTGTAAACCTGCTTGCCTTACCAATGACGTAGAGATGTGTCCCATTTCCCTTGTTCATAAAATAGGGCGGGGGGTACATCCTCTCCATCTTGCAAATGTAAAGCCCGGTGTCATTCACTTGCAGGCCAGCCAGGGTGAGGGTCACGTTATTTTGGCCAGGGGTAACATGGCACTGAATGACCTCTTCCACAAAGAATGTTTTAAACTCCATGGTGTATGATGAAGCACAGATTTCTGTGAACTGGTCACCAGTCTGCTTAAGCAAAGTCACTCGAATTTCCTTTGCATTCCCAATGTTCTTGTATTTACACACCAAGCTGGCAACTCCTTGCCTGTTGGCCAGCACCATTGCTGGCTGAGTCACTTCCATTACTGTAAGGAAGTAAAGAGCATGAAGGTAAGTGAACTGTCAAGAAAGGATCTGGAGTCATTAACTTCAAACTTGCACAGTAGGAAGGGAGTTCTGCCCCCTCCTATTATCCATGGGTAGTTCCTAGAAAAGCTGCTTTCAAAGATAGGGCTCCAAGACCAGAATTCATGCTAGCACAGCATTAATATTCTTTTAAAAGCTCAATAAATATTTTGATTGCTAAAAATGATATTATAACTCTCAGCAATTACTTGTCGCTTAAGTAGTAGGTTATTTGGCCTACTTAATGGCTTAAGTGAAGCAATGAATGACCTGCATGCTTCAGTTTTTCTCAACACAAACTTTTCAATATGCATAAGAAATCCAAAAAAAAAGTGACTAGAGATGATAAGGTTGAAATTTGAAATTTGAAATTTATAATCAGGCTTTTAAACCACAATTTCTGCCTAGTAGAAATAAACATGTTTACATTTAGGAACAAAAAAGTTGACATCCTGTATGGAACACAGAACTTAAAAGTAAGAGTAAAACTGAATAGAAAATCTGTTTGCATACTTTTGTTTCTGATATTTTTTTCTCCTTATTTTTAACTAGCTACTCCCAAGCCACAGGATAGAAAACTACTGTACCATATACAATCTCAGTGGCAGCTTTTTGCGCCTTCCATATTCTATCCTGACATGATGGGAAGGCACTTTTGCTTTTGTAAGCTGTGAAGATGCAGTATTATTTTTTCAATCTCATTTTATATCGGTCCATTTTGGGGCAGGGCTTATATCTTCTTCAGTTTTGCAGTGCAAGGATTCCAGATGAAGAGTAGAATTTCTCCATGCATTCAAACCTCTATACCCATGTTATCAGCTGTCACAAGTTCACTTGCAAGGCATAGTTTTTGAAGTCCTTTTCTTCCTTCTTGAACTACTCTGAATGTTGCCCAGTGTCCCTGCAGATAGTACTGCTCTAAAATCTGTATCCAGTTTTCCAGACACTTCACAGTGCACCAGGACCTTGTTCCCGTTAGTCCTATGTCATCTTCCTCTCCCTGTTGTACCAAGTTTGTCTCCTGCAAGGACATGAAACTGAGAACAAGTCAACACCCCCAGATACCTTGCCTCCTTCATCTACCCACCTTCAGCAATGGCAGTGGCTGTGCAGAGAAAACCCACGGTGACCAATATTGAGAGCATTCCTGTGCTGTGACAGAGGCTGAAGAGGCTGAAGGTCTGGTGCCTTCAGAGTTTAAGACAAACTGGAACTCTCAGGACTGGAAAAGAGGTGACACCTTTCAGGATACTGAATCTTTGAAATGTCTGAATCCACTCAGAGCCAGTGTGTATATATAGCTTTGATCCCAGATGCTGTACCTGAAAGTAGTATGAAGCTTTGTTTTGGTTTTACGAGAAAGGAAGTGGTGGGTTTGATTAATACGTGCACAGTTAAGCTCAAACAGCATGAACAAAAACAACTATTCAGCAGATGGAAAACATATATTCAATCTGAAACTGCCGTCCATTATGCTTTAAGAATTGTGGGAGGAAAGGCGATCATCATTAGAGCAGTGTGGCACCCTTTGGGGGTGCCAGCTTGCAGAATCATGGCATGTAATATTTTAGCAGTCATCAGGTATTTCCAACCAGGGCAACATGCAGAGAAATGTACTTCTGCCTAATGTGGCACAGTGAATCACTGCAAGCTAGCTTTTTTAATGGAGGACTTGCCTCCACCCCTAATTTCTTTGCTTGCTTTAATGCTTGCTTTTTATGTTTAAAAATTACTACCCCCTTCAAAATACCGATTACACTTGCAGTTACTTCATCTTTTTGTATCAGCAACGTGACTTGAATCATAACCCAGCCTCTTCAAGCTTTCCTCTTTCCAAGAAAGAATTATCTAGGTTTATAGCTAATGACTTCCACATCTGTACAGAATTTTACTATCTACAGACTTTACTGCCTCACTACCTTGACATCAACAAATGAAAAACACTGCAGGAGCTTTTATTCTTGCTATCTCTGCTTAGAGCACCTGCATCATTTCAAATCTCAGTAAAACAGTTTTTGCTCATGGACCTTTTAAAAGTCATGGAAGCTCTGTAAATTGTCTTGCTTTTTTATATGATACACTGTCACATCCATGAATCATTGCCTAAAGAATTCCATAAAAATGAAGGTTCACTTTAGTTATCCTGAAGGTCAGCATTCTTTTTTTTTTTTTCCCACACTTTGAGAAGTTATTTTAGAAGGTGCTTCATCACTTTGAGAAGTTATTTTAGAAGGTGCTCCATCATTTATATATGTAGATCTAGTAGATTGCAAAGACCTGCTTTTGCACTGTGACCTAGAAAAACTAACAGCAGTAGTTCTTGAACACTAGCCCACCCAATCCAAAGATCCAGGATAAATACTTAGTCTCAAAATCACATAAATAAATACGTAATGATATAAATAAGTTTACTGCTTCTATACCTAGGTTATGCAGTATTTGTTTGTAATGACAGATCCACAGTCATTTTAATCTCAACCAGCATTCAAAACAGTACTGATTATAAATAAAAATACTACTATGGGAAAATGAAAAACTGTACCCTAATAATAAGACAGGTACATACTGTATTACTGGTTAGACAAGCTTAAATCAATTTTAATATTAAATGTAAAATAAATGCTATTGCAACATCTGCATCATGTAGCAGAATATCAGTGAGATTTAGGGCATGAATTACCAGGTTATGCCTGACATTTTCATATCCAGAGTAGTAACTAAATTATCTGCCCTTTGTATCTTTGGGGCTTGGGTTTTGCATGCAGTTAAACAAATCATGTATTTGAGCTTCATCAACTAAGGTGTCATCTCCTGATAATTGATAGAGACTGCAATTGGACTGCCTCCATCCTTCCCAGCTCAGTTATAACATGCAACAAGGTATTGATAACAGAATGAGTTCTGCACTAAAATAAAATCTACAAGAATCACTGGGGACACATTTTCTCTTCTCTGTGTCCCTTATCTAACTACTCTTCAGCTGGTCAAGAGTTTCTGGACTTCTGTTTGCCCCACCTTCCCTGAATAGATCATATGAAAAATACAGGCCAGGCTTTGTGGGCTACAGCCACAGGACCTATCTCACCTAGTTACTGCACCTTCTAGTCTGTGTAGTCTGGTATCTCCCTGCAATGACTCTTTTATCTTGGGAACTCTTCATCTTTCATCCTTTCCCATAAATGGAACCTTACACATGGTCTTGTGGCTGGGCAAGGGAATGTCTGAAAGAAGAGACCTAATTTTGACTTTGAGATTCAGGTCTTTAAGTGAGGTTATTCCTCAGGCTGTTCCTAAAAGTTTTCGCTTTGTGCTCAGAAAGATCAATATGATATTCTTCTTTCCTTTAATGCACATTCTTATGCTGCAGTGTTCTTTGTTCTTAGGGGTGATATTAATTCCCATGTCTCAGGAAACATTTATGCTTTACATATGCTACCACGGCGAAGTGTCAGAGCAGGGGAGGGGACTGAGGACCTTGCAGGGCAAAGCTGCAGAGCCTCAAACAAAAGGTTCAGCTTAGGAGTGGCTTGGGCTTCATGACCTCTTTGAACTTAGCAGTAGGAGGAACATGCAGTTTTACACTGGACTACACTACAGTGATTACTCAGATTGCTAAGAAGTTAAATAACTAGGTTTCTCATGTAAGTTTCTTTCTCATTGTGGGTTAGTCACTTGTATTCTAGTGATTTGCTTTTCTTCACTGAACACTTGTCAGGGCAAACCTTCCTGCTAATACCCTGTCAGAATTCCCATTGCAAAATGTTTTTATTCACAAAATTATCTTCACACTTGTAAGCCTGTCTCGTGATGCCCATGTTTTGTTTTTGGGTTTTTTTTTTTTTTTCTGTGACAGGAACTTGCTTGGTAAATTGCTTGAGATGTAGTGGGGAGAAGAAATTTTTATAATTTGCATAAGTACCTGGTTTCAGGATATTTTGCTAAACTTAAAATGTGAGATCATGTCTTAGTATGTTAAACATCTCACCTTTTTACTATGTTTGCCACAAACCTATTGGGGTTTTGAAATGCACTGTCATTTGAAAAAAAATCCAGACCTTTAAGTGGTATGGCTGAAGAAAAAAATCTTTTGTAGAAAACAAGAGGTAAAGAGAAAAGGAAATAACAGAATGACTGGGAAAATACCGTTTCATTACCATTAAAGGACTAAAACCTAGTTAGTTTAGGTAAAGGCCTAGAGATATTGAAGTTTGGTGGATCAGACTTAGCTCCTGAAGGAATCACAACTGACATCACAAAACTAATGATTTTTAAAGTCTCTCGCAATTGTTGCCTTTTCCTCAGTTTCTAACGTGGTTTTGTAAATGCTGCTCTCCGGTTCTAAGCCTGTGCCCTCAGGCCAGCCTCAGAAGATGTGAGGACAGCTCTAGCTAAGGAATTCTCTTTCCACTGCTTCTTAGAGGCCATGGGGTTGGTCTTCTTGTAATGCTGATTGTCCAAAAAGATTTGAGATGGGAGTGGATATATGAGTGTCCTTTTTCTTCGTGATCCCATCATCAGTATTTCTTTTCTGGAAGCTAAGCTTCTTTCTCCTACTATAAAGTCTATAAAGTCAATTAGATCCAGGCTTTCCTGATATGAACAGCATCTATAATTATCTTACACAGAGGGCAAATTTTTCCCCAACTTTTTAATGCTGCCAGTTCTCAGTTAGCCTTGAGTGTCTGCATTCCAGCCCTTACCTGGCTGAGTTTGCTACATGTCATTTGTCATACGCCATCTATGTCCCAGTAGCAACCAGGCCTGCGTGAATGTATTGCTCCAACCCCATCCCCATTAAGCTTATGGTCAAAATGTAGGATCTGAGATGTATGGAAAGAAATACAGAAGTAAGAGGAAATAGAGACAGAGGACTGTAAAACAACACAGGCAAAAAGTCTTTACACACCGACTTCCTTATTCTTCTCCAGTTTTCTGCAGGAGGTTGTGGCAAGGGAAAGATTTTAGAACAAATTTTAAGAGGCTGTAAGTGTCTTGGCAGATATTTAACAACTTTCCTTGACTGGAAGGAGTTTTCCAAAGCAGAGCTCCACGCATTTGTTGTTTCTAGATCAATAACTTGGGACAGAGCACAGAATAAAGCAGATATCTTCACCCCAAAGCAAACACTGAAAGCTAGTCAGTTTTCATGAAAAAGCAGAGAAGAACAAAGGAACCCTCCAAGTCTAAAACTGAGCTGTTAAGTGTACCCCATGACTGGAAAAATACTGGAGACATATTTTACTTCCACTTTCCTTCATTTCTTAAAGCATTGCAAAAATTAAAACCAGCAAGAGGCAGACATATTTCTGAGGCTCTGGCACTGACACAGCAGCAGTTTTCATTATTGAGGGGAATGAGAATAAATAAGTGCTGAAAACATGTGCAAAATTACATTCTAATAAAATATTAGATGGGTAAAATATTTTTAAA
The DNA here is from genome assembly GCA_013396955.1 of Regulus satrapa. Classification (NCBI taxonomy): domain Eukaryota; kingdom Metazoa; phylum Chordata; class Aves; order Passeriformes; family Regulidae; genus Regulus; species Regulus satrapa. Next base: position 10,120 of record VWZN01010136.1, on the reverse strand, counting down.
GGGTACAGATGAGGAGCATAATTAAGGGCCTACTTTCAGTTTACACAGGGCTAATGAAGTCCCTGATGTAAAAAAAAAAAAACAAAAAAAAAAAAA
>VWZN01010135.1:65832-113189 GCA_013396955.1 Regulus satrapa | reverse complement strand
TAATGTAAATGCTAAACTGAGTATTAGTCCTGCAAAGAAAACATAATTGCACAAGATTTACCAGTTCTTTTGTTTGTTTGTTCCTGGTATTTTCAGTACCTAGATTTAGTAAAATCCTGAAGACAATAGCTTTATTGTTTTTCAACTGCTATTAAGCTTTTAGAATACTTCTTAAATATCTTCACAGATTATTATCACACAATTGAATATATATTTCAGTTACAAATGTTTGGTTTTCAATCTTATTTTGCTTTAACTTTACTGGGTTGAACTGGATCATTTATGTCTGTATGAGCTTTTTAAGAGTACTCACAGACTTTAAGAAGTTATTTTTTCTCAGTTCCCCCCAGGTGAGACTTCTCATAAAAGCCTTTTTGTCAGACTGAGGTTATACTATTAAGTATAACAGAATCACTGAACAACAGAAGACCTTCAGCTGTGGTTCCAAGCTTATTAGAGCCAGTGCAGATCTTAATTACAGCAGGCTCTTTACATGGTCCTTAGTCAGAAGTACTAGAGGACACTGTTGTCGCTAACATGACCAGTCCATGGAGCTAATGGTTTCCCAGCAACACTTCAAAATCAGACATCACATGTACAGGTTTTGACATTTGTCTCTGGCAGTATTAAAATGATTATGTTGTTTTCAATTACTAAAAAAATACGCTACAAATTAAAAATTTCATTAAGGGATGCTAATTTAATTACACATTATCATAAAGTCTGATTTCAAATAAGGTTTGATTAATTAATTTAAATGCCAAGAAAACTAATTTCACATATTGAACAATCTTCCTGGTATGAGTAATAAATGACAGCATGATGTCTAAGACACCACAAAGCAAATAAATAGAGTGAATATATACAGCACACACAATCACTTTCACCAACTTCATATAACAAAATTAATTGAATTGTGTTCAAGTTGTTGGTCTACTTTGCCATCAACACAAACTATAAAATTAAAGCAGTTAAGATATTGTGATACTTCTTTTTTAAATCCACTCTCTGCCTTGAAGTGCAGTCTCCCACTGTCGATACGTCTCTACTCTGAACCACCAAAAAGCTTCTCTGAGTTTGGAGAATTTATTGGGGTTTTTATCTGTGTGTTACAGGATACAGTTACAGAAGTGTTACACTGCTTATATTTTAATTTTATTATTTTTTTTCTTAATTAGAGAAGCTAAGGAAGCAATTCCTCTTAATTTCTCTACTGGTAAAGTTTTTGCCTTTTCCAAACTGTTCAGCTAGGGTCTAGCTTATGTCTGCATAATGCAAAATTATGCAAAATTTGAGAACTCACAGAAGGAGCAGAGTATGCCAGACAGGCATCAGCCCACTTCTGAGGACTCTAAACATTCACTTGAAATGGCTGTAAGGGTCAAAAGCAAAATGGAAGAAAATCTCTGCTGGGGCCACTTTAAGAAACATGACAGATGAGTAATTCTCTAAAAACCTATACGAAAAATTATACTTCTCTCTAAATTTGCAGACTGCATTCACCTGCTCAGCAGAAGGCTTTTAGCCTTGTTTATTTGCATGGATCTCAATAGGCTCTGGAAGTCCAGAGGTACCACTGAACACACTGCAGTGCTACGTACCATCAGAGTCTATACTGTTTAGTGCTGTTGGAGGGATGATCGATACCTTACATTGGCCAAGTGGACATTTACGAGGGTACAGATCTTTACAGGCCGTGTGAACCTACAAAAGAAACAAAATTTTATTTTCCTTTAGAGGAATTTTGAGGTGAAAATACAACTGATACTATTTTATCTATGTAAAAAAGTGGACTCATATATAACATTTAGCTGTAGAGGGAAAAGGAGTGAGACTAGGAAAAAAATCCACAAATGTTCAACCACACAGCCTTGTTAGTAATTCAACAAAATATTATTTTGGAGAATTTCATCTTCAGCTACCCCTTTAGCAGATAAGACTTATCCTTTCAAGGGAATCACTTCCCCCATCCACAAGGAAGGAAGAGGCAAGCTCCCAGCATATCTGCTGGTGGCAGCAGGCAAAACAATAGCTCCGTAGCTGCCTGGTCCACTGGAGCCATTCTGGAAGAAAGACCTGCATTAAAGCTAGCACACCTACCAAACCAGACCCATCTCCCAAAGCTGGGTCCCATAGACTCTATATTGTAAAGGTCTCTCCACAGATACTGGAAAGAGAGGCACATGCAGAGGTGACTGCATTTCAACTAAATTTCAAGTCATCCCTGGAGATGCCAATTCTTTCCTACTGCTTATACACAGAGCCTTGGACACCTGTATGCCAGAAGCTTCAACAATAAATAAACTGCTGACTTGCATAAGAACTCCATCTTTTTTGATAAGTTGAAAAAATTAAGAGAAAACTATATATTGGGGAAACAGCAGTAGTGAGTTAGAGAATTTCAGTCAGCAGTCTACAGATTCCTCTGAAGAAGAGAGAGCCTAGATTTTGCAGTAATAAACATGTTACTACATTAATATTAGTATATATTAATATGACATATTACTAAAATATTAATAGAGCAATAGCTACAATAAAAAATACAAGAAAGTAACATGGTTATTAGGCATAAGGAACAGACACCTGAAAATTCAGTTAACAGCTAGAAGAAAGCAAAGAAAACACATTGGATGACAACGCCTATTAAAGAAAACCCACATCTGTGGATGTATTAAAAATTAACCGTGCAAGCAGGACAGTAATCAGAAATTCTGAATGCTAGAGAGACCTGAGCTTGCAGAAGCTGCCTGCTCCTACTTAATCCAAAAGCAGGTTGTGAAGAGATGAAACAAAAATAATGGCAAGCAATAAAGCTGCCAAACTGCGAGGTGCTTGGAAGTGGCCCAGCGAACCTACCATAGCTTTACACCAAAGGCACTTCCAATCTTGCAGGCGTAGGACACTGCCACAGGTCTTGTCGCAGACTGCGCATTTGGCACTGACGGGCAGGTTTCCCTCTAACCACTGGTGAGGCATAGCTATCTGTGGAGAAGGAGTCATTAGAGTTAAATACCCACAAAGAATAATTAAAGGCTTTTGTCATTCAAATACAGGTGGATTTAAACGATTTCTCACAGCTGTACCCTTTCATCAAAGAAGAAAGAAGGTATGCTGGTTAGCCAGGATAAGGGACACAGATGCTCAGAAGGCAACAGCAATGAATGGACTACTCTGGTGTTCCACATGCTAGGCAGAAAACATGACCCCTGAAGAAGGGAGACACATCTCACTCATGGTAATAACTAACCATAACACAACGGGGCAGTTAAGTCCAGAGTCTCCATTGTACAAACAAGTTCCCACTTGGTTATGTTGACTATGTGACATAAGCCAATTAAAACCACCTCAAATTCATAAGAATAGGCAGGTCAGCAGAATTCCTCTGTTGCTTCACATCCCCACTCCCCGTGGCTGGTAAGTCGCAGATCTATAAAGCAGTCCCAAATGCAGTGCAAAGCTTTACCCAGTGCACTCTTTGTCCCATTAATCCCATGGGCAACTCAGGACACTCAGGTATTTAAATTAGTACCGGCCTTCTAGGAAGAAGCTTCACACACACTGGTTCATACCCAGCTGTGTTTGTAAAAATAGTCCATTTATCACAATCAACCTCTCAAAAGCTTTTGTTGTTTCTCCTGCTAATTTTAAAATTCTTGCTTTTATCACCAAAAGCCCTTCCCAATTCAGTGAATTCCTAACGGGCCTCCTGGGGAGCTGCTCCAGGTAAAGAGGACAAAAAACAGATTGCCAAAATAGCATGGCTACAGTGTAAAATACCACCTTTGCTTAAGAGCAGTAGGAACTTCTGGGAGCAATTCTCCAGCTGTAGAGTTTCTCTGCATGTGGCCTTTAAAACCTTGTAATACATCTGCAATCTAGTGCCTACAGTTGCTAGACTTGTCCTGTGAGATAGGAATACAGCTTTTGTTCTAAATGCCATGTTAATCTTTAAACAGTGTTCAGGAAAATAGCCACCTACCATTAACTTCAATGGGTCACATGGCAATATTTCTGTGGTTGGGCTTTTTTTTCTCCCTAAAGAAGAAACAGCTTTGGAAAATACTGTAAATATGAATAGTACTTACACCATCTTCATCTTCAATGATGTCTTTTCCAATTGAGGCTAATGTAGTCCATTTGCAGTTATTTGTTGCTCGGACAGCACATCTTTTATGTGCTTTAAATTTACACACTGCAAGATACAGATAAACATATATACCCTGTGTTATTTGCTACATTTCAGTGATACATACCTTTTAAAAAATTAAATACAGATATCCCATAAAATAGCCAAGCACATGTCACTTAGTGTTGCACACAAGACACAAAGCAATTAAAAGAAAATTCAGTTCATAATCACTCCAGCTTTAACTCTCTAAAATTTTAACTGCTTAGGGCTTAACTGCTTAGCTGTAGCCCATGTTAAGTGTGCCCTGAAATCCACATCGGTCCCCATTTTTTCAGTGCAAGGTATAATACATCTTTAAGTATGGGTTTGCCTTTTCCCTTCCTCTGGTAGCATGACTGATGTCCATGACTGATATAATGACTGTTATCTGACTTAAACTTGCAGGAAGTCATGGGAGAATGTTTTACAAAAGTATTTTAAATCAGGAGCTCAGTTTCTTTGCTCAAAAGATGCCTTTGGGACACCATGCTGGGCTTATTTTTCTCAGAACATGAGAAAGTGAAGGGTTTATGTGGTGATACTTTTATTCAGGATAGTAGCAGGATTATAAATTTTTCCAAGAGCCAATATCAAATCAGGAAGAACCTTGCTTTGTACTGCATTCTTTATTAAAATTTGCTAATTGGAATACCCAGCACAAGTGTGTAGTTAGGCAGACATTCTGACAACCTAATACCCATTTGAATTTTGTTCAACTCAATTAATATGCCTAGATAATGATACTATCTATATTAGACCAAACAGACTGACGCACCCAAACTGTGGGTATTTCTTCTACTGGAAGTGCATGACGTAATTCTATTTAGAGTGCATTATAGAGATTATTTTGGCAAAGGCTATTAAAGGTTTATGAGAACTAGCCAGCAGAACAGAAGTAGTAGTCTCTTTTCAAACAAATATTTGACAGGAAATTATCAAGGCTTTGGCCCATCGCTTATCTACCATTAAAAAACATTAAGCCATGGTACAAAATGTCTTGTGAATAATAAATTTTCCATTTTAATTCCACTGATCCATTGCCAGATCAATTTAAGAAGTGAATTGAGACAATGTAAGCAATATTTGAGTTTGAGAGCAATCCTCACTGTTATGGGAGATGTGTGAAAGTAAGTGCTTAACTCTCCTACTTTCTAGAAAGAAAGAGAAAGAAAGAAAACAAAGAATTTTAATTGCTTTTAGAGTAACTCCCAGGGTTGTTTCAAAAAGCAGAATTCATACAATCATAGAATTATTTGGGTTGAAAAAGACCTTTTAAGTTCCTTTTGTTCCAAACTCCCCTCCTAAGGATGGGACATCTTTTACTAGAACATGTTTCTCAGAACTCCATCCAGCCTCGCCTTGAACACTTCCAGGGATGGAGTGTTCATGACTTCTCTGGGCAACCAGTGTCTCACCATCATCGCAGTAAAGAATTTTTTCCTACTATCTAATCTCAACCTACTCTCAGTTTTCATTTCCCCCTGTCCTGTCCTGTCATTGTAAAATGTCTCTCTCCATCCTTCTTGCAGGCTCCCTCCAGGTATTGGAAGGCTGCACTTACATCACCCCAAAGCCTTCTTTTTTTCCAGGCTGAACAATCCCAACTCTCTCAGCCTTTCCTAACTGGAGAAGTGTTCCAGCCTCTGATCATCTCTGTGGTACTCATCCGTGTGGACTCACTCACATGGGTCAGTGGCCCCTAACCCAAGAAGGGCATGGACCTGCTGGAGCAAGACCAACACAGACTCAAAGCGTGCAAATATTCCATAACTGTTAACAAACAGGGTAGACTCACTTTTTCTAAACAGCTCAGCATCACATTGTTTGTTTGCTAACCTAAGCTGGCTCCAAGCATCTAATGAAGCCAGCTCTCACAGTAGCATAGAAAGAAAGGCTGTATTTTCAAGTGATGGACCACGAGCAATGGTCCATTTTCACCATGTGAATGTTTCAGAGAAGATATACCACTGAATTCAGCTCCCTACTCATAAATGACAAGCACTTGCTTTTCCACACAGATCAAAATACAACAAATCAGGGATGAGGGGGAATAGAAAATTACAAATTACATGGTAATAGGATGTTCAAACCCTACTGGGTTATGATTGAACTTGATCTTAGGAACCCTGTATCCAGCTTCTTTCTCAACAAGGCAAGGACAAAATCAATCCCAGGCTCTGAAGAGTTGCAGCAAGCCACTCTATAGATGGCAAGTGACAAGTAATGTTTTCTTTGTAAATAGGATAAACAACCTATCAGCCAAAAATCACAGATCAGACTCTCTGGTACATTCCCCTGCTACCTCAGTATCATGAAATAACAATTTATGTTAGTCTGAATATTAAATATTACCAACAACAGTAACTTCAAGACACAGATGCAACTTGCAAAGAAAGGAAAATTTTAAATAAAACCTCAGTATTACCAATCAGTTACCACTATGACCTAACTTTTTTTGTGTCAGATTACACTGAATCCCATTCATGAATCAGTCTGATATCTGAAATCTTTTGGAAAACATGCAGACACATAGCTAGACATCAACTGCCATTACTTCACCAATGAAAGCTAAAATACAAGAAAAGTTAATTTACTCAGGAAACTTAACACTGAAATATAGTTTCTGAATGTAGGTGTGCAGTCGTTGGTTGTATGACTATACACTTTTAGAGAACAGGATCCTCAGTCACTGCATGGAATGGATGGTTCTTGATAAGTATGAGGTTGCGCCATATTCTGCTTCATATTCATTTTCAACAGATATTTGCCTTATTGACCAAAATCTAATGTAATAATGTTTTTTAGCCCTCAATATTAATTTATTCCTGGCTTATTATTATTATTATTAGTAGTAGTAGTAGTACTATTAATTTATTTGTGAGGGTGGTGGTGGTGGTGCTGTTGTTGTTTCACCCAGTAATGCTACTTCTACAATTAGGCCTTTTTTTCAATACTGTATCTCTTCAAAGCATCATGGATTTCAATTGATTTTGGCAGTTATAGAGAACAGCATTTCTATGATACAGGATGCAGGTGACAACTAGTGATTTGATCTAAAATCTTATTTAAATATTTTCCCCAGCATCACAGAAGGAGGGTACATGTGATATAAAGTCACAGTCTACTACTCCATCATTCTTTAACAACGAAGAAGAAACATCCCTTCTCTTTTAACAACAAACATCCCTTCTCTTTCTTTCTGTTTTATTCCTTATTCACTCACCAGACTGTGCAGAAAATGTGGCAAAAGTATCAGAGACAATGACTGTGCAAGTAGTGCCTGTACAATTCCCCAGGCAATGGGTAAGAACAACAGGGTTTTGTGGGCAAAACCCCACAGTCATAATGGAGAAAGACAAAGTGCACAAAGTGCATTTGCAGAGGTAATTTAATCCCAGTATTTTTTTACTGATGTACTTCATCATCATAAAGTGTTCTTACAACATTCTACAATTCGTCACAGGAAAATGCAGTTTAAGAGAGAGATTTCTCCCACTTATTAGCTATACTTGATATTCAACAATCAAGATTCTGTCATGATGAACAAAATGCTACATGAAAAAATAAATTTCTGAGAATAATCATAAAGACAGTGTTCCACTGGCAATGACTTGGACAGAAATGCAGTATTGATGCAGAGTAACTGAGGTTCCAGAGCTCTGGAAGAGTTTTTGTAGATAATGATATATCAGTCTTTAAGCTTTTTTGCCTAAACATTCCATATCGAAGCTAAATTCTGAGAAGCATAAAAACCAAAACCCTTTCTTGGTTCAGCTAGTTTGGAATAATTTCTTTAAAATATTAAAGCAAGGCACACAGATCCTAATTACTCTATCCTAGTCAAGACTAGATGAACATTGCAGAGATCAGTCCTTTAGCTAGAGCAACACGACACAGAGACAACACTGTAAAAGTAGATTATCTTTTGAGAAGACACAAAATAAAGAACCTGTGGGAAGAACAGCATTGGATCTCAAAGGAGAGTCTGATTAATTTGTTTTAGAAGTCAATCACTTGTTGAGCAGTAGAAAGAATGAAGCCTGGTTTGTTAAAACCTACATCTTCAGATTGATATACATATCAATTCTTTGATTTCTAAAAAGGTGCAAATTCACACTAGTTTTTTTACCTAGCAAAGGCATTGACCTACCATCTTTTTTTACACTGGTTTTCACAGGACTTAGGGTATCTTCAGGGTGGCCCGCAATTAATTTGACCAACCTTTGCCAAAGGCTGCTGGGATGGAAGGTGCCCTGAAGAAAAAAATCACCCATCATCTCCAAAAGAAACACAGCTTGATTTGTGGTCAGACTTAAAAAAACCAGTTGTGCAGGGCTGTTGGAAAACAGCAGTTTTAAGAAAATAAAATATTACAGGACAACTGAACTATCAAAAGCTGCAAGATATCAGCAATGGGGTTTATTTCTACTACAGCTAAGAGTCAAGAATCAGACCCCAAAGACTCTTAAGCTACTTTCAAGACACCTTGGTGCGCCAGTAACCCAAACCATTAACAGGAGGAAAAGCTCAATTATCTCTTGGAAGAGCCTCTCATGCTTTTCAATACAAGGCATAATAGAGTAGTCTGGGATCAATGACCATACGAATAATTGAATTTAGTATAGATAAAGTGGATTCCCAGTATAGAGCAGTGCTGGATGTTTGAGAAGCCAGGCATGAATATTTAAATGTTTTTCTTTAAATTATGTAATGGGGAAAAGCAACACAGAACGAACATGTCAGGGGAATTTTAAGATTCCCAACTTCCCAGATTGTCTTCTCAAACCCTACAGACTGCTAATACAGGTAAACTAAAGAAAAAAAGTAGATTATTAAATATATTAGAAGTGCACATAGGACAAGCAAGTATCAAACAAAAATGCAGATTTGCAAGGAAGAAATTAAGGATGATGGGTTCTAACATGTATACATCGCATACATAATTGCAGAGAAAGTATAAAGTATTACAGTAAAACAGTCAAATGTCAAATTATTTAGATTAGATAAATAACTAAATATTTTATTAAAAAAATAAATATAAAATAGAAGCAAAGAAGTAAGAGGAGGTAAACTTATTAATAGACAAAAGAATATTATAGTATCTACATATAAAACATTCCGGGTCATACACGATTATGAAACTGTGGAACAGTGAAAGGAAATTCAAATCACTCTCACAAGCTATTTTTAAAAACTGGCATCAGAAATATGGATTAAATTTAGCATTAGTTTGTTATAAATTATACAGAAAGGTGACAAACTCCAAATCTGGAAATTATGGGAACTTGCCTAATGTAAAGTTAATGCTAACACTCCATATATTTAAAATATACTTAGATGCAAAATTAGACACTGAAAAACATAAAATGGTGAACTACAGACATTAACACTGATAATCTTATGGTAGTAATTCTTGCTAAACAGCCTTTTTAAACAGCTATAATATTAACTCGGGAATGGATAAATTCTTTATGAAAGTTATTCCTTTCCTTTGCCTGAGCAAACATAACTGTATTTGTACACAGAGGCAATACAACTGCATTTTAGTTAAGCCCATGATACCTACATCAGCCAATATCAGACACTGAGAATACCATAATTGCCTTTAAACTCTCCAAAGAACTTACACACAGTGGAAAACACACATCAGAAGGGTAGTGGAAGTAACCATGCTGCTTCTAATTTCTATGAAGCAGGTTTGTCCTGTTCCTTGGCAACTGCCCCATTAGCTACACTAAAAGCGCATGGACAATTCAGGACAGTGGGTTAATGTTTCCTTTGAAAGATTTCCTTAATACATATTATTATCCTCAAGTATTATAACAGCATCAATAACAAAAATGCTTTTGCAGTTGGGTTACATACATCCAAAGAAATCAAGTTATGAGTGGTTTAATAGTAACTTTTTTGTGGGCAGATAGCTATTTTAGTAATTCAATATCTCTACATTTCATATATCTCATACGGTCGCATAGATGTTTTATTTTCTGCTGGCTCCTAACACAAAGAGACTTGTTAGGGCTGTTCCACAGAATTTGCAGGAAAAAATAAACAAGCTGTTTCAGGCATATTATAATTATTTGTTAATTAAATATCATTTCTAGCTAAATGCTGAAGTCACACACTTCCTTTTTATTTGTGCTGGATTTCCCCTGTTGAACCATCAAAGGCAGTCATCTACATCTCTACACCCTCACAGCATGAGAGAATTTTTAAAGCAGAAAATCAGTGTGTACTGCAGGATCAGACAGCAGCAATACAGCAAACAAGAATTGGAGGGGAAGGGTCATAACACTTTGCACAATGTTAAGAATGTTTTAGATTTGGGGCAGAAAATACCACCATGACTTTTTTTTCTTCTGAGAAATTCTTATTCCGCAAACCAATAAGACTATTTTGTTCCACAGTTTTGATGTGCAAATCAAATAAATCCTATCTTTTCTTGCAGACCCTCCACCCTGTATACTCCAAACTGATTGCTGCAACAGAAAGAAGTGTTCTATTGAAAAAGGCACCTGGAAAAACAGGAAGGTGAGNGTAACCCAAACCATTAACAGGAGGAAAAGCTCAATTATCTCTTGGAAGAGCCTCTCATGCTTTTCAATACAAGGCATAATAGAGTAGTCTGGGATCAATGACCATACGAATAATTGAATTTAGTATAGATAAAGTGGATTCCCAGTATAGAGCAGTGCTGGATGTTTGAGAAGCCAGGCATGAATATTTAAATGGTTTTTTTTTTTAATTATGTAATGGGGAAAAGCAACACAGAATATGTCAGGGGAATTTTAAGATTCCCAACTTCCCAGATTGTCTTCTCAAACCCTACAGACTGCTAATACAGGTAAACTAAAGAAAAAAAGTAGATTATTAAATATATTAGAAGTGCACATAGGACAAGCAAGTATCAAACAAAAATGCAGATTTGCAAGGAAGAAATTAAGGATGATGGGTTCTAACATGTATACATTGCATACATAATTGCAGAGAAAGTATAAAGTATTACAGTAAAACAGTCAAATGTCAAATTATTTAGATTAGATATATACTTAGTTATATATCTAAATATTTTATTAAAAAAATAAATATAAAATAGAAGNACTGCATTTTAGTTAAGCCCATGATACCTACATCAGCCAATATCAGACACTGAGAATACCATAATTGCCTTTAAACTCTCCAAAGAACTTACACACAGTGGAAAACACACATCAGAAGGGTAGTGGAAGTAACCATGCTGCTTCTAATTTCTATGAAGCAGGTTTGTCCTGTTCCTTGGCAACTGCCCCATTAGCTACACTAAAAGCGCATGGACAATTCAGGACAGTGGGTTAATGTTTCCTTTGAAAGATTTCCTTAATACATATTATTATCCTCAAGTATTATAACAGCATCAATAACAAAAATGCTTTTGCAGTTGGGTTACATACATCCAAAGAAATCAAGTTATGAGTGGTTTAATAGTAACTTTTTTGTGGGCAGATAGCTATTTTAGTAATTCAATATCTCTACATTTCATATATCTCATACGGTCGCATAGATGTTTTATTTTCTGCTGGCTCCTAACACAAAGAGACTTGTTAGGGCTGTTCCACAGAATTTGCAGGAAAAAATAAACAAGCTGTTTCAGGCATATTATAATTATTTGTTAATTAAATATCATTTCTAGCTAAATGCTGAAGTCACACACTTCCTTTTTATTTGTGCTGGATTTCCCCTGTTGAACCATCAAAGGCAGTCATCTACATCTCTACACCCTCACAGCATGAGAGAATTTTTAAAGCAGAAAATCAGTGTGTACTGCAGGATCAGACAGCAGCAATACAGCAAACAAGAATTGGAGGGGAAGGGTCATAACACTTTGCACAATGTTAAGAATGTTTTAGATTTGGGGCAGAAAATACCACCATGACTTTTTTTTTCTTCTGAGAAATTCTTATTCCGCAAACCACTAAGACTATTTTGCTCCACAGTTTTGATGTGCAAATCAAATAAATCCTATCTTTTCTTGCAGACCCTCCACCCTGTATACTCCAAACTGATTGCTGCAACAGAAAGAAGTGTTCTATTGAAAAAGGCACCTGGAAAAACAGGAAGGTGAGGCAGATCACTAGAGACAGTCCCTCTGCCTGGAGGAGGGTCTCTCTCATGTAGAGATTTCTCCCTTCAGGCTCTTTTATTACTAATTATGTTCAGGATCATGACTCATATTGCACTTGCAGCCATCTGTCCACACACAGCATGATAACCAAGAGGAAGCAATCATTATTTTACCTTCACAAGACAGGCCATGAGACGTGACTCCAGAGAGGCTCTCTCTGCACACGTTACAGAAGGTAGGTCGGGCGTGGGAGCAGGCGTACCAGTTATGCATCCCTGAGAAATGTTCCACATTAAACTGTGCGGTCTAGTAAAGGAGAAGTTAAGACAAATTTGCAAGTACAGAACACAGCTACGGTGACTGACATTACGCACGGTTCCATTATTACAGGGGACGACAGTGAAAAGCTCACCGAAAGGATTTTCCAAAGGGTATTCAGCCTGCTCTCCCTCCAAAATTCTAAACCTAAGTGTGATAATAAGCTGTCATTTTGCTAGTGAAGTTCTTAAGGTGAAGCTTCACTCTGACATTAGACACACTTTTCACACTAAGGAGGGTGAACACTCCAGTTCTGTGTCCTGTAGCTTGATCTGTTGAGCTAGAACAAGTGGCACCAAGAGGGATGTCAGCTTACCTCATAGTGTTCTCTGGACTGAACGGACTTCAGAGAGCTTATCCAGTCCTCCATTTCTTTTCTGTTCTCAGCACACAATATTAGCCTCCTAAATGGAGTGATTATCTGAAAAAGATAACACATCCTGATTAATCCAGATAGTGAAAATCATGATAGACTATGATATTTAATGCACTCTTCCCTGTGAGATGATGCAAAAGGATGACACATCCTACAAGGCAAGATACAAAATGCTTTAAAAAATTTTCTTTAACACACTTCCAACAACAACAGAGTTTGCTTTTCCTTGTACAGTTCCCAAGATTCAAATCAGTCTTTGGTACAGGTCTCTGGCATCTACATTGATCATTACCCCTTCTCAGCTCTTGGTCTATCCACTGAGATTTAAGTGCTCAAATGGCAGGCACTGAAATGCTAAAACAACCATTCTGGAAATTACTAATTGACTAAGACTGAAATCCTATTTCATAACAGCATCATAGCAACTGCAAGGTCCATTGCAATTGCTAGAGACAAAAACATATAAAAATCAAAAGCCTGGATGTCTTAAACAACCAAAAAAGCTGTCATCACATTTCACTACCTTGTATATTGATAATATATTTATTTAAATCTATACACAGAAAAATTTTAAACAGCACTCTTTTTATCCAACTATATCAACTCAGTGTAAGAACACATACAAATCTTTATAAAAAGGCACAGAGAACAAAAGCAAACAGTTAAAATCATATCCTACTAGGACAATTAAATGAATTCCTGGAACAAGTTTATGCTGGAAATTTTTCTGGTCTGGAGTTCGATTCTAGAAATCTGAAAATACTGTACCAAGGAGGTTTAAAGTACAAGCTGCTCTCCCCTCTCCCTAAACAGGGAAAAATAATCAAAATAACAGGAAGGCAGCACAAACTATCAGCTAACTCCCACTGAAATTATTTTGAGCACTGCATTAAAATAGACAAAGCAGTTACTTACATGGCAAAGAATTTAAAACAAGTACAAGAAAATAAGGAAAGTTATTTGTTTTGTTGTAGAAAGTCTGAAAAATAAAATTAAATCCTTTATCAGTATTATGCATTAATCTATTGCATAGTATGTACCACCAAAAATTGCAAATTACTTAAAGAGAGAAAGGACCACCAAAAAAAGGTAATTCTGAGTATTCTTTTAAATGCTACAAGCTAGAGATTACAACATTTGCACAATATTAGTAAACACTTTTCTACAGCTGCAGTTACTTACCCAATCCCTGCTGTAAATTGTCTGTAGCCTTGACTTGTCCTATCTACTTCTTCATTAAACTGAGCTGCACTTTAACATATCTCAGTGGCGACGTAACTGTAGTGCAGCAGGCTGCAAGTCACGTGGAGGGGAGGCAAAAACCCTTTGGGCTTGCCTTTTTTTTTTTTTTTTTTTAAATGTACTCACTTCACATGGAAAGGAATAGTTTCTTTGTTTTCTCTTTCTTTCAATCTCGCCTAATCTATTTAACAAGGTTTATTAGTAGCTCTCCATGGCTTTTCCTAAAGAACAGTTTATGCAAAGAGCAATGCTTCTCTCATTAGTTTGGAGCCAAACAGACGCTTTATTAGTTCAAAATGTTTTTCTAGGCCAGGTCATCCAATGAAGCCAAGTAAAGTCATTAAATCATAATATAACCCTGGCTGCAACAACAATCAACATTCTGCTGAAATTTTCAGGTTTCAGTGGACAGAGAAATCTTACTTGGGCAAATACAAGCCACAGATTATTTCTTATTATATGGCATGAGATTATGACACTGATTAAATAATGATAAGTCCACCCAAGACTCAGTATGTTATGCCCATCCTTATGCCACAGTTATCACTGATTCTAACCAGTAACCAGATGTTGTGAAATGCCATTAAGCAACCACAGCTGCATTTATTGCTGAAAACTCCTGACTTTAGTGTCTGCTACTATTATTACTATACTTTGGTTCAACATGGTTTTATGAGCTTTACACTAACTCAGTATAGCTTCTCTCATTTATCCTAAATTGACTTCCTAAACCTTCTTATTTGCATTTATACAGATGGCATGCTTTCTTCTGAATGCTTACACAATGTCATGATTAACAAGTGGGATGTTTGAAGTTCATTCACTAAAGACAGCTGAACCTGGATACAGACATAACCAAAATTTAATGCATGCAAGTGACCTTAAAACAATTTTCCTGCTGTGTAAGTTTGAATTTAACTAGTAATCTTATCTCATTGCATGTATTCAGAGTCCTGTATATTCTCTTCTACTGACCTATGTCAGAATATTTTCTTCAATTACATATAAACTTCTTGATCTTCACTGCTCCAAATATTACTATTNAAGGAAGGAAGGAAGGAAGGCTCTATAATACAATGCAAAGGAAGTGCTACAAGAACCACTGGAAGACCACTGAGGTCTTAAGAAAACTCTTAAGTCTTGAAGGAGCTCAGGTGCCAACAGTTCACATGCTGACAAAGCGCGAGGCAAATCAAAAAAGATGAAGACAGTCAAAAGGTCTTAAAAAATAAATAAGATTATGTTCCTTTGAAAATTTTCACCATTGTCAAGTAGCCAAGAAGTCATTACTGATTTTGGAAAAGAGACTTCCCAAGAGCAGATACCTCAGTATATTGGAAAGTAATAAAACAGAGGTAGTTGGAATAAAAAACACTTTTAATACAGCAGGCATTGGGAAAGAGTGAGCATACACAGTCTTCAAAGCTGAAGGCAACCAACACAAACCCTTAAAAATCCCAGGAAATAAAGAATGTCTGAATGGGAAGTAAAACTACTGATTACTGCAAAAATGTTCCCATTCTATTCAGAAAAGTAGATGGATATTTTTGACTGGGGAATAAAGAAGATTAAAAAAGATCACTGTTCACTCTGCTACACATAGGTCTTTCCTTAAATTGGGATTTTCACAAACACTATGAAAATTTTACTTTGAAAAATATACATATACTCATATATATGTACATATACATCTTGAAATTACTTGGATGACATTTCTACAGTGATGTTTGGGGCCACTACTGCAAATTTTCTTTCAGATGACACTTATTAGGAACAAGCTTAACATCTTGAAAGGAAATAAAGTTGTCATCAAATTCAGAGTAAATTTGAAAGTCCTTTCTTCTTTCAGTGGGAATAACCTAACCAGTAACATTCTATATGCCTTCAGCCCAGTGGGTTAAGACTTGCAATCTATAAAATAAAATCAGAGAGTTTGATTCATTTCTTCCTAATTTTTAATTTTTTTTTTCTACTATCAGCAATATATAAGAAAATACAGTTCCAAAAGCTCGATGGCTCAACTTCTGGCTTCTTTTACTAATTCAAAATGCAGACACAGTGTTTGCTAATCAAGAGAACAGTGCTCTATATCTAAGCAGCAACAAAGCAGCTATTGTAAAGCACTCTGCTTCCTGCAACATGATATTTGCATTAAGGCACCTTCTGCCACTCTAAACTATTATCAGGCATTACACTAATAGCACTTTGTATGGCTGATCTTGAATTAAATTACTAATGTAGAAATATCACTTAGAATCTGAAAGGGGTGGGGAAATGGTTTTCCTGTTCTCTGGACAGATACTTTTAAAATATCTTTCTGGAAATAATAAAGAGAGAATGATACAGAGAGAGCACCCCAACTGTCTTCTTAGGGACCATATTCAATGCCAGCATTAGGAGTGCAACATTAAATGCTTCCTAACTTCTCTGTGCTTACAGATGTTGGTGAGCCAGGATGGGCAAATACTAGGATAACACATTCTGTTACCCTTGCTTTTTGTCTGCCCTTCCATTCCCCTGTCCTTGTGCAGGTGGGTCTGTTTGAGTGTGGCACCTCCATCAAAGGTGGAAGTAGATTTCTGGGGTCATTGATGCTCCCACACTTTCTAGAACTTGTCTGCAAAAATCACAGTGCTAACAGCTGGATCTCTTTCTAGAGTATTAATAATTTCTTGGTTTCTGGATACTAAATTAATTATAACAGTACTGTCACTGTCAAAGGTGTAATTAGTTGGTGCTTTATGGCGAATCATCACTGTTATTTTTCATCATGAGTCAAGCCAGGCAAAAGTATAAATTACAAAGACAGGGAGGAGTTAAAAGCAAGACAAGTAATAAATGGTTATTATATCTGCCTGAGCACAATACAGAATTTATAATCAGAACAATTAGCTCTGTCTTCTCCACTAAAATGTTGCTTCCCTCTTTTTCCTGGCCTTCTATTTCACTGTTCCCAAGCTCACAGATATTGATGTAGTGTGTGGTTTTGGCTCCCACAGTAAAAACTCTAAGGAAGGGAAAGAAAAGGGTTAGTCCCACAGATCATCTCCTGCATTACAGCACCAGAAGAAGTGAGCTTAGCTAGAAGACAGGACAAAAATGGTTACAACATTGAAAAAGGTAAAGGGACTTCATTCTGCAGCTGAATTCAGCCTGGGTAATTTAGGTGGCTTATCTAACACCACATTAAGCAAAAATGAAGGAGCATCTCCCAGAATACAATCAGGCACATGGAGAGGAAAACAGCTGTGAATAGTCAGCAAGGATTCCTTCACCAAGGGGAAGTCATGTTTGATCAACCTGTGATGAAACAACTGGCCTGGTAGATGAGACAAAGGTGGATATTGTTCACCTTACCTTCAGTAAGGCTTTCAGCACTATCCCTTAAGATCCTCCTAGAGAAGATGATGAAGTATAGGCTGGATGTGCAGACTGTGAGATGGGCTGAAAACTGGCCGCCTGGCCAGGCCCAAAGGGTGGTGTCCAGCAGCACAGAGCACAGCTGGAGGCCAGTAATTAGCAGTGTACCTCATGGGACAATACCTTGTCCAGGCTTGTTTAACATGTTCATTAATGATCTGGATGATGTGGTAGATATCCTCTGCAGGTTTACTGATGACAGAAAACTGGGAAAGATCCACCAATACACCCAAGGGTCATGCTGCCAAACAGAGGGACTTCAACAGGCTAGAGAAATGAGCTGGCAGTAATTTATTACGTTCAGCAAGAAGTCCCAAGTCCTGAGCATGGGAAGGAATATTCCCCAGGCATCAGTGTATCCTGGGGACCACCCAGCTAGAAAGCAACTTGGCACAAAAGGACCTGGGGTACTGTTGCACAATGAATGGAGCACAAGCCAGCTACATGCCCTTGCAGCAAAATAGGCCAGTGGTATCCTAAGCTGCAGGTCCAGGGAGTGAGCCTGACCCTCTACTCAGCCCTGGTGAGGCCTCAGCTGGAGTCCTATGTCCAGTTCTGGGCTGCTCAGCGCAAGAGATACATGGACATACTGCAGACATTCCAGTGAAGGGACTGGAGTATGTGCTATGTGACGAGAGCCTGAGGGACCTACAGCTGTTTGGCCTGGAGAAGGTTCAGGGGCATCTTACAAATGTAAATCCCTGAAAGGAAGATGCGAAGAGGACAGAGTCAGGCTCTTTCCAGCGGTGGCCAGTGAAAAGTTAGGAGGTAATGGGAACAAACCAAAGCACTAGAGGCTCTTTGTGAATATCAAGAAACAATGTTTTACAGTGAGGGTGGCTGAGGCACTAGTTACTCAAGGCACTTGTGAGTCTCCACCCTTGCAGATACTAAGAAGCCACCTAGGCATGGTCCTGGGCAGCCTGGATTAGGTGGCTCTGCTTCTGCAAAGGTGGTGGACCAGATGACCTTCAGACACCATTTCCAATCCCCAAATCACTCCATAATTCTGGGAAAACAGAATCCAGGTAAATCAAGTCATCCAGTTACATGTCCGGCCTTGAACTGCAAAAGTATCCAGCAAAGATCACTTTGTCACAAATCCAGTTCTCCAAATCGACCTCACGTATTTAATGTCAACCAACTGCTAAAAGAAAAACATCATCCCTGCAGAAGTATAACTTTATAAAGAGACAGTTACAAGAAGCAGGGTAGGAAAGTTCCGTGGATTGGCACTGAAGAACTAGAAATTTATTTTAAATCCCATTTAAATACAGCAGAACCAGTAAACCATTCTTGTACATGTAAACTGGGAACTGCTATATATAGTTCAAGGCCTGCATGTTTCTTTAAAGTCCTTATATAAAGATTTGTTAAGTATGTTAACTTTGCACCGCTGTACCCTTAGCACTGGTTTCACCAACTCGCTACATATCTATCAGATGGGATGATTTCTCTGCTTTAAGGAAACCATGTAGATATATATTTAATGGCACTAGGTGCAAATTTATACAAAATAAACCAACAAGGGACTAATTTTTTTTTTTTTTTTTTTCTGGCTGTAATAACAGATTCCTGTTTAAACATCATTCAGCTGCCTGAAGCCAGGGATCCCTGTTCACTAGAAACAGGAAATTTTTTCGAAGTATAAATACCAGTGACTTTATTTATAAAATTATTTGGTAAACAGGAACTGCAGTGAGGGATACTTTCTGAGGTTTATGCAGGTATATTAACCACTTTTAAACCATGAATAGAAGGAAAAGCCAGATAATAGGTTAAAGTGTAAAAAGCACAGGAAGAATGAAATCTGGCAATCCTCCGTGCTTATTCGCCACATGTCCCAAATGCCTCACCAGTGAAAAGGGAAAATTTTCTGCAAGCTATTTTTGAAAAATTTCTGCTAAGCATGAAATGTGTGGAAAACAAGCTCCAGGCAAATAAAACTAAAATCAAACATACAATATAGACCAGAATGGTCACATTTTTAAGTATCCCTTTTTTTGTCTCTAAAAAGTATTCACTTTCCTTGTGACAGATCAATCTCAAGCAACTTATCTATGGATTTTAGCATCACAGCTGAAATGCTTTGTTGCTTTTTCATAATGAAACTCAAAGCTTCATCATCTCCAGACACTTTAGGGAAAGGGACAGTGCATCAAGCCAGAGATAAGGAGCTTAAAACTTGGAAGTCTCACACAACGAGCTCTCAGCTTCATTACATTTTTTTGTCACTGTCAGAGGATGGGAGGAGAAATGAGCAAGCGCTAAATGGAAGAAAAACCCTAAATGCATCATAAGTGCACACTAATTTCTTTTGTCTAATTTTTCTTTTCCTAAGCATATTAATTTGCTATTTCAGTTTTTGTATTACTTCTAATCAGCCTGAATATAGAAAAAAAAAATTCCAACCCTGAGTAGAAAATTGAACAAAATTAAATCCAAGGCACTTCTCCTCTCTTTCTGTGGTTTGGGTGTTGCTCAGGCTGGCAGCATCAAAAAGCCTTAATCACTTAAGAGACGAATGTATGAACCTGCATGAAACAAGTTTGCAACCAGGAAAAACTAAATCCATTCCAAGAGTTAGCTCTCGTGCAAAGCTGAGTCATGCTAGTGAAGCCAGCAGAGGAACTTGAGCCGTTTCCAGCCATGCTCTACCTCCTGGAGACAAGAAGAGGCCCCAGCACTTTAGCAGATGTCATTTCAGGACCTGTCAGTCCTGCTCTGCCAACAGGGCATGGGGAACGTCTGGATATGCCTTTACTCCATCTTTAAACAGTGCTATGCACTGGCCCTTCTGATAATACCAAGGGCAAAATTTAAAATACAATGCCTCTGAGACTGGAATTCAGCTCACCAGAAGACAGTACTTTTTATAGCAGACTTCTGCAAATGTGACCTCCCAGCATCATCAGTATATACTGTTAACAACATCAACACACAACTGGAATGCACAGGAAATTTCAGAACATACCGAAATCCAAGAGACTATTGCAGATCTAAAGGATAAAAAACAGAAACATGTTTCCAAACACAGGCCCATTCCTTTCATGTCCCTGTGGTTCATTAAAGGGAGAAGTCAATCAAGAGTGTCTCCCTTGAAGGGAACATCAACACAGACTATATATAGACATTTACTTGAAATAGATTTTTATGAAGAAAAAAAAATTGTAGATAGCTATGCTCCAGAGTATTCTCACAGAGCAAACCAAAAAGATTAATCAATCCATGCTACAAACAAGGCAATGTTTGTTTAGCAATAACTGACATCAAGGGAGTCCACCTCAAGTTTGGAACTTCAAGGGTAGTTGCTGACCCCCATGATCTTAGGAGCCTGCCAACACAGAAGTAGCCAGATGATTTCACCAAACTAAAGAAGCAAGAAAAACATTGAAAGAAAAGCAGCAGAAAGACCAGAGAAGGTCTGTGCAACCTTCAGGTGAGCAGACCTTTGAAAAAAAAAAACCAAACCAGACTGATGTAGAAGAGCATCTGAAAGAGGCTTGAAGCTATCAGTAAATAAACCATCTCCTGATGTCCACTGAGATGGAACTGCAGTAAATTGGATTTTGTAAACATGAAGGACTGCAGCAGAGAAATACCTCCACTAGAATCCAAAAGCTTTCTGCACTTAAATAAAGCCCAAGAGCCTGAACTTTGGGCAAATCAAGAGTCAGTAATAAAACAGAACTGTCATTAACTTATTTAGATTAAAAAAAAAAAATTAGGATAATTATTCCCAGCTTTAGGAATATCTCTTTGTCTCTAATATTTGAAAAGACAGAATGGAGTGCCCAAACCCAAAGATGAAAGGTTTTTAACTCCTTGGGAAAAGACTACTCTTATTTCTTCCTGATGTGGCTTGGGGGAGGTTAAGCAGTTCTCACATTCCCTAAAGTTTTTGTAGTCCCTGAAGAAAAGTCTCAACAACAACTCCGAAAAAATCTCAGTGGCAAGAAAGAAGCAAAATATGTCCAATTCCAGAGAAATTAACACTATCTCTGAAACATACTGCAAAACTCTGGCAACATATTCTGTCTCCCAAGCCCAGAGTGAACATTAAAAGTTAGTTCTATAAAAGCAATTTGAAGCAGCTAATCCCCATGATGAAAACAGAACTGACTGATGTCAGAAGCAACAGGAATGAAATAAAGCACTAAAAGCAATATGCCTTTCAGGACTGGTTGCAATATTCAACTTGAAATCCTGACAAATTGAAAGAATTGGGCTTCCAGTACAACTAGGCCACCTCCCATTGAAAACAGCAGCTGTACAAAAGGATTCAAAGATTAAAAGAATTATTTTATCCTTTAAGCTGGTTCCATGCAAGTCATGTGCCAATAAACTTTACATCCCCAACCAAGACATAGGGTATGCTACATTCAGAAATACGGATAGGAAATTAAGTAATCAGAGGTCTGTAAAAAACCAATAGAAACTAGAAGAAAATATGAATTTTTAACCACACTCGAAGCACAGTTGCTCCAAGAGCATATTTGGTTTCACTAACCTAATCTTCTAAAAATAATATATCCAAGGAAAATCAGCATATATAAATATTTTGGATTTTTAAAAATCTATCCAAATTTAAAGAAAACCATAGACAGCTGCATAAAGATTTGTTGTTTTTATTATTGTTGTTTAAAAACATATTAAGCCAAATTTTCTACTTTTCAGTCCAAATGAACTGGTATGTCTGACCAAATAATGTGGAAATCAGAAAAAAAAAAAAAAAAAACCAAAAAAAACCTTAAATTTTTTGTAACAAAGTTACATTCAGGGACAAACTTTAATGAAATTCCATTCATGGTTTTTTTGGTCCTTTTTAATATAATATTAATAAAAAACACATTTTAAAAATTAACCCATAAAGGGATCAATAAAATTAGGAACTTTTGTTCGGAAAAGTTAAAACATCAGGCTGATCCACAATCATGTTTAATTCAGTCACTGAACTGAAAAGACCAATTATTTTATTCACCATCATGCAATGAGATTAAAAGCTAAGGGATGTAAAAATGTAAGAAGGAATAAGAAGAATTTTTAATATGAAAAAAGATTAATAGATAATAAGCAGCTTATTATTCTCCAACAAAATTTTGTGGTATGATTCTTAAACTAGAAGAGAAGCGTAAAGTAGAAATATAGGAATACTTGCAGACAGCACAAAATTTTGATTACTTAGTTCCCCCTCTTGATCTCCAAGGCACTTCAAAGTGAGCCAAGCAATGTATTAAGTAGAGAGTACAGTGACTTGAAAAATTTCAGCATTAGTAAAAACAAAGAAACACACACCACAGAAGCCCAGATCAAATATTTATGAACTACAGACAGCTCCAAATTAACAGAAGAAGGATCTTAGTATGAAGATATGGGACACAAAAATGCATACCATGCCACTGCAGAAAACAGACAAAACTTGGGATCCATAAGGAATATAAATGAGTGTTAATTTACAAAATAATCCCGTATGTCTGTGACTTGGGCTTCTCTGAGTGTCAGGCACATAACTTCACTTACAAGATGATGCTGCAAATTAACAGTTGGGAGAACAGCAAGAATAGATAAGAGTACAGAAGAATGTTGACAAACATGACTTACCTTGGAAAATAGTCAAATCAAATGGAGGTAATAAAAAATATAAAATAAAAAGCCAAGATAGTTCCAAAGTTTCTACTGCCTTTGAATCATAACACTAGGTAGACGAGCTTTATTAAAGCCCAGCACTTAAAAAGTTCTCAAAGGAAGTATTTTTTCACAGAGTAAATAATCAGGGCTCTGTGGTCTGTATGGTCTAAAGCATTGCTAAAACAAATAAATTGGCAAAAATATATTATGTTAGACATTTCTGCAAGCATATCCAGAATCCTAGTAATAAGTGTAATTAGCTGGAACATAAAGAGTCCTTTCCAGACAGTTTCTAATTACTAAAAATCACAGTAGGTTTTCCAGGATAGAAGATCTGCCTACTGCAGCTTTCTCCCCCTCAAGATGACAACTTTCAGAAAATGCATATTCAACAAAAAGCACTTGATTCAGCACTTGATTCAAAGAGCTGAAAGCAAGGCCCTACATTTTAGATGCCCTGGATGACAAAGCTGCAATTGTAGCTAAGGGAGAATCAGTCACTAAATCATTGGAGTCTAAACTGAACTGAGCAATTATAGAAATCTGCTTTAAAGACCTATTACTTTTCTTTTAGATACCTAAATTTAGGGGCCTATAAATGCATCATCAAGTCCCACCATCAAGTCCCAGAAGCTAGGACAAGCTGAATCCCCACCCTGAGTATCATATAGTATGTGTATCATATTTCTGGAGATCTTCCAGAATGACAGAGAAATTATTTCCTCTGTTACTCTCAGATGCAATCACATAAAGCCAGCTATACAATGTAGTGCCTTTTGGCACTACATACTTTGGTATGGTATTTTTCCATAATATTATTATTATTTTCCATCACATTTACCTTAAAAAAATCCCAAAAACTGAATTAAAATTTTCAAACAAAAGTTTGGATGGATTAAAATATAGGTGCTGCCACATGAAGCCTGTGCATTTAACATGAGACTCTAGCACAGATTTATAGTAACCCAGAGCATTTTATACAATCAAGTGGCTTAACTATGTAGGAGCAGCATGCCTAACATCTACAGATTTTTTTCCTCAGCAATGTGCATCAGTTCTTCAGCATCAAAAGCAAGGCAGAGGTAGAAACTTAAGCCCAAAGTTCACCTAAGATAATTTCCTTTTAAATCACAATCTAAAATCACTTTTGTTGCCTTGAGGAACTTCAGTATCTGAATATGCCTGTTCAAGAACCCTTTTAGGATTTAAAAATCCCATTCCTTATACCTGTTAGAACAAAAGCACACCACCAGTGCTCTACAAGCCCACGCCTGCACACCAGAGAGCACTCTTCAGCCTCATTCAGTCTTGAGTCTTGTTTTGAGAACAATAAACAGGGCTTTTCTAAATGCACTCCAGGTATCAACAAGCCAGCTTCCATCCCTGCAAACCAAAATGCACAAGGAATTAAAGCTCTCAGCAGAATTGGTCACTGCCCCATCTGCCTCTGTGCAATAAGGGTGGGAGACTGATTCATCCCGGGAGCTTCTCCAAAGAGGTAACATGCTGAGCAACTACACTCCTCTGGCTGTGCTGAGACAACATAAACCATCCCCAGAGGCAGAAGCAAAGTTCTGGGGGAAAACATGTTCTGCAGAGTGCCCAAGATCATTATGAGGACTCAGAACTCACCCACGCCAGTGAACTGGGCATGGGCTGAGCAAAATTCCCAGAGTTCCTGATGCAGCTGATGGAAAGGGTGATGCAAACCTCTCTTGGGCTGAACTGGCTGCTTGAACCTCTTCTCTCTCTTCCCATAGATTTTAGAAACTGGTACCTAACAAGGCAGTAGGAAGAATCCAGCCTTGAGTGTTTTATGTAAAGAGTCTGAAGTCAAGGGACACCTTTCCTTCTATTAACCTCTAGTTAAGGATGCTCAGAACTACAAAACGCTTATAAACTCTTAAAAGGCAAGGTTATGCACTAGAAACTAATTGCTAGGAGTGAGTTGATCATTCACTTAAAAGTAGTATCATCAGCAAGAAGGAAAAATATGAAACAAATGAGGTGATTTTTATCAACTGCACTTTAATTAGCAGATATTATGTACCTCAACTTTCCCTTTTCCCAACTCCCTCAACTTATCTGCAGAAAGAGAGCAAAAGTAATTCCAGTGAACAAACAGTGGTATTTAGTTACATAAAATATTCTGCAAGCTTGTGCATTACAAATAAACTCAACCTTAAATCTGTGTGTTATGACTAATTTTAGGACTTGAGTTTTATCCAAAAACAGAGCATGGAAAAACTTGACACACACACCTCTGCCTTCAAACAGACAAACTAGAAAGGGCAAAACAAGGCAAAACCAGAACCTTCTACAAGCTGGAGGTGGGAAATTGAGGAGAGAGGGTGGGATTTAAGTAAAATGACAAAATTTCAAAACAAAAAAATTATTATTTTTTTAATATATAAATCTTAAAGGTGTTTTTTCCTGTAAAAATCGTCATTTGGTGTATATTCCATCTACGTCAGTTTGTGTTAAAAATATAAACTACTGGGACAAAAAAACAAGAGGAGAATACTAACTAGAGAAGACTAAAGTTAAGAATTTAATTTTTGCTTTTTTTAACAAAGAGAATGCTTACAGATTACTTAGAACATAAGTAAAAAGCCTCCTAATCTTAGGAAAGGCAGAATTATATTTTTAAGTTGGAAGAAAATAAAAAGGAAAAAAGAAGAATTTATTTTTATTTATAAGGAGTATTGCTGGAGAGCTAACCAACCACTCCACCCCCAGCACCCGAGTCCAGCCCAGTGCAGGCGAGGTCAGAGATGTCTCACTTCACAGAGCTCTGTTGCTGGGAGACTGGGTTAGGCAAACACAAAGAAAGAAGCCAAAAGATTAAGCAAGATGACGACTATTACAATATTTCACAGTCAAATCAGACAACTCTTCAATCTAGGAGAGCTTTACATCCAAATGATTTTTCAAAATTAATTTGAGGATTCCTTAGAGGAATTTCTGTTTGCCCAGGAATAGCACCCAGGACATGAAAATAAACAACATCTCTGAAGCTGTTAAAGCTGTAACCATAGATTTCTTTTTTTTCGCTACTGTCTTCCCCAGAAGTCTTGATACTAGAAGCAAAACATGCTTTTGGTGAAGAATGAGATGCTGAATGGACCTAAATGATTACAAAGGATCCAGAAACACCAAACTTGGCACAAGAAAAAGAAATTAAACAAAGAAAAAGCCCAAGCATCCCACTTTTCTGAAGAAGCAGAACTTCTAGGCAAGAGAAAGGACCTTTCCAAAATACAGGCTGGTACCTTACACAGCCACCACCTCATCTGAGACCTTCTGCCAAAGTAGCCCTTTTAATTGCATTCTTAGTCAGTAAAGCAGCTTAGACTGACACAACACACTGGGCTGTCACGGCCAACATGAGCACGTCTTTGAAGTGCTCTGTCTGCTTTAGCAGCTGCCTGGGAGGTACCACAGCAAAGGAAAACTGAACCTCTCCTGAGGCTTGCATTTGACTGCTTTGGAGAATAAAATGAAGACTGGTAATATGGGCTCATATGGATCACCTGGGGAATTAAAAGCATCGGGAAATGAAAATTCAACATTTTAATAGAGAATAAATGTACGTGCAGATTAAGGAAAATGATGCTATTACAGTCAGTGGGACATCTCAAGATATCCTTCAAAAGGATAAATTCACCACAGCTATTCCTTATAACTGGCTCATGTTCAAGATCATTTGTTTCAGAGGTCAAGAACCAACAGAGGAACTGTGTCAGATATTATCAATTAGTTCTAACACACACTTGAACAATAAAGGAAGGATCATTTGAGTAAAAAAAAACACTTGTGAACATAAAGAAATGGGGATTTATGAACATTCTATGTTTCTTACAGCAGTATCAGAATCAAGGTGCAACTATGTGACTTGGAAACATAAACGGGTATGATTGGCAGTGAAAAAAATAAAATACATTTCAATATGGGAAGAAACCAAAAATGTTATGTTAAGAGAATTAAAACAAAAAAAAAATTATATTTTATTCAATTCAGCATATCACCTCAAAGAGAAACTACAGCACAAACACAAAATAAGTACTAATACTAAATCTCGTTGTATTTTTAAGCCCTTCTATAATTATCTTTTGAAACAACTGTCATCTGAAATTTCTGCTCACTGAAATAAAATGTTCTATAGCTGACGTGGTATTGTTCTTATACATTAAATCATTAAAAAAATATTTACAAACAGAGGAAAATTAGCAACTGAGAGAATTCTTGATTTTCTTATTAACAGTCCATCCACAGCCTTCAAAAACAGTGTTAAAATTGTTCCATACCGTGAAGCTGTTGTTGACATTTTTTGTGCTTGATTCAGCTACACTGGCATCTGACAGGTCAACTTCATCAAATATTAGAGACTGTGAAGAGAAAAGAACATAAAAGCATTAAATTAAGTCTGAGTCCACTTTCAGGTATGCTTACAAAATGTAATTTAATTTCATTACATCTATTCCAATTAGAAAATAAAAATAGAAAATAAAATTAGTGAAAAAAATAGAACACACTGATGATGTGATAAAATTTCATAGCTGGTCTCTAAACACAGTCCTACTTGCTATCTTAAGTGGTACATGAGAGCATAAAATAAAGGACTCAATAATTATATTGCTTTAAAATCTCTATTTAAATAAGGGGATTTTCTTACATAGATGAAGCTTTAGAGTATCTACTATGTAGCCTAAGTGTGGTGGTAGAGGAAAGAGATGCATACACAGTAAAATGTAAATTAATTATTTTGTTTTAGGCTCGAACTCGAAAGTCATGTAGGAAGTTATGATATAGTACCCATATGAGAAAATATATCCTAAAGGGCTGAAGAGATCCCCTCCACTCCTTTGTCTGATGTTCCAACAAGAGAAATAAACGTCTACTCTAAACACTCCAGCCTCTGGCAAAGGATCAATTAGGTTCCGTTATGCTTTTGATGCATTTTGTAGCACAAAAGAACAGTCCAATAAAAATGCCTATTTTTTAAGCTCTACCATGCTTTTTCTCTTCCATGTCACGAGAAGGAGAGTCAAGATTGGAGAAGTTTCAGCATGTCTGAATTCAGGATGACGGAGCATTAGCACAATTGCCTACTCTTAACACCTTATTTTCTCATTTTTATCATAGAATCACAGAATGGTTTAAGTTGGAAGGGACCTTAAAGATCATCTACCTCCAAACCCCCTGCCACAGTCCAGGTTGCTCAAAGCCTCATCCAACCTGGCCTTGAACATTTCTAGGGATGGGGCATCCAGAGCTTCTCTGAGCAGCCTGTGCCAGTGTCTCACACACTCTCACAGTAAAGAGTATCTTCCTACCTAATATCCACATCTCTCCTCTTTCAGTTTACAGTCATTCCCCCTTGTCCCCTCACCACACACCCTTGTAAAAAGCCCCTCTCAGCTCCACTGTATCTCTTCTAGGTACTAGAAGGCTGCTGTAAGGTCCCAGATCTCTCAGTTTGTCTTCATAAGATAGGTGCTCCAGCCCTCTGCTCATCTTTGTGTCCCTTTGTGTCCCATCTCTGCTCATTTTGTGTCCCTCCTCTGGACAAGATACAACAGTTCCATGGCTCCCAAGACAGCAAGGGCACAGACCAGTTGGAGTGGGACCAACAGAGACCCAAAATATCCCATATTCCTCATCTAACAGGGTAGGCTCACATTTTCAAAGCACCTCAGCATTATGCTGTGATGTGAGGTTGCCCTTCTCAGAGCTCTTACCTACCATGCTTGTCCTTTATATAAACTTCTTGTGGTCGCACTAAATGCTGAGAGGTTTGACAACAGAGGTGCTGGGCTCCTGGAGCAGCGGTGCTTTCCTTGCCTCATTACAGCCACACAACCATGCACCATGCAGCTGCAGCCCTGTAGTCCCACAAGGAGTGGTCTCTATGCCTTCACTAAGAGTTTTATGTTTTGTACAAGGCTATAGAAGATGATGGAGACCTGAAGCGCCTCACCTACAGCTCCCACGAGATGCTGCAACCCCACAGGGTAAAGGAGAGTGACACCCACAGCTATGAAACAGCACAATCTGAGTCAGCCAAAATGCTCTTGGCCTCAGCCTTGGGAGGGAGGAAGGAAATGCCTTTCAAAGATAAGTATTCCCCTCTGCCCACCCCCAATTCTCCCACCAAAAAAATTCAATAGATGGGAAACAGCTTTTTCCCTTATATATCAGTTTTGGCAGAAAATCAGCCTATCTTGATTTCCTATTACTATTTCTATGGGCATCAGAGCAGAAGAGTTTTAATAGAATTCAGCCTTAGTGAAAACTTCTAAGTATTATCCAGTTTTTACTTTTTTTGACTGTCTGAGACCTACCAAGAAAGCTCACAACTCCTTAAAGTGACTTTATTATTTGTCTGAATAGCCAAAAAGGTTAAAATAATTGTGATAAACTTCATTTTTAAAAAATCAAGATAAATTACCAGTCTTCCTTGAACTTAATTTAACACACTGCATCCTATATACAGCAGTTTCTAAATAAAACAACCATGAAGAAATCATTATTATTATTACTACTAAACTTATTTAATGTATTAAATTTATAATCCTAAACAAAACTGAGTTCAAGTAAATGGCATTAGACACTAATAGCACAGAATTACCTTTGAATCCTTAGCATAGTAAAGGGTACGACCACGAAGTTTGAAATAACGCTTTTTCCACCTCTGAAAAGAGCTGGTTTGCTTCAGTAGTAATCCTTCTTTTATACTTGTCTGAAAAATATTAAAATACACAAAGGTAAATAGAAACATGTAGAAACAGCTGCACATATAAATTAAAGTTATGCTTTTAAAAATTTATGTTACACCCCACATAACTGTGAATTTAAACTTTATTTATTTACATTAAATAGAGACTAATTATTTGGATCACCAGATTTTGTATTGCTATTTTTTAACAATTACAATGTTGACAAAATGCTAATTTTACATGTAAACTGAAAAGATAGTGAAGAGA
Organism: Regulus satrapa; assembly: GCA_013396955.1. NCBI lineage: Eukaryota > Metazoa > Chordata > Aves > Passeriformes > Regulidae > Regulus > Regulus satrapa. Next base: position 82,950 of record VWZN01010135.1, on the reverse strand, counting down.
CATATAATTATTTGAAGATACACACAAAATAATTCAGTTTTCTGGATAGATACAAAGCCCCAAATATTAAAGTGAGCAACAACTGATGGTGGCGTAACTTGGATAAAAAAATACTAAAACCATCAACAGAAGATCATTTCCAGTTCTAAAACTGATTATGTTGAGGAGAAAAACAATTTCCACACAGATACTAACTCAACAGGGTACTTCAATGTATCTGATTCAAGCACAAGAATTACTTTTAAAAAGAGGGAATAATCCAGTTTGATGCAAGTCATGCAAGACTTTGAGTGTGCTGCTGAACTGAAGCCTTCAGCATGAAATCAGCTAACCATGAGAGATAATTATTATCTGGAAAGTGGGAGAACATTAACAGATAAGGATATTTATACCATGCAAATATATTTAGGCAAAAAATGACTCTCTGATCCAAAGCTTTGCATTGCATACTGGATCCCATCTATATAAAGTCCATTTCTTGAAATGAATAAGAGACAAATTAGTATATTTTAAAGGTGTATGCTGTTTGCACCAGTGTGTGTGGGATTCATCCGATTACAGAAATTCTCCACTTAATCAGACAAAACAACAGGAACACAGCATACTAATTGGACGAGTCTCCAATTTTCTTTAATGTTGAAGCACACAAAAGGTATGAGGAAAAGCAAGTATGTTTGTGTATTATATTGCAAAATTACTATTTCCCGAATATTTCCGACTTGTAACGTAATAACGTGATACAAATCTTATAACCCAATTGCTAGACGCTGCGGGACAAACATAATTTGAAGTTATTCTAGATCTTCTGGAAACTTAACCAAGACCTGACCTGAAGTTCATAAGCATTTTCTATTATCAGATGTGAAATTCCCCTGAACTTTAATGCAAGTAATAAAAACACAGAGGAAGCAGAAAGCACTTTACTGTCCTACCATTTCCTTGAAATGAGAAACATTGCTGTTATGTACAAAGATCGCACCCTTCATTTAGATACTCCTAACGTCACAAAACCAAAAATGCGGTCCAACAAAGCAATTGAATTCATGCTCTCAGCAAAACAACCCTCTCAGACCAAACATTGTAGCTGAAAGTTCAGGTTCGTCCCAGTTCCCTTCACATGTTGACAGCTTGGACTAGCGGATCCAGCCTCAGCTCTCCTGCTCTAGCTAAGGGTAGTAATTCCCAGTGGAAGGGGTCTACTCACCACACACCATTTTAATACACTATGTAATTTTCTGATCAGACCCCAAGATAAGCTAGTTTTCCATTATATAAATAGATGTAATCAGTTAGCAAATGCAAGCACTTCTTCAAAGCAGTCTGTTGTAGCCATGCAGCACCTGTGCTTTATATTGCACTCTAAGATTTTGGAAACTCATTACAAGGACAGGAGTAGATGACTTCTGTGTTTATCAAGGGTCAGAAGATGTTAAGACTAGAGAAATTCAGTTCCAAGGAAATTTGTACTCTACATTGACGACAGCACGGACTTACTGGGAAAATTTCCAAAATGGAAGGAAATCCACACTCCCTAAAGTGTGCTAGGTATACTAGAAGACACAGAACATATATTATGCTTAATACTTTTGGGAACTTTAAACTCTTAAAAATAACATAAAGCTCCCTAACCCCCCCATATATTACTCACTAAAGAATTAGTTAACTATTTCTTATCATTTTTATGCCTACTAAACCATTGTCTCCTATCTCTACTCACACCTTAAATATCAATATCCCTAATATCAAACTAATAATAATACCTTCAAAATTAAATCTATTTTGCAAGTCAGCCATTTGAAACTAGCTTCTAAAGCTGACAGTAAATAACCTTGGCATGCTCTACAGAATTTATTTTTGAATCAATTTTTTTTTTTTTTAAATCTGGTAAACATTAACCCAAGAAGTAGAAACACTTAATGAAGTACACACATGAAATTTACATTTTACTACAAATAACTATATTGGGCTGAGGTCTGACCACCTTAAAGAGAAAAATTCATGGCTACAGGCATCAAAATTGAGCACAAAGCTATAGTCCAATACCCTTAGTAAACTTATTTACTTTACTTATTTAACTTAATTAACTAATTTAGACTATAAAATGTTTAAAGTTCCATCTGCCAATTGAGTCATTAAGTAATCTGCTAATAATGCTTTCCTGAGTCCATACTAAGTTAGAACATTTCCAGTAATTTGAGATTGGAAGGGACCTCCCAGGCTGTTGAATTTGTGTCCTCATTATTGCCTTGTCACAGGTCATGCTAAGTTTTTCAAAAGCAATGATCAGGCTATAACTACACCTTAAGAAAGTAGGACTTTTTCTTCTCCCCATGGCAATTAAGACAGTGCTCCAAGATCTCACTGTCCTGAGAAACCTTTTTATAATTAATCTCAGCTGTACATTAGATCTGAAGCATAAGTAACAATCACTCCCATTATATTAATTCCTTTCCTACTGTAATTTTAGAGAAAGAAGAAGTACAGATCCCACAATCCCACACTACTTCTCACTTTTACAGAGCTACCTCTCATCAGCTTGCCAAAACCTCTGAACTTCCTTGTCCTGCATCTCGTGTCATCTAGTAATACAGTGTCCTTCCAGAAGTATGGGACTATAATTAGAACAGAAAAGAATAGAATCCCTAATAATCTTTGCAATTTTAGCCATTAGTAAAGAAAATGACCAACAATATTACAATTACAACATCACAGTGTTCCACAGTAGTATATTTTCCAGAAGAAATCTAATTATAAAAATCACAACTATTTTTCATAAAATTAAGGAGTACATAGGTGTTCAATTATCCAAGAATGTCAAATGCAACTCTCCATCTCCAAAATCTCAATGACAGAAGAACAATTGGATTTGTGGGTACTTAGGTCACTAAAATTGAGAAACATCCTTTTTTGTATCAACAGATTTAAAAATGTCCAGTATATAACACCTAAAAAGTCAAAATAACAGTTTTTATTTCAAAGGAAACCAAACACATTGCCTTACTTCTAATTCACTGACCTTGTAAAGCCACATTTCTGCAAAGATAATTTTTTTACTTCTGCTGTTGCCAGAAAGACAGAAAGAAAGGAGAAAATATTCTGAATTTAGAAAACAATAAACTAATTGTGGACCCATTATTGGAAACTACAAACAAAAAAACCTAAATTATTAAAGATACAAGTCTAACCTCTACTTCTTTTCATGTAAATAAGTGGACATGCTGCTCAAAATGTCTCAATATTTGAATCAATAAACATGAGGAAATTTCTGAAAGTGAGGAGGATGAAAACAAGAACAGAAAAGGCCACAGAATAGGGCAGTCAAATGCAAACAGGAAATTAAGTGCATGAAGAAGAATTTTAAGATAACCGTACAACAGATGCTCATGCTGAGACTAAAATGTTCATAAAAATTTGAAAGATGAAACACAGCTAGCAAGTTGGCAGGATCATTTTCCAACAGAAGTGAGAAAAGGATAAGAGGGTCACAGGGAAGAAGCTCATGAAATCATCAGCATCTGTCTTTACCAATGAAGATGATGAGATGGGATCTCACACAGCATGTTCTCCTCAACATCAGAACAGTTGCATCGACATGGAGAGCGTAGAGGGGAAGTACTTTACCAGCCAAATCACTAAGTCATGAGGGCCAGGTGGCAATGGCCTGGGAGCCCTGAAGGTCCTAAAAGGACCACTGATACTAACATACATTCCTGACAGGACAGTAGAGTCCACACAAAAGAGTACTGCTGAGCCCATACATATCCAGAAAAAGTCAACAGAGCTTTTGTAAAGGAAAATACTGCCCTGCTACCTCCATGTGTTCAGGAGGTGTAGAGGAAAGCAAGTAGACCTGTATTTTCAAAAAGCTTCTGACAACGCTTCCCACCAAAGAATACCGAAGAAATATTATTAGAGCTAAATTGGGAAAAGGGGCATGTTGTGAACTGGAAGTTGTTTCAAGGAAAAATCTAAACCTCATTAACATTCTCACATCAACTTTGAGTAAAAAAGAAATCTGTGAGTCACAGTTAACAGTTCTCTAAGCTCAACCACAGCCAGAAATGCCATACAATTTTGCCTATCACTACGAAAAGCAACAAACTCAAGACAGAAAATAATTTTACTGCTCTGTAACACTGTTATCTCAGAGAGTTCTGCTCTCTCTTACTCAAGAAATGGGGTTAAGAGAAGATACAGAGAAGAGCAACATAAATGATTCACAGGACAGAAGCTGCCTCACATCAAGAGAAATTGAAGAGCAAAAGACCAAGGGGATGATATGAGCAATGTTTTAAAAAGCATTAAGGAAAAGTAAGGTGACTGAAGAACTCACCAAAGTGAGTTCACCAGCTCAAAGTGAGTTCAAACAGCTCACCAAAGCCCACAACATTGTAACAGTGAGGAATGTGGCAAAACTATACTGAGATCAGCTTCACAAAGACAAAAAGTAGCACATCTTTACATAGCAAGGATTTCATGAAGTTTGCTGTCACAAGAGATTGTACAGGCAGACAGCACCAGCATGCACAAAAAAACCAAACCAAACCAAACCAAACCAAACCAAACCGAAATGAAACAAACGGAAAAAACAAACAAAACAAAACAAAAACCAAACACAAAACATGTGAGGCTATCAGACTCACATGCTGCTCCTGAACAACCTTTCCATATTCCACTGCTGAAAGTGGATCACTGTGCAACCAAGCAAAAATTTCGAAGGTTGAATTTCTCCTGCTATGTAGACAGCATCTCTTTTTTTTTTCAAGTCTGATGTTTGTATTTGCAGGAGGGCCTAGGCCCTCATTTACCAAAACAATTTGGATTCTTGATAGACCAGGCAATTAAAGAAAAGAAAGAAAAGAGACAGAGAGACACAATATGATGATACTCTTTGATATTAACTCTCTCCTGTAATACTTCCTATTCCTGTGACTTTGCCAAGTTGAGTACCAAAATAAAACCAAGCCTCTTCTTTTCAGTACTGGAACATTTTCACCATCTGCACAGGTTTCAGCCAGACAGTGCCTTCATTACTTTACAAAGTAAAATCTCACAGCTCATATTAACTCAGAACCCCTTAAAATATTTTACGTGTTCAGTGGATTGAAAATTATTTTTATTATTAAAAATGTGACACTCAAACACTTGATTTATATTAAAATTATGACTCGGGAACTCCAAGCCTGTGATTTTCTTGACAATCTCAGTATAGCAGCTTCCATTACTGTCACTTAGGCTGACAGGTTTTTCATTAGTTACGTCAAAATAAAAATAGATTTTTATCTACCAAGAATAAAAACTTCAGCAGCAGCTTACCGCAAGGTTGCATTTTTATTGAAGAAGCCTGTTCACAGTGAGGGGAGCCTAACAATCAAAAATTAAAACCAAAGAATCTATGAATTTATACAGCTAAAAAGCATCAAAATAAATTTTAAAATCAGCATGTTGACTAAGTAGCACTGTTTTAAAATCAAGAAAATCTTAATTAAACAAGTACCACCAAGAACTGATAGCTCAGTGGAGCAAATGGAGCTGTAAAGCAGGACACTTGCCTCAACTGAGGTGCCCCAGGCTGCTGCTGCCTGGTTGCCCCAGGATGCTGCTGCATCCTCCAGGTTACATCAGTGACAGAAATCACAAAATGCAGCAATTTGCACATGCTCAGTCTGTCACTGTTGATGACAGTTATCCCTGTCCTATTAAAGAAAAAAAAGAGACCAGCTAACTGAGAAAACAGCTTTCCAAAATCTCAGAATGAAGGCCAGCCACACATCCCATCAAAACAGTAACTTGCGATTAAGCACTTCCATTTCTGTGTAATAATAAATACTATGTTTCTTCAAAATTATTCTTATAATTTGGGGTCACTTATTCAGATGGACTCTAGCCTAAGTGAAACTCTTATACAAATAAGCCATGCCCTTATACAGCTATGCCATGCCCTTCATCCTCAACCTCATTTTACCTTCATGATCCCTTCCAGCCTTTGCTAAAGAAATAGATTTATGCACTACTATTGTTAAAACAAATAATAATTTAAGAAAGGTTTCAGCTTCCGCTAATTGGAACATATGGCAATGCAGTAAGACATGACGTAAATATGAAATTACAGAGAAATTGCTGTAATAAAAATATCTTAGTAGCAATGTGAAATGCAATTAGCAGACTGATTTAAAAATAGAGGTTATAGCACATAACAAATATGAGTAAGATATTGCCATATTAGGATACTTCATGCTTGGAAGTAAAAAAAAAAAAAAAAAAAAAAGAAACAAATACCCTATTTTAGATATAAAGTTGATACTAGATTGAGAATGGAGAAGAAACTTTATCTGCAGTTCAAGTATTTAAACTCCTAATTTCCACTCATGTACAGCATGTTGCTCTCACTCTCTGTTCTCATTAATCAGGGCATGAAACAGCTGCAATCCACTGAAAAAGGATAAAACACTTCGTGGGACCGTGACTTGGTGCCAGAGATTTAAGAGTTTTCATGCTGTAACTCAACTCAGCTAACTTGGAGCAGTATTTCACAGCTACTATTTAGAGCTTGAGTAGTTTTTCCTTTTAAATTACACATGCTCTGAGCTGAGATTTACACCAAGTCTAACTGGTTTTGAGACACAAAAATATAGATGGTACGTATTTCAGGAATAAAAAAAAAATAAACCTAAAAATAAAGAGTTAAAGCGTTCAGATAGAAAGGCTTTTTTTTTCCCTTTACCAGAATAATCTAGACTCTCTCTCAACTGCACTGCCCAACATACTTGCCAATCAGTAAAGTATACGCACTGTAGGTCCAAAAGAAACTATTTTACCACCTCATACAGCAAGATATAGAAGAAAATCCCAATACACTTCTACAGAAAAGAGCAAACTCTCTAGTTCTGTCCAGTGTTAATATGCAAACAGCAGTTGATGAATTACTTGAGGAAATTACAAAAGCATAAGTTAAAAACATAAACACCGCTACAAACGTTTAAACAATCCCTTGTTGAAAGCAAACCCCGAAGTTAACCTTAATTATAACAAACTTTCTGTGTTCTAATTCTTGCAGTTTTCATTTTTGTCATTTTGGTAATCTTTAAACAAATTCCAGTTATGCCAGACTTCCTAGGAGCTATACTTCCTAGAGAGGAGCCTATACAGAGTTACTTCGAGCTTGCGGCTCTTCAGGGAAAGCTGAGGAACAACTCATTTCCTTCTTTCAGGCTTTTTCCACACTTCTATCTGACTTGTGCTGGTCAAGTTAGGAAAGATAACAAGCTTTTAGCAACTGAAGTCCCACAAGACCAAGAAGAGCTGTAGAATATAACAGAGCTGTCTAGCTGGAAGGGACCTAAAGGCTTTATTTAGTTCCAAACATATATATTGTAAAGATGCAATTGCAGGAAATTTCAGTATCACACAATGTGGCTTCAAGAAGCAAGTTCTTAGAACCTTTATCACTTCTTTGCAGAGGTAAAAAATGAAACAATACCATCCTATCTGTTCATTCCTTAACCTTTGCTAGAATTGTTATACAGCGAGGGTCATTGCCGTTGGTATCTTGCTCAATACTCTAGTCCACAAAGACAAGACACCAGTTCCACAGAATGCTGTAGCCCTGTGATCTGCAAAATCCTGTTATGTCTAGAATAAGAAAAATAGAAGTTTATTAACTGAATAGTCAAGCACTCCTGAAATTTTATAGTGTTTTGGATGCCCACAGATACAGAGATGATATACTTTAATTCAGTGGCTCCACTGGAAGACTATATTGACCCTAATTTTGGTTTACTCTGTGACAGATAAAATCCTGCATACATACTAATCATGTTTTGAGTTACATTTTCTAGTATTCTCAGAGTAGCAGTCTTACTTAACACTCCAATTCTAGAATAGCTAAGTCAACAAAACCTTTAATTCCACAATAACTCAAATATAAGGCTCTCTCACATACCTGTGTATATGTAGGCAAATGCTATTATACATATTATACTTTCCATGATCAAAAAATTCATCCTTAAGTGAGGAAGTTGAAAAATCTCTTTTGAGTGATGACAGTAAAATTATACTAGTGAAATATCCCACACGAAAAAGACTGCTACTGTCCAGCAGCAAGCACTTAGAAGAGCCACTTTATTGCAGAGAGTGAAAAATGTTTTTTATTATCATCAAAAATATTTAGAGAAAGAAGAAATACAGGATGGTTACCCCAGTGACTGGAAATCTATTCCCAGTTTGACTATAGATTTTTACATGTGACCTAAGTCAAATCAGTTACTGTGTGTTCTATGACCTCCACAATGAAAAAAATACCTTCTTTATTCTTCTCCACACGAGTCTTGTACTGATTTCTCACCATTTTATTAAGCATCTTGCTAGAGGCGACATTTCATTTTAATCAAAGATTTTAATAAATGGCTTTTTTCAAGATAAGGACTTCAGAAGTAATAAAAGTGAAACTATAAATTCGTTAACAATTCTCATTCTTACAGATGAGAATTGTAAGAAAGAATGTTGAACAACACAGACTTGTAAACAAAACTACAGGACCAAAAACTGCATTTTGAGACATGACGTAGCACAGAACTTTTTTAATACTTGTACTCCATAACTATTTCTGGTACTGTAGGTTCAGTTTCAATATATTTACAATTAAGAAGCATAGATATTGGAGAATCACAGTTGACATTGCAAAGGATCTTTGAACATCCACATTGTCCAGCCCACTTCATAAAGCAGTCATCTGGAGCAGCTTGCCCAAGGATATTGATGTATCTCCATATATATATCTGAGTCTCTCCAAGGACAGGAATTCCACAACTATCCCAGGCAAATGTTCAACCTGTTTGAGTGTTCAATCACTCTCAAAAAAAGGAGGGTAAAAAAAAAAAGTAAAAAATACTTTTATTTTTGTGTTTAAATGTTGTGGTTTCTGTATTTCAATCTCTGCCCTTTGCCTCTTGTCCTGTCACTAGGTACCACTGAGTCTGACTCTTTTCCTTACACTCTTCAGATATTTGTATATATTTATATAATCCCTTTCAGCCTTCTCTTCTTCAGGATAAGCAGTCACCGATCTCTCAGCCTCTTGTCATATCAGAGATGCTCCAGCCTCTTAATCATCATTGTGACCTGCCACTGGACTCTCTCCAGCATGTCCATGTCTGACTTGTACTGAGCAGCCCAGAACTGGGCACAAACTCTGGGTGTGTCCTCACCAGGGATGAGTAGAAGATCACCTCCCTTGACCTGCTGGCAATTCTCCCAAACACAATCCCAGCATCTTGTTGGTCTTCATTGTCGCATGACCCTCGTCTGCCACACTGCTTTCCAATCATTTAGCCCCCAACCTGTCTACTGCTACAGGATATAATACATTGCCTTTGTTAACTTAATGAGTTCATTATGTTGGCCCATCCCTGCAGCCTGTCCCTCTCTGAATGGGAGCACAGCCATCTAACTCATCAGACATTTCTCCTCATTTTGTATCGTCCCTACACGCTGCAGATACACTCTGCATTATCATCCAGGCTTGTTACACAGCACTGATGCCAGTAACAGCCCCAGGGGTAAATCAGTAGTGACTGACCTCTAAATGAACTTTGTACCACTAATCACCACACATTTTGCTCCATCACCTTCCAAGGAATAGAGAGGAAGCAGCTGGTCTGTACTTCCCCAGATCACCCTTCTTCCTTTTCTTGAATATGAGTGACATTTGCTTTTTTCCAGTCCTCAGGAACCTCCCCCAGTGGCTACAACCTTGGAAAGGTAATGGAGAATGGCCTTGCAATGCCATCAAGCAGCTCCCTCAGCACTGAGATGTGTAGCCCAGAAGGACCAGTGGACTTGTGTTCATGCAGTTTAAGTGCTCCCAAACTTCATGTTCCTTCACTTTCCACCACTTTTCCAACTGGTCACAGGCACCTGGGATTGCAGAGGGCTGGTGTGAACAGTAAAGACCAGGGTAAAGAAGGCATCGAATATCTTGGCTTCCTTCATGTCTTCTATCCCATGCCTCATCCAGCAGCAGACATGAGTTTGCCCCACTCTTTGTCCTTCTACTGATGTACTTGTAGAAGACCTTCCAGTTGGCCTTCATATCCCTTGCTAGATTCTACTGCAGGTGGGCTTTGGCATTCCTAATCCCACCCCTGCATGACTGTATCTCTAAATTCCTTTTGGACCACTTGTCATTGCTTCCAGTTTTTGTATACTTCCTTTTTTTGTAAGTTTTATCGTGTCCTGTTCACCCATGCAATACACTGCTCTTAAGACTGTAGGACTATGAAAAACTCATTTTCTCGGTCTTTAATTTCTGTTCATTCTAAATGTGAAAGCCCTTGCAGCAAAACTGCACCTTTTTTCTAAGATTGTTTTTCCTAGAATTCCTTACAAATATTACTGAGGTACCTACACCTTGCACAATTTTTTTCCCAATACAGATTTTCTTCTATGAAAATCTAGGAGTTCTAGACAATGTGTGGAGGCCAAATTTGCACCAGAAATTCCAGTCCCAGATACTGCATTTTAATTCTTATGGAGTTTTAAATTTAGTAGGTATTTTATAGCTTGGTATATTCTGGAGAAAATTAAAGTTTGTGATGTAGTACTGAGTAAATGCCAAACAGATCTGAAGTTTGTTTCCAGGCCACTAACAGCCTTCTGTATCTATGTTGATATATTCACTTGTTTATGCAGCTACATATAAACATTACACATGTACCTACCAAACCATTATAAATTTAGGAAACAGCTTACTATCTCTGCTGATGAGTTTCAATATTTAAAGGAAGCTGAAAGAGGAAGTTTCTACAAGGGCATGTAGTGTCAGGACATAGCAAACAAGGAGGAATGGCTTGAAACTGAAACAGTAGATTTAGATTAGGTACAAGGAGGACATTCTTTACTGTGAGGGTGCTGAGACACTGGAAGAGATTGCCCTAAGAAGTTATAGATCCCCTGTCCCTGGCAGTATTCAAGGCCTGGTTGGATGAGGCTTTGAGCAACCTGGTCTAGTGAAAGGTAACCCTGCCCATGGCGGGAGGATGGAACCAGAAGGTCTTTAAGGTCCCTTTGAACACACACCATTCTATGATTCCATGCAACAGGAACTGGAGAGCACAGAATTGACACAGCTGGACACAGGATCTCATAAGCCTGCATTCATTGCTTCTATAAAAATAATCTTCACATGTTCAGTTTCCAATCATAGAATCCCTAGACAGAATAATGGGGGCTCTAAAATCTGAGTTTTCACATGATCTGTCATTACAAAAATACACTGTTCTTCTTTTCTTTCAATTTGAATGAAGACTTCATCTGTCTTTACCAGGTATCCTTGAATTATTCCCAGAAGACGTTTTCCTAAAATGTCTGTAAAGTTCTCAGTTACAGAGATTCTTTACCACTAAAATGAATTTCCTTGTGTAAACTTTTCTTGTTGTGCTTTTAACTCATAAAGTGTTTTGGTAGGACAATGATGCAGATGTAAAACATCAATAAATTAACTCAAAAACTCTTACTAACTCACAGTACTTTTTAACGACAAAGCACTTCATAGGACAATTTTTATGGTCTTTACTTGGTACATTCCAACTTTCTGTTGTTAAAATCACACTAACTTTTCAGCAAGAGAAAATAATATGAACACACAGCTTTTAAATTAGTAATAAGGTTGTTCTACTTTTGACCAAAGTAACTCACAATCAATGAACCAATGCCCAAAGCAAATTTACATCTAGAAGTCTTTTTAATCAGAACAAAGATGGAAATTTGTTTTCCACAGAGGATGTATGCTATGGAAGTCTTCTATCTTGTTATATACTAAGATTAAGCTTAAGATAAAGCCCTAGAGGCAAACATGATAACACTCTGAAACTTCTCAAAGAAGTTTGTTTTACCATCTTCAATAGCATTTATGAGTGAGAAGCTCTACTCTCCTTTGGAATGTGGATCAAGTGTCCTATTTATTTTACTGGCCTTTCACATAAATGTGAAAAGCATGGAAACTATTTTTTTAAAAATAGATATGGTTAATCAGATTTCCTCTAAGATTTCCTAATCACGTTTCTTTGGTATCTACTCTATTCCACTTAAAACATTTTTATCCTCATAATTGCTTACTTGTTTAATACAGGTACAATAAACTTCTGAGATTCATCCCATTTCTAAGCATCAAGTACTTAAGGAACATCTGGAGTTGCCATCTTTTCCCCATGACAAGAGCTGGAGGGCTTTGTGAGATACACCCTAGAAAATTTTGCTGTCTCCTTCACTGTGACAGTCATGGAAGGAAGAGTGCAGCCACTCTGGAGTGCTTCAGGTCAACCAACCACAGATAGTTTGGTCTGAGACAATAACCTCAGATGCTGCAATGACTGATGCACAACATGCCTGCCTTGGGACCAGTAATTTGAAGCAGAAAGGCAGGGCTGGTCTCCTGAGCTCTAAACCCACCAAAGCTTCTGAGCCAGAGCATCCAATTATCTTTGCACTGGAGGCTGAGATACATTAGAACTTTCTCCACACACAGAGAAAGCCATAGAAAAGCAGCTAAAAATAATTTAAAATATATGAATTAGATCTAAGCTGTACGATAAAATTTTAAAACTACAGGATGATCTTCATCTTCCTTTATATTAGCCAGGCTCCAAAGACTAGGCTAGGTAATTGTGGTCTTATGCTATCTTAACTCCAAGAAAAAGAATTCTAGCTACTTTTTATAATGCTTTTCTTTTTAGGAAACTCCTTGAAGTGGACTATTTTAAGAAAAAAAAGACTAGTTGAAAAGTCCTTTGCACAGAGGTACTGTGGGTTTATTAGTTGGTTTCAGACAGTAGACAGAGGTGCTGATCACAAAGACATGGATGAAAGAGACATGATAATTAAGTTAAAGCACCTGTATCAAGAATCAATTTCTGAGTCACCTGAGTAATCACCTGAACTTCTCACTCAGTTCTCCCTACCAGATTCCTGATATGGTCTTTTATCAGCAAGAAGTCTGGGAATAAATGTGATTAATACTTCTTTTTTTTTCCTTTCGCTCTTTTTTTTNNTTTTTTTCTTTTTTGTTTTTTTTTTTTTTTTTTTTTTTTAATCAAGAGATGCTCCTCAAACAATTAAGCCACCTGTACACTTTGTAACTTGCTAGTTAGGCTAGTTATTGTTGCAATTTTTACAGTTCTAATATAGACCATTTTTTAAACTGTTATTACTTATAATCCTCTATTAAAGACTCAACTTTAATGGGGCAATAGTTTAATGAAAAACATAACTAAAATGTAATATTCTGATGCAAAAAGCACAGTGACTGAAGGCAGGGAACTGTTTTCTTTGCATGTTACTAGTTTTTTAATTAATATAGTAGTTTTACTTTCTCCTGCCTTAAACACCAAAGATGAAGGCAAGATGCTCCTGCTGTGACTTGGGGCATCCTTTCCATGACATTTATATTGGGACCAAAAATGGGCTGAATCTGGTCCAGGGCAGAAAACAAGGAATTACCACCCCAAAGAGCAGCTTTAAACAATTCAGATATGAAAAGGACTCTAAAACACCCTGAGGAAGGAATATGTCAGTTTTAAACTAGGGCCCAACGAAATTTATATTACTGTTTGAATGCCAAAAGTAGATATAGACAGTTAAATGGAGAGAGATGTGTGGTGTAATATGGGTGAAACGAGAAAGAGGATTCTTAAGGCACAAAAGAAGGGCAGGGAATAAAAATATTCCAAGTTGAGCATCATTGAGAATTATGGGAAAAGTCACACACAGACCAACAAGGGTCTCTCGTAGTGTGAGACTACGTCCTCCAATTTACAGCAGCCATTCAGATATGCTTTGAATAATGAAGAGCTGTTCGTATGAACAACTGTATTCATTATGAATTATCAATGATTGAGAAAAACTGCACTTTGGAGTCTCTGCATGAATTTGTGATTGAATACATGTTGTGCCTGAAATCATATGCTTCATTCAGTTGAGCTGTTTAACTCACCTACCTAGAAACATTTTCAATAAGCAAAAAGGACCAACATTAAACCATGGAAAGAACGTGCACTATCAGGACTAGGGCCACCTTTCTAGATAAGCAAGCCCCACCAGTACTGAACAGGAGACTGGCTACTAGTAGTGAGGAGATGTACTTTATATCAGAGTAGAACATTCCTGTTCTAAGGATAGCTGGAAACCGGTTCTAAGCAGTTGTCTGAAGAAGTTCCTTAGAAAAGTAAAAATACAAACCAATTTTAAAATTCCACTAACATTCCTCTAGTATGAAAAATAAGGACCTTTGAGTCCAGTAGAGTATAAATGGATATATTAACAGTAAAACCTGGGGGGAAAAAGATTAAGACATGGAAAGCACTGTTTATTTCAAAACAATTGTTGGATAATATTAATACAGATTTTTTTTTCACACCTCTTAAAAATGATTCATGTATTTTTATCTACAAATCAGAATTTGAATTAGAAATTATGACCCCTGACCACCTTTTTGTATTCAATGAAGATTGAGATAGATTTTTGAAACTGACAGAAGAAAAATCCCTGTCCACAAACTGTCCTGGCATAGTACATGATGCTAATTTCTATGTGAAAAATGCAGCAGATCTCAATGTGTGGCAAAGACTATAATTAATCCTAGAAAGTACCTTCTATAACCACACTAATAGTGAGGACAGAGATAGCATGGAAGTAGCACATAGGAAGGAACAAAATATCACCTTTCCATGGGACCCACATATAGGTGAGAAAATACCCTCCCAGTAACTATGTGAGTTCACTTACAACACAAGACACAAAGACATCTCCACTACCAAAATTAGCACTACTTGTAGGGAATTTTGATAAGATTTACATTTAGATAAGACAGTGATGATTTGGATTTAAAAGGAACATCATTAACATGCACCAAAAATTATTCAATCTTTTATAAGTTCTAAAATATATCATTATGATGCAGCAAATCACTGCAAAGCAAGTTTCCTGCAGTGTTTCAAAAAATACATTGCAATTATCTCAAAATCTATTACACGTTGTGACAGCAAGAAATTACTGGGAAACAATGAACATTTCTGAAATCTCTTTCTGAGTACACTTGTTCTTTACTCCACTTTTTTACATAGAAGAATGCCACAGACACTTCCAATGCATACACTCTTTATGCACACAAAAACTACTTTGACAACAAATACTATGCCTAGTACTTAATACAGAACAGCTGATACCAATGAAATCTCATGTCAATATTGTTTGTGTACATTCTGGTTTATGTTTTACAGCTTATTAAAATTACTTTAGAATCTATGCCTGAAATTTCCAGATATTGTGAAGCCATAAAAATTGTTGGAAAGGGTAGTTCTTCCAGGAACTTCCTAAGCAATATTTTGTCACAGTATTATGTGAAAAGAACACATGCTGAGTTTTGCAGCTTCCCAATACCCTCCATCTAACTTCTTAAACAAATACTAAGATAAAACACAGCATCCCTCTAAAAATTATCCCTGCATTTTAAGTTAAAGTAATCAACAAGAACTTTCGTTTCTTTTAATAAAAATTGTTCTATAGCAAATGACCACGCGGGGGTAGTAGTGTGATGCACTCAAGAGCAGCCCAGAGGCACACAGCAGTGCAAGCGCTCAGGCTGGGTGCATTTCTCCAGCAGGTTTTTGAGCCTTTACAGCATAAATATTTTAACTACAGAACATACACACACTTGGACAACTGCAGCACCAAAATCTGAAATTTTTGAGACTCAGGAAAGAAGTGCTAGGAGTTATCCTTTCATTCTACACAGGTTTTGTTATAGAAAACCAGAACAGTCTCAAATTAACATTTAGTGAGAACATACATAGAAGAGCTTTGGCAGTCTTTTACTGAAAGTTGACATTTTCAATTGCTAAATTACAGAAGTGTAAAGATTTTTGCTCAGACGAGTTGCTAAGTTATATGTGCTTAATAGCTGGTCCGACATATATTTTTCAATTTTCTATACATGAAAGAGGATGCTCAGGCTCTACTGTTATTAAAAGACAAGTTAATTTTCTTTTTTTTTGGTGTAAAATATGACCAATCTTTTTTTCCCTTAGTTACATCAGCTAGTATCATAAATAACTCAAAGAAGTTGGGCTTGTGAAAGTCACTCACCTTTTTTAAGATAACTATATAAATATTTATTAGATTTGTACGGTACACAACAAAAATAGAAGAGAAGAAAAGGTGGAAGTAGTTCCTTGTTGTATAAATAGCTCTAAGTACATAGAAGATACAGCTCAGCATTGTAACAAACTAGTGGTGCCATATATTTTGCTGTTATTCAGCTACATAGATTCACAGACTTTCTATGGGTTTACTCTTTTATATTCTATTTTTTATATATAATAGAATATACTGCAAATATGTATTGTTTTTACACGTACAGGGATCCCAAATGCATTTGATAGCACTGTTACACAGTCGGAGCTTGCCAAGAGAATACAGGCAGGAAAAGAAAGGAGTCTTGAAGCTGCCAAGCCAAGCTTAACTACAGCCCACTGACTTGTTCCTCTCCAACCATTTTTCCCCTCAGTGTTTTCTCAAGTAATATGTTACCAAGTCAAACTCCTGCCTTCCTACAATCTCTGTGAACAGTACTAAAACCAAAAGAAGCCTTGTTAAGGGCTTGCCCAGACTTGAAGGTTGGTGCACATTATGGGAGTGTTTGACACAAAAGCGTAACAGCAAGCAGCAACCCAATGTGCAGTCACTCTTACACCCAAACAAAAGCATCACATTCCTGTTTGCCTTAGTCCCCAGCTAACAAACTTCTTTGCTGTCAGGATGATTCATTAAATCAACACTGGAAGAAATAAAAAAGCTCAGAATGGGGCAAGGTATCTCATAACAAAAAAACGATGGAATGGACAAATGAAGGTAGCAGCAGTTGGTTTTTGTTACCAACAAAATTCAAGAGCACAAAACTTATTTGCTACATTAACTCTCTCTTAAAAAGGAGACATTTTTAATCAGGAATTTCAACTGCCTGGTAAAATACAATGTTATCTCACTTTATCTGAATGATTTTGTCTTTAATAATTATAAAATATTAATTAATAGTAAATAATATTATTACTTAGGAATTAATTTTTT
>VWZN01010135.1:9987-62558 GCA_013396955.1 Regulus satrapa | reverse complement strand
TACTGATTAATTTAGTAATCCTGGAGTGCCTTTAACATCTTCCAGCACCCGTGTTTCCCATGGCATGTACTGCAGACATTGAGGAGAAGACAACGCCTCCACCATCAGAGAAGGCAAGGAAGTCATTATTTAGCCTTTGTACACAGCCTTTGATCTCCTTGTGTTTTACAGTGTGCCAGGTTATTTTCAATGCATCCTGCAATGGATATAAACCAAATTATCATAACTCACGGAGAAAGTACTGCTTTATAGTCATGATCTCCAAAAGCAGACGTATTATTCTTACACCTCCTTCTGTGTTTTTCTTACACAGAATACTACCGTGTATTTAAAAAGGAATGTTAAAAGACCGAGTTTACCAAAATAAATGATTTTTCACTGCTGGTTCAAAATATTTTACAATCTTTTTTTCTAAAAAAGGGACTAGTTCTATCACATGACAATCATGTTAGACAAAGTCTAATGGAAGACAAATTTTGTAATAAAAAAAATCTGAAAATATTATGAGAAGTGTGTGGGGTTTGTAACAGAAACGTCATTTCAGAAGGAAGCAGAGGTGTGATATCACCTATCAGTGTGTAATTTTAGTTCTTGTTTGTGCAAAGTTTCCATATTCTAGGGCATCTAACAAAACAAGGGTTTGTGCAACTTTTCTCCCTTGTAATTCAGTTACCCCAACAAGGTACCCAAACTCCTGCAGCAGTTTAAAAAAGCCTTCAAACATATGGAAAGGGTTTTTTTCCACTGATGTGTCACACGTCTAACAGTGGAATAAAAAAAAAAATCAGTATATTCTATTTACTGCCATCAGAAATTTGCATCTTTATCTACACAGTAAAATGAAGGGCTCAACAGCTGCTTTGTAAATCACTTCCTCCATTTCTCTTCGATCCACAAGAGAGCTAGACCTACCTTTTACAGGTAGAATATATTCCTAGATTTTCCATCTTCTCACTCTTCAAAAGAAATGCTGATTCCAAGAGAGGGAAGACAACTCCAAGTACATTCCCTCTTGCAGAGGACTTCGCATGAAGTTTGCTGAAAGTATTACAGCAAAGCCAAGGAGAGGATTGAACTACATTTGAAGAATTATCACTTCCTCAAATTGCTACGTCACTTATAACAAAATATGTGGAACAATGGGTACCTAAACCTGCTTCTATAAATTTCGTAAAACTATGTGTCTATGGAACTACAGGAACCTAAAGATAAATATTATGGCTGCCTATAAATTGAAGTCTTACTGCAATGCAAAAGACACTAAATAACCTGATTCACTAAGCCTTTTCTCATTGCCTTAGAAAACAGAAATATAGATGCAAGTAGTTCCTCTCCTCATGCAAAAACTAACACAGAACCACTCCCTGCTTGACAAACATTTTTTTTCTGATTAGTTCAGCCAGAGCACACCCAAACTGCAGCCACGCTCTCCCCGGCAGCATGACCTCTCACAACCTTCCTGGTAGGCTTATGCAACCAGGAAACCAATAGCAATTCTGTGTAACTTGGCTAATTTCAACCCATCAGGCCATTTTAAATTAAAAACAAATAACTGACCCCTTATTTAGAATCAGCAAGAATCATGGAAAATGAGTATGAAAGCACGCTGAAAATTCTGAAGGCTCTAACACTTCTTCCTATTTTTCATTCAAAAAACACAGAAGTGTTTCACTTCAGTTAATTGCTCCTTTCCGATTGTGAATTAGAGCATATTAGAATTCAATAACCTTTTAAAAACTGAAAAAGTTTGGATGCTTTGTGTGCATTTCTGTCACTATTTCAAATGGAACTTTCAGCCCATGCTTGCAGTAATCAGACGCTTTATGACATTATTACTTCCATAGATCTTCAGAAACTGTATTTAATTGTTTTTTGCTTCAACTCAACGATATACTTCATCAGAACACCATTTAAAATTTAATGTAATAATAGCTTCCTAAGGAAATACAGCCTTTTTGAACGTTTACATCCAGACTAAAAGTAAAATTCGTAAATGGTTAAGTATTTTATAGTGTTGCTGAACTATGGAAAAATAAGTTTTCATACGGACACATGAGTGTGAACTGGTGAGCACAAGTGATACACTTAATACTTAAAAAATCCTCTGTCCTGCAAATGTGTATCTGCGCACAGCAAAGCCACATCTCCTCTGTGACATTGGGAGACCAGATGGGGGTTTTTTTTCCCACAACAAAAGCATATCTTCTCTTTGTGACACCTGTCTTCATCTGGGATCAGTCAGTTCAAACCACTCAAGAAAATATCCTAAGTGGCAATTGGGACAAAAATCACCACCTGTAGACAACTTCATGGGAAGTTTGAGGAACTTCCTGGAAATTTGAAGAAGTAGTGGACAATTTCATGGCTAGTTTAAGTAACTGCACACCACATACATCCTACTGCTACAAAAAGCAGGGAAATTCTGGTTTTGGGAGGGGATGAGAGGAAAAATCAGAGTAAGAACATTCCTCATTGCATATCATGCATATTGATCCCTCCTCAAAATAGGCAGATGAACAGGAGAGGACAGGCAAGTTTCTGCACAGCATAAGAAGGGGAGCATTAAAAGAAAAAGAAAGGCCATCATCTCATTGATTCCACCTAAGTGATCTTACACAGGAAGAGATAAGACCTCTGGCAAACAGCTACATTTTACTATATTTTCCTAAAAATAGCAGCGCATCTGAAGCAGTGGACAGCTGAAAATGAAAATATTATCTTTTATGTGGAGGTGACTGCAGTCTGGTTTACTTTCTGTCTCCATCTGCTGGTAAGTCACACTGCCAAGTTACATAATTCAGTATTTTTAGACTCTGTCTTTATAATAGGGTGGTATCACTTCCATTAGAATCAGCAGAATTACAGCTGAAAGTTTAGGGGGGGAAAAAGGTCCATCAAAAGTTTTGCCTCTTCAATTTCATGTAACATTGCTTCAAAAAGAATAGTCGATGGTGAATTCCTGGATCTGAAACAAATATAGTCTCCAAATGGCTCACTTTTATAACATTCAAGTAATGATTTACTTTAGAAAGACTAATTAACATTATTTCTTTTGGCCTTAAGAAAAGCATTCACTTTTGCCATCATTTTTAGTCTACTCTTATTTTCTCACATAGCTAAAATGATTCAGAGAAAATCCTCAAGTTTATACACTGAATTATCGAATAATAACAAAACTGAAACTTCTATACACACATACAAAGTAACTGTTTGAAGAATGACTATAAAACACCACTACTTACTGTTTTACTGTTACTTTAGTACTCAAGAGACAAATAGAAATCCCTGGCAGGTCCCCAAATTGCTTGTACTCCCACTCAAGCTTTGTAAGATAAAACCTATGTCATAAACCTGTTCATAAGCAAGCTTCTGATAATGTCAAACTGACCTTAGATTTATTGCATCTGAATTTAACAAGCACCTCTTTTTGTCATGACCACATTTATAATAAGCATAGCAGGTTATGGGAGGATTATACAGCAGGGGAAAAAGGAAAAATAAATCAATGCACTAAACAGATACACATTAATATAGGTAGCCACTGGAAGAGAGGTCAGCCTGCTCTTCCTGGAGCTTTCAGTTGAAGCTGCAACTTCAAAGTTACTAAAAATAATGTTTTCCTTTGGAAAAATTGATTTCATTTACAAGCCGGTCATTGAGCTTTGCATCAATCCAATTATTTCTCTTCAAAGTACTGAAAAACAATAATTATTTGGAAACAGATAGGAAGCTAGACAATTTGCATTTAATATGTTAAAATAATTGCAAATAAAAATATAATTTATCAAAATTTGCATGATCTATATTCAGCTTCTTGTCAGGTTGTAAGGTTGGTTCAAGCCAAAAAAAAAAAGCTTCCAAGTAATTTCCAAAGATTCTCACAAGTAAACCCTGGCAAATGAAGCCCTATTCACGACCATGCACATTGACTTAGTAAAATTAATTACTTTCCTTTTTAACCCATTAATCATCTGGTTTTCATTCTGGAGAAAGCCCAGAGTTTCATCTTCCTCTGTACTGCAACATTAAACCAAGAAAATTGCCAGTGGCAAAATAAACATCATAATGCTTCATGTAAGGTTTCCAAGATTCTGGTGGGAGCTCTGTACAGAAGTATTTCTGTACTCCGGGTTACGACATTCTGTTATTTAAATATTAATAAAACAGTGATGTAAACCACATTAGAAAAGAAAACAAATCTTTTCAATTAAGTTTATTTTTAGAACAAGTCCTAGGATTCCGAATACAGCAGCATTTTCTGAACACAGTGTTTTTCCCTTAAGATTTCCCACTGGCAAGATTCCACAACCTACTTGGTTTGGTGGTGGGAGGTGAACTTTTGTAGAGAGAACAGGCACCTCAGAACACTTCTAAATGGCCAGCCAACACATTCAATAGCTGCTATAACTGTGTAACACAATTAAAATTGCAATCAAAAGTAAAGTTCTCATTTATTCTCATGGCATTAAACAGCAAGTTTTAAGGAGTACTTTCAAGAGCATTTAGTAAGTTAATCCGTGAGGTATATAACAAAAAAATATTAGTTCACAGTACAAGGAAAATAGGGCTAAGCAGTGCTACACCAAACCTAATTTATTCAGGCAACATGCAATCTGGCCTTAACCAGATTGTATTATCACATCTCTGCACAGGAAAAAAAAAATCAAAAGCTGTTATTTTTAGGGGAAAAAATATTTCTTAAAGGTTTCTGGATAATAGCCAGCAGCACAGGGCTATGTCAAGATGATGGAATAACTCAACCTTACATCTCTAAGCATCATGGTCACAGGAAACAGAGGCCAAGGCTAAAATGTGACCTATTGTGGGAGGATTTAGTTAAGCTCAAAGTTTAAGTGGAGGGACCAAAAAAACAAACCAACAAAATAAACAAAACAAAAGAAGAAAAAACAAACCCCATCACAACAAAACAAAGCATCAGCAGAGAAGTGCACAGATCATGTCACATTTATTTAGTATCCATAAAATATCCACTCTGTCACACTTCCACAAGGGGCACAATGTGTATGTCTCAGGCCTACATTTCCTCAAGTGATCAGTCAGAAGTGAGAAGAAGCTTTGAACTTCATTATTGAAGAAGTGCAAAAGTCACCAAGAAAACACTGCCCTGCCCATAGTCGAGTGGCAAAGACTCTACCATACATTTCTTAGAAGAAGGATTTTTTTCATTCCCATGAAAACATCCACTGCTGATGGACAGCTGGCATTTTAACAGCTGCGTTAGTAATGCTTAAAGCTTAATAGCAAGCTTTTCAACAGATGACCTGGAAGTGTTTGCTTATACGCATTTACAAATTCAATTAACACGGGACACAGAGAGCAGGAACCTATCTGTACAGTTAGGAGAAAGAGCAGAGTTAGTGCCTAGCGTAGAGTTAAAGATGAAGGCTGGCAGGCAAGAACCAAGGGCAGCTGCCAAAACCTCCACTTCTCCATTTTACAAAAACCATTCCTCCTCTGCAGCCTTGCCACTCCCACTGCCCCGTTAACTGAAGGTACACGCACGGGTAAGCACGAACAGAACGCGGCTCCGTAAACAGAATCATAAATAGTGTGCTCCCAAAGAATGCACAGCATGTGTAAATACTCCAAAACAAAAACTATCTGTCACTAGTGATACAGAGAGGTTTCCTAGTGGGCAAAATTTTGACACTGCTAAGAGTCAAACACGTAAAATGCCAAAGGCAAAGTGAAAAAAAGTAAAACTAAAAAAAAGAAAAAATTAATCTCCCTCTCAAATCCTCAAGTATCTCAAGTCTATTTAATGTCCATGATTCACATAATCATGTGTCTTATTACACTGATGTGCCAAAGTTTCCATTCTCAAGTGATAAACTAGAGAAGTTATTGGTCCCTTTTACTCTGTCCTGGAAAATCTAAGCATGAAAAAAAGTGTAACAGGACCTATTAGAAAAATTCTGTGTTTAATATGGACCTTTTATTTTTATGGTTGTACCAATAAAAATGAGGGCAGCAAAAAAGAGCCTGAATTTTTGAAACAAATTATTTCAATCAAGGAATATACTAAAAAAGGTCTTTATATTTATATAAATATGTACTATTTATAGTCTTTGTATTTAACAAAACAGAGCTTAACAATCAGGCACATCACTGAGAATACTTTTTCCAGAAATTCTAGTTGTCCCATACAGACATATCTGGAAACATCGATTCAGTGAATAGCTACAGCATCTGACAAGAAGCACAATCCCATTCAGCAAAGATCAAAGACGGGGATAAATGTCAAAAATAATTATAAGAAAAGCTAGCTTTTCTTCATTAGAAACTACATATTAGCAGCAGTATACAGGCTACATACCTTACATGCATATAGCTCTCTAAGGGGGAAGAAAATAGCAACAGGCATGATACTGGATTTCATCATAGGTCTGGAAGGTAAATGAACAACTAAAAAATGTGGGGACATAGAAGAAAGAAGGAGAATTAATAATCTCTCAAAAACAGGCCCTAAGGCAAAAGCAATGTTCATACAATCACACTGCCAACAGTCCAAGCTGAAAACACACATTAAGACAAACCTCATGTACATATGCTTCCTAAATACGAGACATTTGAGTAAAACTACAGACTTTCAGCCATGAACATAACTTCAAGACATCCTTGAAATAATTTTCTATGTAGTAAACCCACAGAAAATATAACTTCGAGAACCTGAACATTATATAACATTTCAACCTAGATGTGAATTACAGCCTGAACAAATATGTTATCAAAATTAAAATAAGCCATACAGAAGGATGCAAATGTCTACACTGACACCCATCCCAACAATGTCTGTTCATCACAGCACAACAGCAATTAATGGGGACAAGATTTGAGTAGGGCTTCTTGACATAGAACCATACTTAGAGAACCATACTGGAGTTTATGTTCCAAAGTTTTTGTTTATTGCTTTCTTCTACAATGCTTTATGCTTCTGTAGAAGGTAAAGAAGTCATAAAAATTACTTCTACAGTCATTGAAAGTACAGCTGCTACTTTAACATATCTCTAAGTACCACAACTGATATAGGTACTGTTTTTGCACTTCTGAAAATACAACCAATCGGCACTTAAGATAAATAACAAGCACTTACAGCTTTCAAATCCTCTTCTCCTGTATACCAAACATTTCTAAAATCTATGTTTACTAAGGCACCTTGTCCAACACAAATTTTAAGAAGTGTTTCCCCTCTGCTCTCTTGATGTCCACCAAGCATGAAGGGGGACACATAGTAGCAAAATTTTCTCACAGACACTGTGCATTTGGGTGAAAAAGTACCCAAAAAAGTGGAAGATTTTCTCTCAAGAAAACCAAAATCAAACCAGAGCATGATCCTCCTAGGTAGCAAACACCCTCCATAGACATTTCAGCTGATAGATTAAGAAGCTATTTTTTCTGACTTAGAACAAAATAAATTCCATTTAAGGTCCCAAAACATGACTGAATAAAACCCCTCACCACCTGGTTCTTCAGACTCCTCAGCTTCCAAATAGTGAAGTACTGTATAGGACGCTAAAGTTCTGATTCTACAAGTTCACCACATTAGGCCATGTCTGCCCACTCCAGACGCACACAACAAAACAACAGGCTTGGGATTTCCACAATATCCTGGAAATGTCCGATCTGGCAGGTGTTGTCAGCATAAATACACAAAATCATACCCCAGGAAAGCACAGAAGAGCCGTCACAATCACTCTTATCAAGGGACATACAGAAGCGTTGATGGACCAGTAGGTCACAGTCTAATGTGTGCAAGAATGATGCAAGAAACCCATGATTGCACTTTATTCCTCAGCTGCAGGGGCCCAAAGCCCCATGTCCCTTTTGAAGGGAGGAACTTCACTACAAACTTTTTAGTCATGAAGCAATTGCCTACAGCAATGCTGAAGGTGCACCACTTGGCAAAAAATACTTAGCAATGTCAAAGGGCTTCTAAAAAACCATGAGTCAACAGACACCTTCCCAGAAAGCAGTCTATTAACAAACAAACAAACAAACAAAACTAAAGCAGTTTTACTTCCAGAATTGAATAAAAATACAGTTTTGTAGATGTATTTACACCAGAAAACATTGAGAATTAGCATACCAGCTTTACATCTGTACATTCTGAGTTTCCTGTCACTATTTTTCTTACACTGTCAACATGCCACTTACCTTAAAATAACCACCAGTACCCAAAAATAACTTTGTTTTGAATGTATAACGGTATATTTGACACTCTTTCATCAATTAATAATCTAGTTTTAGCAGATGAGTTCATGACTCCTCAAGTCTCTTTTAATCTCTACAAGTACTTTGGGTGCAGAAATTTCTCTTTATTTAAAATTACCTACAGCAAAAAAACCCCACAACCCCCTTTTACCAGCACTCTAATATCTAGGCTGCAGACAAACCCAAATAGATGCTTCCCTGAGTAAGTGAGCTATTTTATGCCAATGAGAGGATTACATCTGTTTAAGGCACAACAAAAGCACATGACACTCTGTGTTATACATCCGGATACTACTGTCATGAACAGGGAAGCAATTCTAAGTATAGCTGCCAAATTCCTCTTTTTTTTTTCCAGCAGGAACAACTAACTGGAAACACAGCTTCTTCCTTTTCTGCATTGATACAGCACTCCCAAAGGCAGACACAGCAATCTGTTATGCCCAGATCTTATTCAAGGTCCTCTCCAAGTCAACAGCAAAAATTCCTTTGTTTTTGATGGAAGGAGGAAGGCTGGGTTCCCAAAGAATTCACAGTTCAGCTTCCCTTTTAAGTACCTTTTCATCCCAGGACACACACAGCTATTCACAGCATCCTATCTCATCTTCCCACATTCCTATTCTCAGCTCAAGTGTATGAACAGAAAAATCTCCATTTCTGCATACCCCACTTAGATGCAAATCTGGGAACACTCCAGAACTTCATGTTAACTCAGACACACATGAAGAATTAACCATCTGTGTTACTCCATCTGTTGCCTACTGTACTTTTGACTAGCCCAGAACAGCTTATCACATCTCACTTTCTTGTGACCTAAGCACAGAATGTTGGGGGTTTTTGTTGCAAAAAACAATGCAACAGACTCAAATCATATGGTTTTCTGGCTTAGAAACAGCTGTTTCAGACAATGTGGCAAAGAGATTTTCTTTGGCAAGTTAATGGTTGGCAAATCATGTTTGTTAAATTGTTTGTAGTCTGCAAGAACCAAATAAAAAGGAAGTTTCACACACTAGACAAATAAAGAAATGTAAAAGTATTGCATTTCAAAAGAACTCTTCTGTTTTAATTATTTCTTTAAATAGAGATGGAGACAATAGACTATTACACTGCATATTTAAGAGCAGCTTACAAGTAAAACTCTAAGCTCTTAAAAATGAAAATCTTCCAAAATATGTTTCTCAAACTTTCTTCTTAACTACAAGCAACCAAGGCCAAAATGTCAATCATAAATAATTAGGAAATGAAATTACTGTTATGTTTTTATTTCATTATCATTTCTGTCAAGTGATACCATTTAGGACTGTGATATCTTTCACTTGTGTTGTAGTTAATAAAATGCTCATATATTTATGTAAAAGTTATTCTCAGTAGAACCAGATCTGATCCAAGAACATAAAAATGTCAAAAGTTGTTATTTTATGGCATTTGGTCTTAAAGAGCAAAAATTTCAAAAAGAAAATGTGCAAATAATTTCTATATTCTGCACCTGTTTTTCTTAGCTTGTCTTTATCAAAATATTTCTAAAAATAACACCTCACATCTCTTCCAAATGCTCACATGTAAAACTGTGTTTGAGTCAATTTAGAGGCTTCAGTGGCTCTTTGATAATGTCACCTCAAAAAGAGGAATCTGAAATAAAAAGTGGATGGAAACAATTTATACACTGCCCAATCCTATGTCAAAACTGGAAGAAAACTAATAACTACAGACTTCTTATAAAGTCTGAGTATAAACAGTACTGAAAAAAATATGAATTTTACAAAACTGCGCAAAAAGTCTGTAAAGACCAGTGTGGAAAAAGCATGACTTGTGATTTGGGAACAGGAACTCAGGTCCCATCTGCTATAGGCTTCTGGATGATTACATTAAGTAAATGTTCACTTCTCTTTTATACATTCATTTCAGAGTTAAAATTAGCAAAAATATTTTTTTGTTTATAGAACAGAGAAAAGATAAATTTAGTTATTTTGATGATTCATTCAGATACAACAGCCACGAGATACATTCTAATATCCAGAATGTAAGACAGGTCGATGTTATTGGCAGAAGCTTCAAATAATTTCTATGTAATGCAAATATATATTGCAGTATACTGAACCTTTAAAAGGGAACCATCTATTTTTTTTAAGTGTATTCACATGTAAGAGATGAGAAGTGAAAAGACTGCATGGCATGATGAATTTAACACAGCGTTAAATAGTATCTTGTCCTATTAAATGTTTTTCATATCTTTTCCTAAATAATTTAAGAAAGATGTTTTATATTTCTGTGCTCTGGAAATCACTTCAGTGCCTGCACATATGACAACAGCTTCTTAATTAACTAAATAGCCCACACTTCTGGGAGCATTGTTTTAGTTTACACAAGGAAAAAAGTATAACTGTAATCAGAGATTTTCAAGAGCACCATACACAGTTTACTTCTAAATATACAACCTTTCTGTTTGTGTTTAAAATATTTTACACAGAGCAGACAAATTTCACCTGAACTGTTTAGATGAAGAGCACAGTTTTAGCTGCAGGACCCCAGAAAGAATATTTGAGACTGTTTAGATTAACACCTGCAAAGTTGTTCAAATCTAAACAGAAATTAAAAATTATAACAAGGACAGACAATCCAACGTAGGTAATATATGGAATAAAGTTCAGATAATCAGACAATCTCAGAGTTTTAATCCAAAGCAAAGCATCAAATCAAGTACCTGATTAAGGGATGTTCCCAGTAGTACTTACATTTAAATTAAAGGGTTATTTACACTTCAAAAGTGCAATCACTCAAGTTAACCTGCAATACAATCATCTGGATTTACAGACATTTTATTATGAAATATTTGTATTTTTACCCCTTCTTGTAATGATTTTGAAAGGGTATTTTGTCACAGAAGCACCTTCACCAACAACTTCAGTAAAGCAAGTACTTACATCTAACTGTCCAAAAGAAATTATTGGTTATTTGTCACGTTCTCCAACTATTACTCTTGATGTTTTTCTGACTAGCTGGACAGCCCAGCTTTTTACCCAGTATTATAAAAACTAGCAAACTTATGCATTGTATTAGGTCATCATGGACCCAGCATTAGCTTGAACTTTCCAGAAAAGAGAACTGAGAACAGGGGAAACAGCCCTGCAAACACACCCTGGTCAGTGGAGAAGGTGTGGCAGGAGGTGCTCCAGGTACCAGAGCTGGGATGGCCCTGCAGCCCCTGTGCAGACTGTGGTGACGCAGCTCTGCCCCTGCAGCCCGTGGGGCTCCCAGGGGGAGCACAGATCCCCCTGCAGCCTGTGGGGAACATGAGCAGTGGATGCCCTGCAATCCAGTGAGAAGCCCACGCTAGCGCAGGCTCCAGGCAGGACCTGTGGCCTCATGGAGAAAGGGGCCCATGCTGGCAACATTTGTGACCCCATGGGAGACCTATGCTGGAGCAGTCTCCTCCAAAGGGATTGTCTCCTGTGCAAGCCACCCCAGCTACTGCAGTTTGAAAAACTCCGTAAATCTCATATCAAGCTTTCTAACGTTGCACAATGCACACACCAGCGTAGGCAGTGCTGCCAATAAGGCTTCACACACAGGCAAAGCGAGATGTTTTCTGGCAAGTGATCCTAAGAAAGAGTCCTTTTGGCTCCAAAACATTCATTAAACAGCTCATTATGCTACCCATCTTTCCCAATATCCACAGGCTTGAATTCCTTGCTCTCAGAAAAATCTTGACAAAACAGAAAACAACAAAAAAGTCCAGAAGGCACACAGGAAAAGGCAGATTTGTGTGTGGCCATCAAATACCTTAGTTCACTTTTCAGTTTTGCAAATGCACATTCCATTCTAATTCCTCAGCTAAGCTGTAGCACCTTTCTCCCACCCACGCATCCTCACCAAAAGGCTACAGAAACATAATTTTGTCACTACAAAGGAAATATAAACCATTCAAAAATTTCACCTTGAGATTCCTTCCCAGGAAAAGACATGCCAATGGTGTCGACTGAACTAGAAAGCCCAGCTTTAATATCCTAACAGTTAAACTTTCCGTATGGCACTCCAGGAAAGAAAAGTATCCTTTGATAACAATGCAGACTTCCTCAATACAGTAGCCCTGAATTTCCAGCTATCAACATTAACCAGGTCATCTATTCATCAGAAGCACATGGAAAGTAAATTAGACATGTCAAGGCGAAAAGTTTCATGCTTCTTGTCTGCCTCAAAGCACTAATGGGTAGCCTGTTCCTGTATTTCTAAGGCACAACCAGGTTTCTGGGAAAGTGTTTCTGTATCTGTGAAAACCATCTCACATTTTCAGGACTACCTACTTACCAAGAGTAGAAGAACTCTGAAGCAGCATCCACTGATGAACTGCAAGTTTTCTTTCAGTCCCCTGCTGCTCTGGCTCTGAGTGCACAAGTCTCGCAGCAGCCCAGTTAAAATCAGCAATGAGGAGATTAATTTCAGGCAACTTGTCATCCCTGATGGCTTTTTACCCACTCTAGGTTCTTCCTCTACCGGCCAACATATGCTATACTGATGCTTTGAGCATAGATTGAGATGTTTAAAAGGTGAAATCTCATTTAAAATGCAAAGTAAACCCTAATTTGGACATTGCCAAGGATGCATACTAGTTTAAAATCCATACGTTCTGTTTAGACCAGTATTCTTACTAAGATAAAATATACTGAAATGAACCAGATTTAAACTTAATTGAGCACAGGATTTCTCAAGTTCAAGTATACTGTTTTGAAATTTTGTTTTGTATTAATCTGTACAAGTTGTCGGTAAGTCCAGACATTGGGACTTTAGACTTCTGTAATTTAATTTCCTTTTTTGTTTTATTGGAGCCTAAAAGTGGGGAAGGGAAAAATTTTTTTTAAAAAATTTGGGGTCAGATTTAGCTTTATTGAAGTTGTATTGAAAAAAATTATAGGACATGGGATAATGATTTTAAATTACAAAAGGGTAGATTTAGATCAGAAATAAAGAAGGTATTTTTTACAATGACAGGGATGAGATGCTGCCACAGGTTTCCCGGAGGAGATGTGGATGTCCCATCCCTGTAAGTACTTGAGATCAGGTTGGATAGTACTTTGAGCAACCTGCTCAAGTGAGAGGTGTCCCTGCTTTTTACAGGCAAGTTGGAACTAGGTGATCTTTAAAAGGTCCCTTCCAAATCAAAACAAATTACTCTGTGGCTCTACAGTTCTCCTCAAACTGGTTCAAGACCTAACTACCTTGACACATAACCATGGAAGGTACAGAATACATACAGAGAGAAGAACAGATCAATCAGAGTGAGAAAGGTAAAATGATTGCATTTGAAAACCCATTCCAAATGTCCACAAGAATTTTTTTTTTGTAAAATGTTTCTGGATTCACTGGTTGTTTCAAAGACTGAGGAAAAGAGGGATAAGTCCAAAATTGATGTTTTCCTCTTAAGAGCATTACAAATTTTCTTCAAAATCAAGCAGGAAGCTGAACAATTTCACAACAAAATAGATGGATTCCATATAATAAAACATTAATGCAAATAACATAAGAATGTCTACCACTAGCTGACCAATCTGTAAAATAACATATAAAAATCAATCAACTCAAGAAGGAGTGACAAAACTTCTTTCCATACTACCTTTTTTATCAAAACACAAGGCTTCTTTGCATTTGGACCACAGAATATGGACATCACCACCTTTCTTATATACTCCAGACTGTCACATGAAATGTTTCAAACACTGTACAACCACCACATCAATGCTGAATACAAAACAGGATGTGGCTATGGGGTGAAGTTTTCACGTTGCAGACCAGGCATAGTCATTGCAGGCCTACAGAAAAGGCCTAACAACCTTCCAGAACAATTCACGTAGCATCCAGCTGGACTGGGATCAATTCTGTGTGTGAGCCATTTCTGGTCACCACTCTTAATATGGGAAGGGTTTTTACATTCTTTTAGGGGTTCTTTCCCATTGCACAAGTTTTGATACAAAGCCACTAGCACAAGATGGGCACAAAACCTTCAGAGATTCTGGATGCCCAAAGAAAGCCATCACAGTGACTGATGTCTCAGAAGGAATCAAGCCCCTGTGAAGTGCAGCAAATTGAGTACAAAAGGGAAAAACAAAGAAGAAACAGGCTTTACTAGTTAATCATAAAATCTGATCCAGAACAATATAAGAAATTAATTGGGGCCTCTTTGTATATGTCATTTGTCAAAACTTTAAAACCTCCAAACTTTGTTAGCATCCACCAGCAGTCTTGATATACCAAACCTCCATTCCCAAACCTGGACCTAGGAAGGTAGCTACAGCAAAGTGAGGCTTTAACTTTACCACCAACAAACCCAGCTTGCTATACAAGAGCAGACAACTGAAAAGACCTATTGAAAGCCCACATACTGATGCAATCAAAAAAATCATGTTGAACTGTGATCATTTGTGTGGTCAGCACTATCAACGTGAAATCAATTAGGACATTCTATATATATATACACACACTATGAGCTTGAAGTCCTTTGTTTAAACTCAATTAAGCTACCAGTATCTCCCTTTTCAAATATTTGTCTGACATTGCCCTTTATTAATATTATTCTGAGGAAAAATCTCTTTTAGTTAATATTTATCCTGGCTAAAAATAAATGAGCACTTAATTCTCTGCTGTTTCAAGCTCTAATTAAAACCAGTTCCACAGCCAGACACAGACACTATGCTAAGAAGAAACAGCCTCAAGTAACACAATGTTCATTGTTAAAGAAAGTGGTTCATAAGCAATTATATCTTGTCAGCTCTAACAGTTAATCTAACCTCTTCAATGACACCCAGTTATTTTCACACTCAACATCCTGCCACGAACCAGTAATTATGGCCTGTACTTGCTATCTCTGCTGACACTGACTTGCAGACTACAGAGACATAGGCAAATGAGCTTATAACCTTAACATAACCAAAGGACACTGAAGAGGTTCTTTTTTGCAACATGACATTTATTCCTGAAATTGTTTGGCCATTAAACAATGATCGTTTCATCATTTAATCTAATTCTAACCAAGACTCTGCTTCAAATGGAAAGCTTTGCCACTGGATTTTTTTTTCCTATTTGCAGCAAGTCATTAAAACAAAATTAATACATGATAAAAAAACTGCAGTGAAGAAAAAATAATTAAAAAAAAACAACACTAACCCTGTAGATCTTATTTTGTTCCAGGGAGATTAAGCTTTCTCATGCTGGAGAAGGGGGAGGAGGGAAAATGAAAGCTGGAAATTCAATGGCTGTAGAAGACTCTAAATCCCTTCACTCACCTTCCCAAAAACAAGTGGCAAAAGACATCAGTTCTTAATGTTTGTTTGTAATATGGCACAATTCATGACAGAACATCAGCAATAACCTTGAGAAGTGATGGAAATACCCCTCAGGAAGACCAAGGAGAAAAACAACATCCTTGTTNGAACAAGGGTCACATTATTTTTCTTAGTAAAACACAGAAAAATACAATACCCATGGGTACAGAAAAGCAATGTGTTCTAAAACATTTTGACTATCCCTCATGACATGCTTATAACAAGACAAGAAGTTAGTCTTGCATGGTTGTAAAAGTGGCTGGGAAACTTTGCTTGAGAGCAGTATAAATGGAAACGTGACTTTTTCAAAAGAATTATAGGCTACCTACAGACTCTAAAAATTTGAAGGTCATAACTGAAAATGGGCTCCTACAATAGCCAGTATCAGCAGGTATCTGAACAGATTTTTCAATTAAATACTGAAATGCCAACAGTACATATAAGCAAAATACACTATAGGGTGTATTATTCTACAGATTTGCCTGGATCACAGGGTATAAAGCTGTGCCTGCAGATACTGCAAAAGATTTTAAGGATTTTAAGCAAAAAAGAAGGAACTGAAGAGCTGGAATGATCTTCTTCACTTGCTATGTACAGTTGATTGTTAAGACCCAGAAATTTATTGTATTGCATCAAGAAAATTTGGTATCTCACCTGTGATTTGAATTATTTTCCTTGAAATCTTCTCCTATTGGCAGATGACAAACAAAGTCACAATACAGCAGATATTAAAATGAATGATATTTCGAGTAATTATTCAAGTTAGAGCTAAAAGTATAACTACTTTGCACATAATACCTGGTCCTGCAATTTTGCCAGAGTAGGGTATATCTTTGGATAGTTGTGCTTTAGTTTATTGACTAAATTTTCATGTATGTATGCAATGTATAACCAATTTAACTAAACAATGTGTCTGAGATATAAAGAAGTCTAAAGCCTGTACCCTGGATCACCTTAAGTGCCAAAAGAATTTTCTGTTCTCATGAAGCAGAACTTCCTGACCTGTTTGATCAGAAAACCAAGTAATTTCTTTCTAAAAGACCTGAGAAATTTGAATAATAATAGGTAATATTAACCCAATAATAATAACCCAGTAGATTGCAGCTACTTAAGTTTTGCTGATTAAGCCATATGCACAAAGGGCTCAAATGTTTAAGGCAAGAAAGAAAATGCACAATATTGTGAAACAGAATTAGACTTTAAGACATCACCCTAATACCAAACATATTTAATTAATACACTTTTCTTTTTTTCTGTGGCTCATGTATGCTATCAAAGGTTTAGTTCCAAAGGACCAGTTCTCTTGTTCGGTGCAATATTTAAAACCTTTCTATTCCATCATTCATTTTCCTTTCCCATATCCACACTCAGTAGTTTGCCAACTACCCTACTACTGCCCAAATTTCTACTAAAAGTTCTATCTCAGCCAAGAGAACTGAAAGAATTTGAATGCTTCACAAGTCATTATATTAAAACCATTAAATGGAGAGACATTAAATACTCTCTCACTTTCTTTTATAATGAACAAGTCTTCCAATATTCAGTTAGGGTGCCATAGACAAGGGCATATCTAAAGAATCAAATTCTATTTTAAATCAGATTAAAATTTATTTATCCTCTCCATAAAAAAAAAATTAAAAATATTAACAAAAGAAAAAGAAAAACTAAAATTCACCAAGGAAATAAAGAGGCATGAAGATAATGTCTTCCCCTCCTCTGCATCTTCAGACAACGGGATAGTCCTTATTATACAGTAAGTAGCCAAATTCCAAGACATTTATTAACAAATTTAGTGCAGTCAAACAATAAATGGTGTTTCAGCAGCTAAACAAGTTTGGATATCCATGTGCAGCTTGGAGAATTGCATCACAAAAAAATTATTTAGAGCACAATTTCCCAAGCACAGGCATTTCACTGGGACACCAATAAGTGATTAAATCAAAGCATGATTTCAAGTATTTATTATCTTTTCCACATAAATTTTCTTTTGCTAGGCAATGACTTATTTTTTAAGAATTAAGTAAATACAGAGAAGAGGAGGATCAATTCTACAATACAGGGTACACTTAGTAAAAACCTGATTACCAGCCCCATTCTTCATGAAACAGAGCGAGGAGGTAATGAGTTTATAACAGGATGCTGCTCATCCCTATCAGGAGAAGGCTGCCTAAAAACAGGTAATGCCTTCTTTGCAGAATACGCAGAAGGTAAAACGTCTATTTAACGAAGACTTTGGTAGATGTACTTTCCCTTCACTCCTAGAGCTCTCTAGGAACTTAACAACAACAAAAAAAAACCCACGAAAGCATGTGAGTAGAGAGAGCTAAACTATAAATAGAAATTTTTCCTACTAAAATTATTACTAGAATTTCTTGGTAAAGAGCTTTAGCTGAAAGAAGCCTGAGAGAAAGTTTGATACAATCCCCTTGCAGACTGCAAAATATCCACTTCTAGCCAGACTTAATACAACACCAAAACCAAATAGAGAAGCTATCTCCTGAAATAAGACAGGCCAGCAGACACATTTAATTATACTCTGTAGCACTTTACTATTTACACAAAACAATTTTTAAGAAACCACTTCCACTTTTCTTACAGGAAATTAAAAGCCCTGATTATACAATCAGCAGTAGCAACATAAATGTTACTATTTGGACTATGAGAAGCATTTTACAATTATAAAGGAAAGAGAAGCAAAGAAACAAGTATTTATACTGGCTCTATCTTTATTTCAAAAATATTGTCACATTACATTTACTGAAGAATTTTTTAAAGTGACTAAGTCAAGAACTAAGAAACTAACTAAACCAGAATGGTTTGGCTGAGCAGTTGTTATTTAGCCCTGTAAATGAAAAAAATATTTTTAAAGATCTGCAATTACAAAATGATACATTATTTCTTTCCACTGAGGCCTCAACTCCAGATGGGTGAGACAGTGAGAAGGATATAAGCTGCTCGAAGAGCAAGAAAATCACATCTTTCTTTTTATCTTGACCATTTGGAGATGCTACACTATCCAGTCCTCCTGTTGGCTTCAGAACCATTAATTTCCTTTTAAGAAGACACTTTCCAGCATCACATCATTCAAGCATCAGTGCATGTTATCTTCTTATCTTCCCTGTGGAATAAGAACATAATTTTCCTCTTGTATAAATAAGGACAGTGAATTACTGATGGAGCTGGGGACAGAACTTCCAAACTTGTCATCAGCCACAATTTTACAGACTGCTCATTCCTGTATTTCACAGATGGACTTCTCATGTAATGTTTCCATGTACCTCAGGAGAAATGGTAAAAATCCAATTTTGCCATAAATAACAGCCAAAAGGCAGACAACTTGAATTTTAGTGCCCATCCATGATAAAGTTGTTTTAGTTAATGCTTTAAAGAGGAAGCAAGGCTCATATACAACCTCCTTTGTATATCACCCATCTAATTCATGAGATCAGCTTTCCTATCTTTGTAATCTCTGGCTTCCCTACACACATGGTGAGACATGGCACTTCCAGACCACCAGCATCTTGCCTTCACTCTCACCAAACTTTGAGTCCTGTCCATCTGCTAACCATGTATTGTAAATGACAAAAAATAAAAGGACGTGCCCTTCTTGGAGATGTGATACAACTTTCTTCTTCCTAGTGATACCATTTCCTCCCACCTTCCCAGTAAAGCATCATACACTGCTGACAGAAGGTGTGGGACCAGATTTTGATAAAAGTATTTGTGCTCAGGCAGTGTTTTGACAAGCTGCAAAAATTCTACAGACAACAAAAGCAGCAAGAGAAAAAGAGTATCTGTTTTCAATCTTTTGTAACTTAGCTAAAAAAAACACTCTAGGATTCCAAGGAACAAAGAAAAAGCTTTTTTTTTTTTGCTTTGCAGTTATCTCTGCTGATTTCCAAAGGCAGTAAATAATAGACTTAATAGAGGAAAAAAAATCTCTTTAATGAAAAGTGTTAGACAACCTAGACAAGAATAAAAGAACATCAACTGCAGACTCTTGATGCCCTTAAAAAATAATTAAAAGTGTAATTCCTCAAACAGCAGCAGTCTGAATTCAACCAGTAGCCGTGGGCCAGAAAATGTACAAATCCCAAATTCACCTCAGTGAAATGATACTTCCCCATCTGTGCAATGTTGACCTAATTTTTTCCTTTCCCATCTCATACTGTTCCTAGCCTACCAACTACATGCCATTTAAACAAAGTTGTCTGAGGCTATATAACTTCTTGCATATGGTTCATTTTTCTCCCCCCACCCACCCAAAGATAAGGCAAGGAAAGCAGAGGGAACCAGCTATGAGAAAGATTATCCCTGAATTGGTAGCTACTGAAAGTGCACCCGCTGCCACTGAAAACCAGCAAAATTTTGATCCTAAGTGTTGAACTACAAAGAAAACTGCACAAAGACATCTCCATGGAGGTTTCTATGGAAAATATTCTACAATGCAGTTTCAAACAGCTTGGCAGGGGGAACAGAGGGAGGGAGAGGGGGAAGGCAGGGAGGTGTCACACAGTCAAAGACTCCAAACTTTATATAACATGTGACTCTGAAATCTCCTTGTCCTTTTGCTCAAAATATTAAACACAGTGAGAAAGCAACACCCCTTCTTCACCAGAAAACGCAGACTATAGATGATGACTGTTTCAAAAATGCCTGACTTGACATTGTTTCAAATATTACTGACTTTAGTAATCCTTTTAGTAATTTTAGTAATCCTGTCAAATCATCTTAGTATTACAAAACATCCACACAGAGCCACCTTTCTTCCAAAATTTCATTATTTAAACGTTTTCAGCCAGTTTGATTTGACTCTGAATTGTCAAATTCAGAGAAAATTCACTGCTTTGAAATATTAATATACCATTAGACTGCCTTAAAAGACACAGCACTGTTGCTAATGACTCAAAAGGGATCTGTGTTCCTCTGCACATCTAGTCATATCATGGGACAGGGTCAAAATGCACATCTTTAGCCTAGAAACTCCTCCTGAAAGTCAAGCACTTTCCCCCCAGTGTCTGATTAGCTACTAGAATTAAACTTATTTTGCTAAGCATAGACAGAAGGCAGTCTATGATACAGCTATGATTTGGTCTATTGAAGTCCTTGAGAACTGTGATCAAGATCTCAGCTATCCCTAAAAATAATTTTGGTATGTGGAAAATCCAATTGAATAGGACAAGGGACAATGGCTTTAAATAGAAAGAGAATATGTTGAGATTAGATATAAGGAAAATATTCTTTACTGGAAGGGTGGTGAGGCACCAGAACAGGTTGCCCAGAGAAGCTGCTGATACTCCATTCCTCAAAGCTTTGAAGGTCAGGTTAGATGGGGCTTTGAGCAATCTGCTCTAGTGGAAAGTGTCCTTGCCATGGTAGGGGGTTGGAACCAGATGGTCTTTAGGATTCCATTGAACACACACCATTCTATGATTTTGTGCATCATAAATTGGGGAGCACAGAAGTGACACAGCTGGACACAGACACAACATGGATGTGGGGAAAGGCTATACAGCTGCGCCCCCTGTGACAATCTGTGGCACACATGTAATGATAGGGACAATAAAAGGGGAGTAGGATGTCCATTATCCCTCTCATAAATATTACTCATCAGCAGTATGGAAAAGAAAATCTATCAAACACTGTGCAAGAGGAAATCACCTCTCATTCTTCACATCAAGAACAGAAACAATATAGTCAATTGAATATTCAGTCACAAAAGAGACATAGGCTCCCTCTCTAGACTAATAAACCCAAGGAAAAAAAATAGCTAATGTTTAACTGTGCTTTCAACATGTACTGAAGAGTACAGCTGAATCCTCTTTTAGAAGGATGGGATGAACTCTACTAACATGACGAAGATGGAAAATGTTATTTCACTCATTGTCATCACTTCATTATACTTCTCTCTATTGTTGAAAGATATAAAACTTTTTTCCTCTAATGAGTTTTATTTTGTGAGTCATTAGGCTGCTTCCTTTGCAACTCAGAAACCTACCTGATTGTACCACAGGCCTGACTTGAAGCAGTACAATAAAGATCATAGACTGGAGTGGGTTGGAGGGGACCTTAAATTCCATTTAGTTACAATCCCACTTCTATGGGCAGGGACACCTTCCACTAGATCAGGTTGCTTCAAGTCCCATCCTATCTGGCCTTGAATACTTACAGCAATGTACAACTTTTCTGAACAACCTGCACTAGTGCTTCACCACCCACATTTCTTTCTACCATCTAATCCAAACCTGCTCTCTTACAATTGAAAACCACTGCCTCTTGTCCTGTCACTTTCTGCCGTTATTAGAAGTCCCTCTCTGTTTTATAAGCCCCCTTAAGGTACTGTAAAGCTGCAATAAAGTCTCTCTGGAGTCTTTTCCATGCTCCACAATCACAGTTCTCACAGCCTGCTCTGCTGTAGGGAAGGTTTTCCATCTTCCTGACCCTCCTCTAGACCCACTGTATAAGGTGCACAGCTTCATGCTGAGCACCCCAGAGCTGGATGCAGCCCTCTAGGGAGGGTCCCACATGGGCAGAGGAGAGGGAGAATCACCTCTCTCAACCTGCTGGCCACACTGCTTTTGATGCAGCCCAGGATGTGGCTGGCCTTCAGGGCTTCAAGTGCACACTGTTTGCTCACATCCAGGATCTCATGTCTAGCTTTTCACCCACAAGAATCTCCAAGTCTTTCTCTGCTGAGCCACTCCCAGTGACTTCCTCTTCCAGTCTGTACTCATATCTACTTGCCCTGACACAGGTGCAGGATCTTGCACTTGGACCAGGAGGACAAAGCACCTCTCTTCACACCCTTTTGTTCTCCCTGGAAAAGCTGATGCAGATAGGAGGCAGCACTGTGGGATTGATACCAACCACTCCCCCTAGCCCGCCTGGGTAGACAGTGGTTACCCAGTTAACCACATACATTTAAAAAATTTGAAAGTATAAGATTAGAAAACCCTTTTCTTTGATATGCTTATCTATCTCATATATTTTACTTTCATATATTTATATATTCTTTGATATATTTATATAATAGAAATATTTTATGTGCTTTATCCTGAAGTGTCTAAACCAGACCAGACATCACCCTAATGGTGCCCATTTCCCTCTGCTGATTATAAAGTGGAAGCAAATGGCTCAGTGTTAGGAAAGATTAATATTAGCTGTGACCATCATTTTTGCTGGTCTAGACTCATTTCTGCTTTGTCTTTTTTTATTCTGTTTGCTTTTCTTCACCAATTCTCTCCCTAAGTTACAAACTCCAATATCTGATATTCACGCTTACCAAATGTCAGTTGGATTCTCTGCATAAAAAATACCATATCTTAGTTAAATAAAATTTTAAAAGCAAACAAACAACCAAACACAAGCCACCCTTAGCACCACCCCCAACCCAACTCACAAACACAGAATCTAATTATAAATATAACATTTAGATCGAGAGGTTAGGTTATGGTAAACTTCAGGATTTATTTTGATCAAGGCAAATGAAAGCCAGTCCTGACAGCGAAAAATCCAAGCAGCTGACTTGTTTTTGCAGAATTCTGTCTGCATACAAATCACCAGAAAGATTGATGATGCACCCAATGCAAGGATTAAAGTCACTGAAACGCAGTGATAAATAAATAAAAATATCTAGGCTTTATTTATGACTACCACTGTAGGTATTCATCATTATATTTCCGACTCCTAGGATTTTTACGTGTACATTATATATGTTCATTTCTCTTTTACTCCTAGATTGCCTGGCTACTTCCTCCCTCTGAAGATGAATAAGGGAAATGGTCCATAGGAAAGATCAGACTCAAACCACTTATTTCTTACATTTTTCCTCTTTAATAATGTGTATTAAGACTGAGACTGAAGTAGCTGAGAATAGTATTTCTACATATCTTAGTGGTCAGGCCTCAGCAGATTGCTAACAACACTAAGTTGTTTTTATCTGAGGTCTCTGAAATGTCAGCCCCTTCCCTCCTAATTTCTATAATTTTGAAATTAAGGGGATCTCAGATAGGAGAACAATTATAACAGTTCCTTACTAATATGTATTTTTAAAAACCAAAGAAACAAAATGATAACTCCTAAAACTACAACAAAATAGATCTGAATTATTTTTCAGGAAAAGAAAACCTGCCCTAAAAATCTCAATAACAGTAATTCTGAAGAGCTGGAAATCTAAGATTAACTTGGTCAATGGTTAAAAATACATTCTCTGATGTCTTGCACTTTCTCATCATTAGAAATATTACACGGACCAAGCAAATGAGCTGACGGATTGACTATTTAAAGCAACGCAATTTTAAACTCTTTTCAAAATGTACAGTCATATGTCTAATAAAGCCAAGAATGTCAAGTACTCCTTCTGTTGGGGACAGCAAACCTTTAATCTCATGTTTCAGACCACTGCAGGCAAGCTTAAGAAATCTGTCAGCCTTCACACACCCTCACACACTGGAAATACAGTTGTACTCTCAAAAGGGAAGGTACATCCAGCATATCCGAGCAATAAAGAGACACATGTTAAAAACAAAATCCAAGTTCAGCTCATTTGGTAAAAGTTGCATCCAGCAGGATGTTTAAAAATGAACTGTTTGTTCCTTAAAGTAAACCACTGGAACATTAAAGCAGAGTTTTAAAAATAGCTTTTTCTAGCATTCAAGAATTTACATTTTTATGTCATTCTGTATTTACAAACCGCTTTTCTACCAAAACAACAATTTGATGTTCAAAAAACATTTAGATCAAAGGAATTATGTGCAGAATGATCACTGAGCATCAGTGAGCAGAAAATAATTTTTAAAATAAATCTATTTGAATGTTCTAGCTATTTTAACATGTTTTTTTTTTCTTTAGGAAGAAAAGTAACATTAATATTACATGGATGACTCCTCCAAATGCTACCAGTTGTTAGGTGAATGTATCTGCTGCTGTACACATACAAATGTAACACAGAAGACAAAATTAATACAGCAGATAACAGAGAAACAGATCACTTATTAAACTTCTGGTTAATATCTATGACTAATGCTAGAAACGCACATACTGCCTTACAGTTCTTAACTCAGCAAACCAAAGCAGACAAAGATAAAACCAAGTTTTTAAAGGTTCGGGACTTTTTCCCCTCTAATATTTATCAAAGTAGATTATGAGCAAAATAAAGGATCAAAATCAAAGTAGAATAGGAGCAGTATCATTCAGTGGACTATAAGCACAATGAAAATAAGATGAACAAAAATATACAAACCAAATTATCTTTTCACAATGCACAGAATACCCTGCACAATTAATTTAAGATTAAATCTGAACCACAGATCAGACTATAGTTTATATATCTTTTAACTCAGCATACAACTGGTTTTGAAAAGGACTGTGGGCTGGAAGTAAAGGTGTTTCAGATGGAAAGCAGGCACAATGCTAATAGTTATAAAGATTAATATGGACTGTGAGGAAGTAATGACCTCACAAAAATACTGCCCTGAAGACTTGTTTCTAAAACATATGTCTTAAAATTTATTTTATATAACCAATCAAGTTGATACATGAAAAGGAAGTTTCCATTTATCAGTCTGATTATCCTACTTAGCTGTCTCCATCACTGGATCCCATATCAATATTCATCAGCAGTTTGTTTAAGAAAAGACATTTGCCCTCAGACCCACTTTAATGGTTTTAATATTTTCTTACAACACACTGACGGGATCCCAGTTAATGCAGTAAGATCATTTAAAGCCATGATTCTGTTTACTCTCTCCCTTACAGACTCAAAGGAAAAGTTAGCCTCAGTTCTCATTTGTAAGTAGCTACTCAGCTGCCAAAACAGATGGAAAATTGTTTATTACTGAATAGCACCTAAGCAGATTCTTATATATAAGATACATAGGTACATCTACAAGGAAAATTCAGTAACTAAGAGGACAGTTACACCTCTAATAATTCAGTCTTAACCACACATACACACACACACAAAATGCTAATTAAATTAAAGGCAAGACACTGGAAATGGATAATTAGAAAACAACCTGATGCAGAAGATGCTGTCAACTTTCAGCTGTAGTGACTCACAGAAGACTGACAGAAAGCAGTCAACCCCATCCACCAATTACACATCTGTTTAAAAACTGTAATGAAGACATGGCCTTTCTAACCAACATTAATGTCCAAACAATTTTCTCCTCTTTGAGATAAAGCAGGGATGCCATTACATGTCAACTCATCTCAACTACTTTTTTTGGAGGGAAAAAAAAAGAGTGGGGAAAACAGAAAGAAAAATCCTCACGTGCTCCTCTGGTAGCAAAATATGCCAAAAATCCTTTACGCCCAAAAATTCCCCAAAAAAGTTCCATGCATGCCTAATGCATACATTTAACATGAACAGATACAGGAACATACAAAAACAAACACATGAAGGTATGTCTGTGTACAGTCTGTATGCGTATAGAAGGCCCCATGTATGCATATAATACAAAAAAAATCTCAAAAATGCTAATATCTAGAAAAACTAATGTGCTGGTTTGGGCTGAGGTAAAGTTAATGTTCTTCACACTAGCCAGGCAGGTGCTAAGCGCCTTAGTATTTTGCTTAAAACAGTACTAACACAGGTATGTTTTTGTTACAGTTGAGCAGTACTGACACAGCATAAAGGCCTTTTCTGCTTCTCACGCCACAGAAGTGATGTTAAAAAACCATCACGCCAAGAGTGAGTGAGCTGAGGGTACACGAAGAGCTGGGAGGGAACACAGCCTGGACAGCTGACCCCAACTGGCCAAAGGAATATTCCATAACATGCAACAAAATCACAGAAACATGCTGAGCTGGAAGGGACCCTCAAGGATCATCGAGTCCAACACTCAGCACTGCACACAACCAGCCCCAAGAGTCACCCCATGTGCCTGAGAGCACTGTCCAATCACTTTTTGAAGTTAGGCTTGGGGCTATGACCACTTCCCTGGGGAACCTGTTTCAGTGTCTGCCCCTCCTCTTTACCTCATGAGGAAGTTGTAACTGCAATGAGGTTTCCCCTCAGTCTACCCTTCTCCAGACTGAACAGACCGAGTGACCTCAGCCACTCCTCAAGGCCGTCCAGCATCTTGGTTGTCATCCTTTGGATGCTCTCTACAGTGTCACAATCAGCACAGAAACTTGGAGGAAGAAGGAGGAAGGGGCAGAAATTCAGAATTATGGTATTAATTGATAATTATATGTGATAGAACCCTGTTCTCTTGGAGATGGCTGAAAATCCGCTTGCCCATGGAAAGTGGTGAATGAATTCCTTGATCTGTTTTGGTTTTGTGCAACTTCTGCTTTACCTATTAAACTGGTTTTGTCTCATCCCATGAGTTTTCTCACATTTAGCCTTCTCCTTCTCTTCCCAATTCCACTGGAGACAAGTGAGCAAGTGGCTGCATGGTGCTCAGTTGTTGGCTGGGGGTAAACCATGACAGTCACTGCAAAAAGCAGCTTCTAACAAGCACTAGATTAACAGGCCACCAAACCCCATGGCAAACCTGCCAATTAATAGCTAAACAGCAATAACAGCTATAAATTCAATCTAGCACTCTCCTATTAAATCTCTTGACATCTCAAACTCTTCAAACTCCACACTGGGTGCCAAAAAACACTCTATTCCAGCCAAAAGAAGTACAACTAAGCTTATTTTGTATATATTTCTGTATATGTGAATATGCATATAAATGCATTTACATATATGCAAACAGTGAATGACAAAATCTCAGTCACATC
Organism: Regulus satrapa; assembly: GCA_013396955.1. Classification (NCBI taxonomy): domain Eukaryota; kingdom Metazoa; phylum Chordata; class Aves; order Passeriformes; family Regulidae; genus Regulus; species Regulus satrapa. The sequence continues at coordinate 35,280 of VWZN01010135.1, read as the reverse complement.
TCTTCCTCAAAATCTGCATCCCAAGAATAAGGTAAATTTTGGATGAAGAGAACCAGATAGTAAATAAATAAATAAAATGCAATTAATTTAATTCTGACTGTGGCCTCCTTCCATGGCAGAGCACATTAACCACTCTTCTTTCTAGTCCTCTTTTTCACACTGCTGCTCAATACTGACAAGCATGGAAATGAGGAGAGCTACTACACTGTATTCCTGTCTCCAAAGTCCCCAAAAGCACTAATTAATTCATAGGCCATAGTTTAGAAATTTATGAAAGTGAATATGTGGAAGTTAATTGAAGCAAAGAAAAAACTCTACCCTTTTTTACTTACAGGGATTACTCACTGACCTCTTTACATCTCTAACTCAATTGCTTTACTATTTGATTCAACTCTTAAAACTTTTAAAGCTATCAAAACATATGAGAAAAATGTCAAAATTGAAAGTGCTTTCGAAATCAGGAACATCAGCTTTAACTGTTACTTACACCTCCCAAAATTAAGCTCTCAGATTCTACCCTTACATGTCACCCCATACTTTTAAATTTCCTATTTCTTGACAACACAGGCTTTTTACTCCACATGTCAGGTGCTGGCCCCCTACTTTTTATCATGAAGTACATCACTCATTACAAATAGGTGAAGTAGATGAGTCAAAGAACAGTAAAAATGAACTATTTTTAAAAAAATTAAACCAAGCAGTGGATTTGGGTGCAGTACCAATTTATCTCAAATTCAGTAGAGCATCCCATCTGATGTACTTGAGCTGTGCTCCAGTTCTGTGGGGAGATGGAAGGGTTGTCACCACCATTTCACTGATGCAGAGTTTCATCCAGCTGTGTAACACACTATGGGATGTTGAGTAGAGTCTGGGGGCTTCACTTGACTCTTACCCCAGGGTTTCCACTAACTGCACTGGGCCTTTATCTACTGAAGTTGAACTAAAAATTCACAACACAACTGGTAAAACATAACAATGGATTTGTTCTCATCAGCTTAACATCTGTTTTCTGAATTAACTTGAGTTATAATTATTAAACCAGAGTATTCATGGCAAATAGCAAGAGCTGCCTGTCCTTGGAGTGATCTACTCTATTTCCTACAAGTTACTGCTTTTTGCTTGCATTCATCACTTATTTTTCAACAAACTGTAAACATTCAATTCTTTCTGAAGCAATTCATGTTTCATGTTTTAATTGATCAGCACAGTCAGCTGGCTCGGTTCTGTGCATCAGAATTTCATACACTCTAAAATGCCTCAGTGCAATATGAAAGTACAGTTACTTTATATATAGTCCCATGCATGCAATTGTTCTCCTTTGGATGAATAAGGAAACATTACTTGGTAATCTGGTTAGGATTAGTTTTTTTTAAAAAAGAAAAAAAAAAGGAAAAAAAAGGAAAAAAAACCCCAAACAAACTCATAAGAAATAAAACATACCTGTCCTCAAACATCACATCCTCGATGTGTAACAGTCATCTAACATGCATCTTTTTCTCAGTTAAAAAATAATGGTTTTTCTCTGTTTTATGACCCATACAAGCTGAAATTATTCCCCTGAACAATTTTTTAAAAATTTTAAATTAGAACTTTTTCAAAAGTAGTTTTCTGGGGGAAAAAAAAGCAAAAGATACTAAAACTGTTGGCAAAAATTCTTCCCTTTGTTCATACTGCATCCAGTTCTGGGCTCGCCAGTACAGGATGGGCATCAACCTGTTGGCCCTCCTCTCACACCTCTGCCCAACCATGGATGCCCCATTCCTGGAAGTGTTCAAGGCCAGGCTGGATGGAGCTCTGACCAACCTGGTCTAGTGGATCTAGTTGGGGGAAGGGGAGGTGGGGGGGGGATTGGAACTGGATGATCTTTAATGTGCCTTCTAACCCAAACCATTCTGTGGTTCTATGCTTCTCGTATAGCAGCAACTGTTTGTATTTCTAAAAGCAGAACTGAACCTAGTGATGAGAGCACATTACACTATCAAGAGGCCAAAAATAAGGAGGTATGTTTATTAAACTGTGATTTAAATTAACAGCACAATCCAAGATACTGGAATCTACTCTATTGTCAAAATATTACCTTATTTTGATGGAAATTTTAACCTCATCCTTGCCCTAGGGATAGACCAGAATGACAGTTAAACCAGGCTTTTGTACAAATTTCAGCACTTGGGTTAAATGAAGCAGAAAGATTTGACTTTATTCTCCTTCCCACACAATTCATGATCTACAAATAATCGGTCTTCACTTCCTGGTACACTGCAGGTCTGTTCCAACTTGCCTGGTTGTAGCAACAAACACTGGTAGCACAGATCATGCCTTTCCCTCTTACTCATTCCTTCTAATCTTCCGCCTTTTCCATAAAATGTATTTACTATTTTTGGTAATATCTTTTACCCCATCTCATTTCAAAACAGACTGTTTTTCCCTTATCTGACCTTTTTAATTAGACTTAATGATCCAATAAAATACTTAACACTAGTGGGCAGAAAATGCTCTACCTAGATGAAAACATGTGCTTTGACAGAAAAAAAAAAAAGGGGGTGTGATGAAAAAAAGTGTGTGTCAAAAATGTAAAAACCAGAATTAAAGTATTTGTTCTGATGGTGCAGTTGAAAGGCACCATTAAATCTCTAATTTATTTTCCAAATTCCAATCACTCAACTGGAGATACTCTGTTTAAGTTCACCACTGGGCTGACACAGCATGAAAACAACAGATACACAGACACACCCTAAGAGAACATCCCAGCTTTATTCACACTTGGTTCTGCTTCCCAATGTTTTTTCCCCAATTATTTTTGAGCCAGACCAAGTTGACCGCACAGGCTGCACAAACCTCCCTCTTCCTTTCCCCATTTCCTTGCTAGTTTTAAACTAATAGGCTGGCTTAGCTCGCCTCATCTGTTAAAATACTGCATTTATCCCCAGTTTAACATAGGGGTTCTTTGATAAAATTAATCTCCAGCATGCACAACAGAAGTTTCCCACATGCTCTACTTGGATGACTGTGTATTAGTTAGTGGGTCCTATTTTTAGCTGTTTTGCCTTACTTTATAGTTTATTTCCTTAAACAGCAATCTAGGTATCAACATAGAGAACAGATGAAAAATAAAATATACTCCCTGTTTCACATATATTTAGGGACACGGAGTTTTATGTTTATAAATAGGAATATCTGAATTCAAGAGTGAAATTTAGCATCATAAGGTTAAAATAAAAATTTTAGACATTTTTGATGATGGAGGTGTATCAGCTGGTATGGAATATACTGGTAACTTTAATTATACTGTGAGTTTTACTTGGATCCTCTTTAAACTTGAGGTACTTCAAACTGAGATGGACAGGATCTCCCTCTGGAGGCCTTCAGAGGCATCTTCCTCTCTTTCTTGACAAGGTAGGACACTTAACTTGGTTGCACAATAGGTTGGCTTCAGCATGCAAATTCCTAAAAGCCTAAAGATGCTCACCCTCTCCTTCCCATTTTCTGTCACGCATATACTGACCTGTATTTCACCCCTCTGTTAGCTATGGTGATTCAGCCTGGATCACTGAGTTTAAAAAAAAACCAACAAACTAATTCTTACAATATTTTCATCCCAGATCATGTCAAAGATCTCATTTACAGAGAAAACCATCAGAAAAACTGCATCAGCACAATTAAGAGAAGTAAATGGAAACACTAAAATAAAATAAAATTTAAAGAAAATAAACGAAAAAAAAAAAAATCAAAGCAAAGCACCATGGGAGGCATTAATTTCTGAGTCCCTTCCCACCCAGAATATTGTATGATTCTATTATTCATCTCTGAATGCAGATACCAATAATTAATGGAATCAGTATGGCTTCACCATCCTGGTAGTTTGAGTGAAAAACACTGCAATGAAGACTAGAAAGAAAAAGAACTTGCAAAACATCACTTGAAATTAGAGAAAAAGTACAGTTCCTAATGGTTTTGCAAAACTCTGCCCAAACCAAAATGGTAAGCTTTCTGATAAAATATGCTCTTCCCTGAAGCTGAGATGAGAAAAAAACAGATGGAATTTTCAAACATATTAGCAAGTCATGCAATCTCATTAGTTAACTACACTGGAGTAATTTCCTTAGCAAGGCAGACGTATCAAACATAGGACAAGGAAAAGCTCCATTGTATAATGGAACTTGTAGTTCTCATGGCTTTGATACAAGTTTGAAATAACCAAAATCTCCTGCAAACAATGCAATGCATTTACTTGTGCACTTTTTTGATGTATTGATTTCAGATTTTCCCTTTGTTTCTTTATCCAGCATTTTCACTCTAGATCCTAGCAAGCAGATCTGCCATAACCATGTAAGCATCGCACAGACAACCCATGTGTTGAATCTGCCTTAATCTTTGGGAAGCCTGCCTGTTCATCTATATGGTAATACATAGCAAGATATGATAATGTAAGCCTTCCCTTTCTCCTATGTGGATACTTCATTGATTCCAAATGGGCTTCGCATTTTTCAAGTACTTCCAGTAGTACTTACGTGGAAAATTTAGTCAAGACTGAGAGTGGAATTTTTTTTTCTTTTATTTAATTTTATGTTTAGTATTTTATGGTTTTTACTAGAACTCTTAAAGGAAATTAACAATTTAAAGAAGATATTTTTGATGATGATGATATTCAGAGGACATGCCTGCTTCATAGTAATGCAGACAGAATATGCATAAGAATAGAAATATCAATAAACCAAACCTATTTAATTTTTAATACTATACAATGCTAAGAGTTGACATTTAATAGTCACATTTAAGAGTAACCTAGGTAAAAGAAGAATGCAGCTCTGTGTTCAACATCTTGCTTCTTTGTGCTTTGAAAAAAAAAGTATTTTAAACTACCAATTTATCTAGTAGCACACATCAGTATCAGCAACATAGTATAACTCTCCTTGACAGGTTCTAAATACCTGTTCTAACAATGTCAAGTACACAGATATTTCAGTAAAGATTTAAATTACCTGAGTTTTGTGTAAAAAGATTCAGAAGAAAGCTGACGATCTAGCTGTTGCCAAAATGTATTTTTTTTTAATTGACATAATAATTAAGAAAATTAGTAAGAAGGCAGCTACAAACCATGGAGCATTTCTCTTGTAATAACTAATTATGCAATGTTTTACACTAAACACTCATCATTAATCATTTTCATAAAAATTGGGATCAAAATAGAACTAGGATCATATTTTTGTACCTCCAGCAGCAACACAAAGATGTAAGTTTGATTCCCGCACAGCAGTATTCTGAATCTTTGCTGTTGTTGGTGAGTATGAAAAGAGAAGAAAACACTATGAGGAAGAGGGTAAAATAGTTTCAGGTAAGTGACATTTATATATCTCCAATTAAAGAAAATGTAAGAAGAGAGGTGCTACACAAATAACAAAATATCCACTGCATATTACTAAGGTAAATCAATGATGGATAATGGCATGTATTACACAGAGAAAGAGACAGCTGTGGATTAATACAAAAATATAATAATAAATGAAAATTCAAGAAAAAATAAAGCATTAATAGACCTAAGACCAGAAGAGCGAAGAAATACTGAAATCAGTGTGATTTCCTCCAACATCCTGATTATAAAACACATCTGTTTTAGAGGAAATTATACTCACTGCACAAGTTTACTGAACTTATGCGTTACTGCTGATATTAGCTCAGTTAAAAGCCACCCTTCTATGATACATTTGCCTTCATAGAGAAATCTGGTTTTACAGATACACACCTAAGAGTTCACAAGCTTAATATTCTTACAATACTTACTGCTTCACTGATTGTCTAGATCTACGTCTTCAAAAAAACCACAAGTCTAGTCTAATTCTTACTTCCCAGTAGTTTTGCCACAGATCCGCAAAATAGAAGATTTCAAGTATGTACTGTGGCTATTCTGCCTCTCAAGGTTTTTATATGCCACTGCCCTCAGTCAGACTTATTACTCCCCACATAATCTAATATAGCAAGAATACACCCGATTGGTTAAACTGCAGAGTGAAATGCTGCTATATAAAGCAATATTTTGAGCTTCCAGTTTGGGATGTTCCATGAGCACAACACTCTGAAGGAAAAGAGAATTTCCATCCAGTAAATAAAAAGCTACACTCCAAATATTTTCAGCTATTTGAGATATTTTTTAACTTCTGCATCTCTTATCAGCATTAGCATGGTTCAAACTGGAGGAAAACATGAGACAAAACCATCTGTTTCATTTGAAGGAGGGAGCAGCCACTCCTGCTCCTCCTCACTGCCTGCCCAGGGGGACAGGTTAGAAGAGATAGGGGGGTTATGAAGAAAATAAATGAAACACAGAAAATAAAGCATTTCTGCTCCTCTCCCAGCACCATTCATGTTCCCACAAAAGCCTACTTGCAATGGATGACCTCTATCCCACGGGTAATTTAAGAACTGAAATATGAAAGGCACAAGTGACACAGGTGGGAACCTAAAATACAGAAAAGGGAGGATAATGACACATAGGAAGAAAAAAAGGAGGGTGGATGCAATGACACAAGTGACTGAACTCCAAATGCACTGGAGTGAAGGCTGGGGATGAAAAAGCATAGAAGCAACATGAAGAAGTGAAAATACTGTAATATTTACTGAACAAAAGCCCTCTGCCTTCCCAGGTCACCTCAACCATTTGACACACCACCTTAACTTGTCTACATATCCTAAAAGCTTCTATTAACATATTTAACCAATGCCTGTATTAAAAAAAAAAATCATCTCTTTTCTTGTCTAAACCAGGAGTTGATTAAAGCAGTCTTTTAATAAAGAAAAATCAGTTCTTTATATTCCAGCACCAAGGAACAGCACTTGTCTCTGTTCTCATTAAATGTGCCTCTTCTTCCACATATTATCTATTTATGTATAAGGAAAGTAAAATAGCTCAGGTGCTCTTTACAAGATACATTTTCAGCATTTTGTAAACAATTTTAATGCCTAATATACTGTGCTTGCCTCCACAGAAGTCAGCTGAGCTCCTAAGTTTTGTGTAAATTCAATTCACTGATATACTTAGTAAATGAAAATGCAATTCTCTTTCGTATGCTATTTTGATTCATACCTTCCATGAAGATATTAACAAAATAAATCACAAAACACTTAACACTGTACTTCTACACAGCAGTCTTAAACTGGTAGAACTACCCTATTAAAAGCCATTTTCGTGTAGTAGGAAAGGGCATGAGAAAGATTAGATGTATGAGATTTGCCTTGAACAAGGAGTGAAAACCTGACAGTGAGCATTCAGAAAGTGATTTGTGATTGAATTGCTCTTGCTGTCCAAATACACAGCTACCTTGTTGTTCAGATTCTTATTTAACCAGCTCTTCTAAGGTAATTAATACGGCATTTTAGGAGGTGACCTAAATGCTAGGTAGGACTGAGTAACTCCCTTCCTACTGAGCACCAAACCTGTCACCTTTTTGGAAGCAGAACAGATAATCTCCAGCTACTTGGAGCAGTTAGGTACATCACAGAAGAAGAGAATGGATGGCTAGTACACTCCCAAACTAAATTACCATGAAGAAGGACAAGGGAAAGAGCAATATCCTACAGAAATTCCTGACATCCATCAGGCTCCACGTTAGCAAGTTCCATTACTGATTGAAAAAGTAAAATCTGGCCAGATAATAGAAAGGTATGAAAAATCAAAGGGAAGCCCAAAAGATGGGGGTTGCAAATCAGAGTAACTGCTTTGGAGAAGCAACATTTTCTTTCCACTAACTATAGGGGGAGTGTGGGTAACCAGGTAAATGACAAACTTTGGTATCAGTGAAATGAAGAGACATAAATCCCATCTTAAATACTCCTTCTAGAGAATATAAAAGAGATAATCACATTCGTAACATAAAAGCTGTATTTCCCTGTATTACCTTATGTTAGCTGTACGTATTGCCCAACTTTTATGTAGAAAAAAATTAGTTTAGCTTTTTAATTAATTTTTCATATAGCTTTTCTGAAAATCTATTTTTCACCTCAAAAAGCACTACGATGTTATATTCAGACTGGTGGTTAAAAGCATTTCAGATGACAGATATTATCCATATTTACTTGCATCATAAAGCAATTTCTTGAAGGCAAAGCATTATAAAAAGTATTAATTCTCTAATGAAAGATATTAATATTTGCATTTATTAAGCAATTATTTTTAAAAAACCTTCTTAATAAAAAATGCATGGACATAATATGTGGACAACGTGAACCCAAGTGGTTCAGTAGAAGGTAGAAAGTTTAGCTGGAAGGTAGAAGCTACAGTACAAGGTTTAGCTGGAAAATTGTACTGATATTAAAAAATAGACTCCCTTTTTTCTCAATGAAAGCCCCCCCAAAAAACTCCATAGTTTAGACTCTTTTCCACTGTTACACTGTTTGTTATTTGTAACAAACCAGATGACAATCTGTTTTGTTTATTATCACCATTACTACCAGACACCTTTCCAGATACATCTGTTGTACCTCAGCTCTGAAGGTTATTAGTTCATTATTTTATTAGAGAAGCCTAGGAGTAAGCAGGTAAAGAGAATATAGTTCATTAGCAGCTCTGAACAGAATATATACTAATTCAGTGTTACAGCATGTAAAGTGAATGAAATTAAGGAAAGCAATTTTAGATAATGAAATTTTAAATACTTTATATTCTATTAAGTTGCTTCCAGACTCCACTGGACAAAAGACAGACAGACAGAACCAGCTATAGAGTTAATTATCCCTCTTTCAGATCTTTCTAGTGAAATAGCCTGTTCTCTTGATAAATTGATTCACTGAAGTAATATTGAGGTTTGAAACTAAGAAGTTCATTATGTGAACTGCTGAATTATGGCTCCGTACAGTTTTTTCTCAGAAAACTTATGGTTCTGGCTCTGATACATTCATAGGACAAAAAGCTACAAAGTGAGAAAGAAAAAAAAAAAAAAAAAGGGGAGCTATCATTAAAAATACACCTATTTCAAGGTCATCCATGAGTTTTTACTGCCATTCAGTCCCTGAAACCATTGACATGTTCACTGGGAAAAAATGCTGGGTGCTGCCAAGGTATATTGTTTATTGGCATAGAGACCAAGAACTCAAATGAGTAGCTCCATCAGGTATGCATTCAGCATAAACCAAACATCATTCGCAATGAAATGATGTAACAAATGTAGAAGCTAAAAGAAAAAGAAGCTGTAGAACAGGAGCAAGCACAGCGTTCCCAATAACCGGGATGGGAGGAGATTATTAGGGCACTAACTCGGGGCACAGCAGTAAAATACCAACTGCGGAGTTTGCCACTACACTTGAATCTTTATTTCCCTTGACACTGTCAGAGGTCGGCTGGCACCCGCTCCTGACAGGTGTGGGAATGCCATGGCCAATGCCAGTCCAGCCCTGCTGACTCACTGTGGCAGGTGCTGCCCGTCAGTTGCCCCCAGAAAAGGGAAGCTGACCCCTCCAACCATGCCACTCATAGCTGAGAAACCTTAAATGCCTGGCAAATGCCAGCCAACATGCTGCATCCAAAGGTCATTCTCTAGGGTCAACTTATTGGAAACCCATGGACACTTACTGTACATACATTTCTTCTTGTTAAACACTGGCGACAGAAGGCATCCGTGGATACATAACCAGGACTGGGGACATTTCACAAGGCCCACAATAACAAACTACTCAAGCAACTGAGATTTCAAAAAGGACAACCAGTTCTTACTCCACCATTTTTGTTTGCAAAATCAAAGTTATCCTCAAGGCAAGAGAAGTGATCTCTTTTTAATTGCTTTTCCAATTAATTGGTTTCCAAGGCTCTCTTCATTTTCCTGCAAGGATAAGAGGGTCATATTCACATCGTACCAATGAATTTGCCAAGATTAAGAACTTCCATTTACTTCATTCACTAAAATTCACAAGAAGCTGTTCTCAAGAAAAGATTAAACGTTTGGGATTTGAATCACTGGGGCAGATCTATAGTAGTCTTTTGCTGGTAGTCTGGGAGCTCAAAACAAAACAATCATCCCCACATCCTTTCCAGCAAGAAGTCTTTTGATCTACCTCTCACGGAACAGTTTAGAAGCTTCATAACAAGGCAGAAAAGACCTCTCTTTATTCCACTCCAAAACCCACATAAATCTGGCTCTCTCTCCCCTTCCCAAGGGCTTCTCTCTTGCCTCCAACTTCTCTCACAAATCATCAGATAAGCCAGGCTTATGTATGCCCTGATGAGTAAACAGACAGATTTTCCATTTAATGGCTTTGTAACAGCCTCTCCAGACATGCTGTTCTTTCTTTAGGGGAATGAGTTCTCTCTAGAGGGGATCCAGGTTGTTCTTTGTGATTCTTGAGTTTGTCATAGCTGCCTCCTCCTCTTCTTGCCTCAGAATGGAAAAGCTTTTGATCTTAGCTTAAACAGTAATGAACTGAGGTTTGGTGGCATAACAGAGCATTAGCCAGCCAGCCTCCACCTCCTTTTCCTCCAGGTGAGCAGAGCAAAAGGCACAAAACAACTCTGAACCCTGGAAGTAATACCTCATTATAACATATAACAAATCTATAAATAGTGAAAATTCAGAACTACCGAGTGAAACATTTAAAAGCTTTGCATGCAAACCTCTCCCTAACTACCTAAACAGAGGTAAATCTCTTTGTACATTGGCAATTCTTAGAGCTTTCCTCAATTGAACATGTTCTTCAGAAGTTCTTCCATCTCCGTCCATCATTTCTATGGTTTCTGTGTTCTCCTACAATTTACCAAAACCTAAAGGTACCAATTCCCCTTCCCCTCCCCACTCCCCACTCCTCACCAGAAAGCAAGCTGTCTTCTAGCCTGCTTCCCACACTCCCATTCATCTTAGGAAAAAATAGACAGTATTTGTACAGGTAACTATGAATAAATCAATTTAAATACTTCTACCATCTGTTATAGTGCTTCTTGTTTCCTAAAGCAATAAGTGATCTGAAAATCTGGTATAAGTTGGCTCTTCTTGGAGGTCCAGAAACTACTTGTGAGAACAGCAAACAAACAATGCTGTTCTTTGACACCATGACGAAGCATCAAAATGGATGTTAAGTCTCCCAAAGCAATAAGGCTTATACCTTCATTTTCACAGCAATCAAAATCTCATCACCTAAGAAATTACTGCTTTTTGGCAACCCATATATTACCAGGAGGTGAATATTAGCCTTGTCCTTGAACTCAGATTTCTGTTTAAGGCAAAATAAAGTAACTTCTTTTGTCCTCCATCTTCGGATCTGTCAATGATAACAGACTGCTTTAAACACTGTCAAATTTTCAAGAGCATTCAGCACCAACAAGTCCCATTTAGGCATGCAAATAAGACATTTTGGATTCGCTGGATGCTGAGTGTTTTTGAAGAGCTGACCCAGCTACTACTTCTGTACTACTTTACATACTGGTCACTGGATTTAAAGATGGCATTGACTGACAGACAGCCAGTGCACTACATGGGAGAAACTTTGATTGTTAGGCACAGAGGGAAAGTGGTTCTACTGTGGCGCAAAAATGTCTTGTGACATGAATGAATGAGACTTGGTCTTCTCTCTTACTTCATGATACTAAAACACTTGGGAGTGGTCATTGTTGAATGGCTGAACAGAATATGCCACGATTAAAATTGCACAGCTTTTGCTTCCAGGCCTTTCATTAGGAAGGTAAGAATTCACATTCTTCTGAAAACTAAAGGGGAGGCATGGACCTTCCCAGTTGTTGTCATGGATACAGCTGCAGAGAAAAATGTCATTGTACCCCTGCAGATAAATGTATGTGACAACTGCTTGGAATATGTTGTGGTAAAGCACCACAGATGTTAAACGTTCTCACATGGTCACCAGGTTCCTCTTGAAATGTACACTAAATGTTTTAAGAAATTAAAGAAAGAAAAAGTTATTTTTAAACATAAAGGTTATAGCATGAAGGAAGAAAAGGCTAAGCAGTCAAAAAAAAATGTTGGCACTTTCATAGTTCATGATGTCATGGAGGAAAAAATATTATGGAACAATAGTGTGAGTAAAGGATCAAGTGTCAGCCCAACTTCGAGTTATCTGGATTTTGTCACTGTGTGTTTTAACAGTATTATTAGCTACAATAACTGTATATCTTAGGTCAATGGACAATTAAAAACAAAACAAACAAAAAGGCAACAAAAACACCTTGGAAAATTCTGTATCAGGGAAGTCTTGATTAGACCATCTCAAAGTGTCAGCATGTGTACTTGGACTAGGGCATTTTGAATCTACTTCTGCTTGAGCTTTACACTAACTCTTTACTGGAGACACAGATTACCAAAAAAAAAAAAAAAGGTTGAAAACAGGAGACAGTTCTTCATTGAAACGTGGAGTTCTAGAACAGTTTGGGTTGGAAGGGGCCTTAAAGATCATCCAGGTTCAACCCCGCTGCCATTTTCCACTTCCACTGATCTCAGGTCCTGAATGAAGTAAGGTGATTACCAGGATACTTCTGGAGTGTTGCTGCACATTGTTTAGTGGTACTTCATGCAGGCAGGAAAAGGCAAATACTGCTCCTACACAGAACATGTTAAGCTTTGGGTTCTCCTCTCCTGGTCAAGTGGAAGCACACAATACCCTCTCCCTCCTCATGTAATCTTTCCGTTTCCATACTACTAAATAAGCACAGAAAGAAGGGAGGACTGGCTGCTCCTAGGGAAATCATTACTTTGAGTGAGGGACCAAAACACCAAGGGCTGGCTAGGATGCAGAAAGGCGAGTATGGTTGTGACACAAAGACAAACCAGAAAAGAGGAGCAGAAAACAGGCCTGCAAACAGTGTAGAAGAAATCCTCCCAAACTGAGGAGCTAATTCACCACTGCACAAAGACCAAAGAAATAAGGAAGCAGAACTTACCACCCTGTCATAAATCTCTCCTCCTAAGTATTTTGGGACTGGCCTAAACAATACAATTCTGTATTTTGCAGAGATATGTGAGCAATTGCTAAATGAAGCACGTTGGAACTGGAAGCAAGATAACTGTTTCAGTATGATGTAATACCTCAACTAATTAACTCTGTTGGGAACAAAGCCCAAGAGGGCTCCAGAGAATCTAGAAGGCAAGCAGTTCATTTAGGGCTACTGAGGGCACCTCACTGCAGCACTGCTGTCCTCCAGAGAGACATTTCCTTGATATTATCAGCTGAAGTGGTAAAGCATGATACAATAAAAATAATCATCATCATCACCACATGCACTGGCACAGTTTTACTAGAAAAGTAGTTGGCAAGTACATGCTGTAAAAAGAAAGGTGAGAGCATTCATTACCCCCCAAAAAGGCTGGTTGTTTCACTAAAGTTGGAAGAGAGGCCCTCCTTTTAATGAGCAAGCAGAGCACAGGTCCTGCCAGAGTACAGATTCCTACACTGCTGCTTTCATCACAGATCACGACGTGCATCCCAGCCAAGAAAATAGCTGTTTATCAGTGTTCTGCCATATCTGATTATCACTGTGGCCCAGCACCCTACCTTGGTTTTCACTGCCCTTTGAATGTATCCAGCTGTTTTAGAAAAGAAAAGCCACAAGAACAGAAAACTATTTCAAGCAGCTCACTCATGGCAGATCCCACCAGCCTACTACACCTTTCCTGTTTGTGTAGCAAATGATTAGGGTAAAAAATGTTTCAAAGTCAAAATATGCTCTTATCCTCAAAACGCATATAAAACATAGAACATCCTCATTTCACTCCTGAAAGATGGGAAGGGGTAGCTGGATTTTTAAGATAAGCAGTCATGTTTTACTATTTGGCCTCAAACAGCAATAATTAGAAATATACGAAATTCATGGAAGAGACCCACCTGAAGAAAACAAGGAACACAAACAAGGAGTGTCTCAGAAGCTATAGATTGCAGAAAAAAAAAAGAAAAATTTCAGAGACCAAACACTTCCCTCAAGGCAATACTGTCTTTTTTAAGATCCACCCAGAGAATAAAGCCTATCCTGTAAGCACCTCTCTTCTGAGAGAAAAGCTGTCACAAAGTCATTACAACAGGCAATACCTGATGTGGAGCTGGACGTGGAACTCCCACAGGTCATTTTCCTGAGCAAAATGCCCCATGGTATTTTCTAGGTACACATGTGCAGCGGCCAGCAAAACTTACAGGCACTTAAATCCTGCTTCTTATTTGCTATAAAACTTTGCAGTGTGACCTCTTTACTATGAGCACAGGTTAAGTGCATACTAAGAACTCTGCCCAAAGCACTAAAATCACACTTCTCACTCTTCTACTCAACAGATACTGCTTATATGTGTGTGTCTGGTTCTCTGTCCGAAGCAGGAGCTTATGCATGAGTGATTTAAGTACTACACCCCTCTTTGCTGACGCACTGAGCACCCCATCCCTCACTAAGCCTTCACTTAAGCTTCTATTGGCTGTGATGAATGACACATGAAGACACCCTTAGAAGCTGTAAGAACAGCCCTGTTCATTGGCAATATTATGCTCATGCTGAGGCACAAACAAAAGACTTAGAGGTTAAGTTAAGCATTCACGGTGGTGTGTACTTCCAGGACTCCAAGACATTGCCCCAAAATATGTTCTTAAATTACTTTCTAGTTTGCAAACAATCCTCTACCTCTGCTTTGATCTACCTTCAAAAGGAAGCTGTTACACACATTAAATTCCACTTCAACTGCATGATGAAATGTGCAGAGTGCCCTTTGCATCCTGCACTCTTCTACATTGAACCTTTTAGGAACGTTCCTCTACACAACTTGTGAAAATAACAAAGATAACCTCCCACCAATGCTCAGGCAGCTGCTTGGCTATATGCAATGAACCCGGCACAGGTTGCCAAGAGACTGCAATGATGAGCAGCATTTATTCCTGAATATACTCAAATAAGCTTCCACTATATATTAATTCTGAGCAATAAAACATGCAACACCACATTCTTGTTTCAGTTTAGAATTCATTTTATTACTGATATATACAAGGACTTTTTTTTTTAATTGATTAAGAACATCATAGAATGTCTGTTAAAACTGAGAATATGCAATTTTCAGATAGCATGTATAGAAATTCCCCCTGTAAGCTTCATTGCCTAGAGCAAAAATTAATTGCAGATTCAATGAAATTTAGGAAGCTCTTAAGAACAGAAAAACAAGTCTATTATAAGGTACTTATAGTGATTGTCAAGCTTTCCATCCAAGAATAAGGCAATTTAGCAATTAAAACAAAAGCCACCATTAAATCTCAGGTGTCAGAACATTTTTCCTTATTTGTAATGATTAAGATGAATAATAATTTTATACACTGTGTACTACCTAAAGAACAAAAGATGTGTTTCTAATACAACACTGCATACATTCTTAGGCCCTAATCATTCATCAAAATTTTGAAGAAAAACACAGAAGTGCTTTTCTGTATATGACAAAATTCTGCACACACCAAGAATCAGAGGTTTAGTATTTCTCAACTCCTTGGGGAGAAGAGCTAGAATCACTATTTCTCCATCACATATGCTGTGGTAAAACTGACGAGTGGTGTTTAGCAGCAACCAACAAATTTTATGTGGTTGAAGGCCAAATAAAATGAAAGATGAAGCTTGGGTTCAAACAAAAGACATAGTCCATCAAGTAAACTGCACAGCTTGGAAAACTTGGCAATAATTTCCATGAGAAACAACTTACCAGAGGGAAAGCATTAAAAGTATAACCAGAACATGAATGTCCAAGAAGTCTACATTTTATCAAGTCCCAGTGCCACGCATTTCATTGCAACATTTATTTGGGTCTTTTTCTGTACCATACTCATGACTTCCGAGTCATCTGTCACCACCTCCAAGAGGTGAATATCCACCTCCATGGCCAAATCCAGTGATGTTGGAGGAATGGTGCAAATGGTGTAGCATTATCCAGGCTCCCTCAACTGCATCCTGATGAAGTGCACCTTTGTCAAATCCTAGGTCATCAAATATGATACAGAATGACACCAGAAACAGAAAAATAAACAAAGTAAAAAAATAAAAGAGGCAGTTATTTAAATTCTTGCAATTTCCTTTTATAGCACATCCCAGCTTCCCTAAGCCTTGAGTCCCTCTTCAAAATCTAGCTTTCAAATATTAACTAAATCAGGATACAGTCTCACAGCAAATAAATCACAGCCATAGTAGGGAGACTTTTCAAAAAAAGCCATCATGACAGGGAGGTTTAATTTAGAGAGAGGAGAAAGACTTTAGACCTTGATAAGGTGTGAGATAATTCCATGCCATTGATCTGCAATCATATAGCTATATCTGTAATGCAAAGAAGTTCTTCAGAATACTCCTAATTAGGTGTAGTAAATGCACACTGGCACATTACTGAATCCATAAATAGACAACAACCACATCATCTCACTCCTGCCCCACGTTGTGAGGTGTGGGAGGGGAGAAGAAAGGCACTTGACTTTTTTAAAACCTTTCTTAAAGTGGTTTTGGTGGTGGGTTTTTTGGGGGAGGGGGATGTTTGTTGGTTTGGGGGTTTCTTTTCGCTCCCAAAGGTATTTAATCAGGCCTTTAAATACTGACAAATCTTCCTCAGCAGACATAGGTTATCCCCAACAGTGCAAAAGGAAGAGAGAATACCTAATATGTAATAAATCAGGAGCCACATTTTATCAAACTTTGAGAGCCACACAGCTCTGGACAACCAAATATTGCCTTGAAAATGTCCCTGAGCATGGGGGTGAGACAGATGACCTCCCAAAGTGTCTTCCAATCCAGATTACTATTATGATCCTGTGACAACATTCATAAATATTTTTTTACAGAAAAAGTCGCTCTCTGTAACCTTTCACACCTACACACAGTAATTTAAACTGTAGATCAGCTACAAATAACCTTGGGGTGTATTTCAAAGAAAAGTTATAATCATCTGTAACAAAATTCAGCAGAAGCTCACATGCCTCTTGCCCTGGCTATGACTTATTTTTATTTCTTTTTACTCAAATAGAAAAATATAAGATTTCCCTGTCATTTCCAACACCTCACTGTGAGACAACCTCTCAGGGACACAGATTTATCAAAATCTCAAAGGGTAATTTGAAATATGAGCCCTTTGTAAAACTGTTGGCAGCAGATTCCTGGCTGATGAAGGAGTAGAACCTATGATGTTAACTCCTTTAATCTCCTCCTCAGTGGTGCACACAGCAACCATATGAAAAAAAAATGAAAATTCTCTTTTTTTAACCTAAACAGTGTAAGCAAAAAAAAAATTATGAAGTATTGGTTTGCATACACACACACACATGCATGTACAGAACTACTGGGCTCTAAATACTGTTCTCTATGCAAGAAGTAAGATCACATGAAGCACACATATGATCACAACTGGGGAAAAATGCAAAGCTTAAGGAGGCTGGGAAAAAAATTATGTGTTAGAAAAAATAAATAATAAAGCAGCTATTCACTGAAGTTGCATTTACCTGGCAACAGCAGGTCACATGAGATAATACACGAAAGCACTGACGGGTCTTTAAACATACAGCTTGACATTGCCAGCACATTTAATAGTTTCCTTTTGACAGGAGCTCGTCAGAAGTTCTGTACCTACTAGTATCTTCAGTTCCTTTGAAATGCTGAAGAAGAAGCAGAACAGAGTCTTGCAAAGCAGCATCAGTGGCATAGATAGAAACCTGACAACTCTCTGAAGCCTGAAGGATTTTTTTTAATGCCTTTTATAGAATTATCAAGTTGGGCAAGAGAAAAGCTTGTCATCTAGTAGACAGGATACAGACAAAGACCCTAACTTGTGCAACCTGCCTTTGAATTTCTAAAAGATTATTTGCCAGTGGATCAGGGAGGGTTGAAGACCACCAGCCTAAGAGCAAATCATCTCAGATATAAATTTTATCTTACCTGCACACAGTTTTGAGGCACATTTTGATCTGGTTAAAATGTTAGCCAGTGGACTCTGTACAGGTAAAAGTTGTTTCTTTGCTTCCAGAAGAACCACAGAATCATGTTCATTAGCCCAACATTCACTCATAACCAAATTTTAAAAATCAATCAACCAAAAAAACAAACAAACGAAACCTAAAAAAAAAAATCCAAGATGCAGTCAACTGAGCTACAATAAAAGATTTTCTTAAATTCTGGATTCCCCCTGTAAAATTCCCCCTCATCATGCAAACTTGTAGGTTAAATGAATTTGCTTGAACAACTTCACTCAGGAGAAAGAAAGTCAAGTTTAACGGCAGGTAAACTAAACAGCAGATGGTTCTGAAAGTTATTCCTGGTATTAGAAGAAGCAGTGCAAATAGGGAAAATATTTTTTACTTCCTTGAAAGTTCAGATTTAATCAGAAATATGGGATCTTCACACCCAAGTAAATCACACTAGCTCCCCATTACAGATCTACATCCCCTCTGCATTCATCCCAGACAGAATCCACATAATATAAATGTATCTTTATATACAATTTTTTTAAAAATACTGTTTACGCCATGAACACCACCATATTTTTTCAGATCCTTGACTCACAAACCCTCTTTTACCCTTTGTGCTCTCTTCTATTCACTTTAATAGACCTCTGAGACTGAGGCAAATCAATGTTTGTCTAGAGAGTAACTCATGTAGAGCTCCCTGACGCTTCAGGCAAAAAATGACAATAGCTGAAAAATCAGCAAAAAGGGTGCATTAATTTTCAAGTCAATAGCTCCACAGTGAACCATCTGCTCCCAGGATTGATCAGTACCCCTGAAGAAGGAGGCAGTGAAGGGTGAAACTATTAAAAGAAGCAAACTCAGGTATCTGCACCCTCTCCAAGACTCCACTCCCAACAAACTTCATTGTCTTTGGCAATTACTCTCCTTATGGGAAACTATCGGGAGAAACCTTTCAGAGGCATAGACTAAAATGAAAAGGGATGTCACCCTCTCCGTTCAAATTCCTGAAGAAACCATGACAGCAGCAGGCAGGAAAGGAGGGAGAGAACACAAAGCAAGATGTCACTATGGGAGCGTTAAAACAAACACAGAAGTATGTGCCCGTCCTCACGGTCAAATGAGAGCGTGTGCGGGGAAGAAAGAAGTCTCTGCCTGACGGGCATCTGGGCCTGCTGGACAGGCATGCCGATCCTTTCCAACATCCTCAGCTGAATCAGAGCAAGCCATCGTTCTTACAAGCAGAGAAGCCACTGACCTTCCTCTCACTCCAGAGGATCACAGCAGCAGTAAGGGCTACCAGCAGTCAAACTGAAGCTGTTCAAACTCCGTTACTAAATTTAAGCAACCACACAACAGGACATAACTGACCAGAGCAGCATGACAGTCCTTTAGAACCACTTAAATCTCTGCAGGCACGAAAAACCTCAGCAGATCTTCCCAGCATGGAACTATGCCAGAAGTGCAAAATGACACTGAGGGCACAGCCAGTTGTCCTCAGCGAGCACATCTAGAAAGAATCTGGCAAGCACTGCATACACATCCTCCTCCTGGTGGCTGCCCACCGAGGGGCTCCTGTTGCTTCCCACCCGGAAAATATATAGGGAGACTTGCCACCCACAAGCTACTACTCAGTTTCAAAACCCAATTCAGGTTGCTAAGTGACAATAAAGTAGTGAGATCTCACACAATTTGCAAACCCCAAGCGCTTAAAGGCAAGGAAATGAATTGTCCAGATCATCATAAATCTCGTGCTGCCCATCTAATGAACAAATATATTCTCATCAAATGTAAAAGCTTGCTGAATTCATTACAATAATGCTAACTTTCCCAAGAGTATAAGCTCAGGTTTTCTTAATGTGCTTTCAGTATCTAAGTGGTAAAATATTCCTAGAAAGAGATATTATTTAAAAAAAACTTAGCCAGAAAAATAATTTTTTGCTCTTTCCTAATAATTGTGCAATATATCACGATAATTCCTACATGGTAGAAGTTTAAGTCAACTATGGTCTGATTTTATATACAAAATTTGTATGACCCACATCTGATGAGCAGTTAAGCACCAGCTTAACTTTAAGAAGTAATTAGTCACATAAAAGTGTACAGGGTAACTGAAGCATTTCAGTATGTGCACAAATGGTGTACTAGAATAAATCTCTTAATTCGTTTTAAACAGCATCTAATGCAGTGGTCTTATTTTTAGCATATCAATGAAATAATATTTCTTCTGGGTTAGCATTAAGCTTGTTTGCTGTGATAAATGCAGTGTTTACATTAAGAGAGAATGAGATGAGGCTTCTTTTCAGTATGACATGGAGAACGTAATTTATGGATGCCCCCAAGCCAGGCTTTTTCTTTTTTCTTTTTTTTTTTTCTTTTTTTTTGGCCATTGCTAGCAAATTGAGAGTCATGGCTTGAACTTGGCGTTATATAGCTATGGTTGCTGCACAAATTTAGTAGCCTGTTCAAACGTTTTTAAAAGATTTTGGAAAATGACACTGATTTTTTCAAGGCAAGAGGGGAAAGGATAAAACAGCAACATAAAAAAGGTGGCAAATACAAAGGTAAAAGAAACAGTTCTCTCTCTTAATAAAGACAAAGTTCAGATACCAAAGTATCAGACTGAAAAAACACCAAACCAAATTAGCCATGCTGTCAACAACTTTAAGAAGCTGTTGACATCATTTTCCCCTACTTTACAAATAATGTTTAAAAAAATCTCAAAAATGTAATGGCCAACCAGAACAAAATCCTGGTCTTGTGGTTCCTTTGCAAGCAAACTACTGAAGCACTCTCACAAGACATCAAACTGTGTCTTATCATCCCTGTCAGAAGAAAACAACCAAAACAGCATGATTACAGAGCATTCTTTTATACACAAAGCTCCATATTCTAAGCATCGATGAATCCACACACTACCTTCTTGCTTTGCTAAGATTTTGAGGTCTACAAACTATATATGTTCTTCTATAGATCCCTTACCAGAAGTATGGCTGGTCAAAGAAAATGAGAGAAATATTGTTTTGTTTTTTAAAAAATATATACATAGCCTTTTGGAGTGCTCCAGAGCAAGAAAATTGGTCTAAGCTGCCTTTTACTGTCTTCAGCTAGTCAAGAGAATTTCAATACTTCCCTCCAGAAAAAGGCTTTGTGATAGCCAGACAGACTGTTCTTTTAATCACTACTTCAAATACAAAACCACTGTAATCCTAGGTACTCTGCTTTAGATATCCAAATTAATTTGGCTAGTCCAACTAGTCACCCAGTAGTCATACAGCAGTCATACAACAGTCTTGCATCCTGCATTCTGATGTAACTGCTGGAAACAATTCAAAATGTTTGCAAATGATCTATATAGCCTTACATGGATAAGGACCCAGCTATAGAATAGTCCTTTCTTGAGCTCTGGCATGGCTGTTATGTGTCTCCAGGACTCTGCACATGAAGTTCACAAGATAAGGCATCTCAGAATGGGATTTCCAGTTGTCATTTATTCTTGAATAAGTCTCTTAATTTGCTTCTTAAAACACAGAAATTCTCCTTAAAATACAAAATAAACTCAGAGTTTCACCCAGTCTTTTTGGCAGAAAAGTGTTCTCCAGCTCCTTGGAGCAAAACACAAAATAATCAAAATCTTGTATTAAAGATGCAAGTATGATTATCTTTTTTTTCCACCTTCNCAAACACCAAAAAAACCCTCAAAAGCAACATACTTTGAAGACCTGTTTGCAAATACCTACCGAAAAATGTTAGAAGCTCCTCCTTTCTGGTACTTAGCTAGCAATTTAATCTTCGCCAATACATGCATCACTAAAATGCCTTAGCAGATTTCATTTCAGTTTTATACAAACATCTGTCAGAATTTGGAGTGGTAATGACCACTGTGCCTTAAATAGTGTAACTCTTTCCATTCTAACCCTGCTTACTTCTATATAGTATGTTCAGTCATTTTTAACTTCCCCAAGCTACCAGGTCTTTGTCTGAAATTTTCCTTTAATGGACTCTATTTTGAAAGCTTGTGTAGATACACAGCAATTATGAGAAGCAACAAATATTGCAAACCATTTAATGCTAAAAACTGGTTTGCTTTGTCCAGGCATACTCTAGAATGGAATAATAGATATAGATATAGATATAGATGATATAGATATAGATGATATAGATATCAAAACTTAAATATATTGCCCTGTACATACATGTATATGCATGCTGCATGTACCAGGAATACATATTAATAAGTATTTCACTTTTAAAATAGGTTAAACCCCCCAGGATGTGGTGAGAGAAACAAATGTGCCTGATTTTACAACAGTTGTTGGGGGGAAAAAAAAAGTTGCTGAGATATTTTACTAAGGATGGATATAGAGTACATCAATTTAATTACAGAATGAAAATTATGGAAAATACGAATACTGAAGACAGATATCCTGCAGCATCCTTCAGTCTGTTCTGTGAACACTAGCAGTGCCAAGAGCTTGAGGATGATTGCCGTGCACTTCCTCACTAGTGACACTATTCATATCCCTGCAGTTGCAGAAAACATTACAAGTTACAGTGCGTTTGGAAGCTGGGCAGTCACACAGTCCTAATGCATATAAAGGATCTCCACTGGGGTGAACTTTGCTACCATGGCATTTTCCTGAGAACTTCTGGTGCATAAAAAAAAATCATCTTTCCTTAATCAAAAAGGAAAAAACCACTACTTAGCTGAGTAAATTCAGAACCATTAAAATGAGGAAAAGCAGGTTACATTGCAAAGAATGATGCTCATGCATTTGAATACTGGTATCACTCACATCACTCTACATTTAGGTGAATTAACAAGCTATGGTAAACTGAGAGAAATGTATACCAGAAACAAACAGGAAGTGACTGCTGGGATTTGGCACTGTCAAATGTCACCATATGGAAAAGGTTAGAAACTTTTTGAAGGCTCAGTTCCTAAATGGCTGGTGTTAAGGCAAATAAAACTATAGTGGGGCATTTAATGAATTTACTTTAATTACTCCATAATGATTTAAGATTTCAAAAAAAATATTAATACCTTAGATAAGAAAATTCAAGTAACAACTCTTGCCATTTAACTAAACAACACTATATTATCTCCACTAATTATAACACAGTCATGCTTTTGAACATCTCCCGTGTTACAGCAATTTCATTACTAACAAAAACTACTGGGGGTGAAAGAGAGGAAGAAAGCTTTGTCCCACATACTTTACAAGTGTGTTTATCTTACTCATTACATCACATTTTCTTGCATTTCCTACATTATATTCTCTGCTCCAGAGTGTCTGCTTCATGAAAAAATAAACACAGGCCAGATACTCAGTGCAGATTTGAGACCAAAACACATATCCAACAGAGCTTTTGCATTAACTGGATATGAAGCCATTAAAATAGGGAGTCAGTTCAGCGATAAAAGTGCTACCCTTCATATCCAGTTTTTTGCAGAGTACACAAGACAAGAGTGGGACCTCTAAGTGTGCTCATCTGACAACTATACTTCCAAGTATCCAGGGATTGTTTTATTTATTAATCTTGTGCTGATCCTCAAGGTGAGAAGAATTCAGAGAAAAAGGGTGAGCTCTAATTTGAACCTTCCCTTCTCTACACGTTCCTGCTATAAAGATCTGAAACAAGGCCATCGTTTTATTTAAAGAATGTGCTTTACACTACAGTGATTAACTTTAAAGCAACTAGAAGCCAGCTGATGACAGGCAGTTTTCGGGCTGTAGCCCCAAGAACTGAAGTCATCTGTTTAAGGAAGGCACTGACTCTGCCTGTCTTAACAAGCATTTTTAAAAATGAAGAAGCCAAATTTAACACACACATGGAGAACTTTCCATTACTTCAATGTCCAATGTAACCCTGTTTGTAACCCAGTATCGTCATATATACTACTTCAAAACTCTCTGACTACAGTTTTCCAAAGTTCTCATAAAACCAAAATGCATATTCTTAAAATGCTTTTCTTTTTACCGAGACACATTTTATGTACTAAATATTCAGGTCTCCCAAAATAAGAGGGGAAAGACGAGTAGACATTACAAAACCAAAAGCTGTTTCCTTAGGGATTTTGGCTCAAAAGTGCTCAAACTTCACAGGGTACCTGTCACCTATTTATTCACTAGTGTTCCCTCCATGGAACACAGACAAACTCCAGAGATGCAAAAGCTCCCAGGATGATGTTTAAAGAAGTCCTAATTTTGGTCCTCATCTCCCTAAAGGTACCTATTGCTACACCGTCACTCTGCAGACAAGTATGGGGCTCTAGAGAACTAGCTTCTAGTGACAAACAACATGTTGGCCTAAAGAATAGTCCTTTACACCACTACTTGTTCCCTCCTCCTCGAGTTGTCAGACACCGACACATGTTGATCTTCAAGTTTTCTGTTTGGGATAATTAAAAATGGCCCCATTTTGACATAGAGATGCCTTTAAAGTATTCTAAAAATTTAAGAGATAGACAAGCATAAACTAAAACTACACCCATAACAGAAGTTACAATGATGTCCAGCCGTACCACCAGTCTGTTTCTCTTAGCAACCAACTGTAAAAGTAGTTCCACTGAAATCAAGTAAACAGTTTGCCAAGGAAGTTGCTATCCAATGTGGGTAAGCTATGGCAAAACTGGGCAACAGTCTTCTAAACAGAACTGTGAACCAATCATTAGCATATCACAAACAAGCAATAAACTTTGGTGTAATTACATCTGCCAATACAGTACTCTTGCTTTTCATCTCTTCATTCTCTTATTCACCCCATGCCCTCAGCTAAATGATTAATTGTTTTTATTTAGGAAGAAAAGTGCAAAGAGTAAAAATTCCCTTTGAGAACCACAGATGTTAGAAGGTTTTTTTAGGCTTCTGTTTGTGCTAATAAAAGGGGTTTGTTCTTGTGCATATATTTCCTAAATCTTGTTATACGCACATTTTAAAAATCCACTCCTGAGTGATTCTGTCTGCAAAGTATCACCATATGGTAGCTTTCACAAATGATCAACTGTACCAAAACATCTAAAAATAACATCTTCCTTAAGTAAAATAAAAACAATTACCAGCAGAGACTTTGGGGTATAGTTCTGAGCTAAGGAATCAATACCACGTCGCTGAAATGCTTCAAGTAAGTAAATAAGCAACCTCTGGAGAAAAATAGAATGGTCTTAAATGGCCCACAAGCATCAATGATAAATGTAATATACATGCTTTGGGTTCTTTCAAAAGTCTATTTTTAGAAGTAAGACAAACCAAATCCATTTAATTAAAACCTTAGCTTACAAACACATCCACCAAGTAAGTGAAGCTTAACAAATCTAATTTGAATGAAAGGGACTAGCTGGGTAAAAGAGCAGCTCCCTGATGTTCCTTGCTCTAGTGGTTTCATGTAACCACTGATCACCAACTACTACAACAGCAA
>VWZN01010134.1:60592-79728 GCA_013396955.1 Regulus satrapa | reverse complement strand
CGCTATAAAAGGGCTCGGCGGCCGCGCGAGCCCCTCAGAGCGGCCGAGGGCGGCGTGTGGGGAGAGCGGCCCCGTCCGGGGGGGCTCTGCCCGCAGCCCCTCAGGGGTGTCAGGGAGGAACCCAGCAGGGAAGGAAGGCCGTTGTGTGGCCCTTGTACGCCGGGGAGAGCTGTCGTCCCTTGTGGCAGCTCTATAAGGCTTCTCTTTGGGGATACCTGAGTGTGAGGGGGTCACAGCTGCAGCCCCACGCCTGGCCCCTGAGGGTGGGCATGGCTGGAAGGACAGGGGAGGACCCCTGAGATCGCTGAGTTCAGTTTAGGGCTGAGTAGTGTCAGCCTGACTTACATAGTGCCGCTTTGTCTTTCCTTCAACAGTTCTGGTTTTTTGGGAGCCTGGAGGGTGCTCCCGCCGCTGCCAGGGCTGGGCAGGTTGCACCAGAGCTTTGGGCTCACTGGGCGTTAATTAGCTCTGGAGTGAGAGATGAGGAATGCTGAATGCTATTTTAAGCTTCAGCTTGGCCGGGGGAAGGAAGGAAGGAAGGAAACGAGGCTCTGGGGATCGATGAAGTGATTTCACTGCTGTTTTTGTGGGGCAATAAGCCCGAAGTCAGAGCAATTCGGGCTGGCTGCACCCAGCTGAGGTCAGAATTCAGCATCTAATCCCTGCTCAGGGCTCTGGCTCGGCAGCTTTACGAGGCTGAGCCTTGGATGAGCTTCCCAACAAAGCCTTTCCCAGGCTGGACAGGGCTCGGAGCAGCCTGGGCTGGTGGGAGATGTCCTTGGCCATTCGGGGTGGGAATGGCTGAGCTTCGAGCTCTCTTCCAAGCCAAACCATTCCGTGGCTCTCCGCTAGCTCTGGAGAGCTGCTGGCTCTTGTCTCCTTCATCTTTCCACCCTGTCAGGTCATGCTGGGGTTGGAAGAGCAGCCAGGGGAAGGAGGAGCTGGGTGGGTGAGCAGAGAGCTTGGAAGGCCAGAGCTGTCACTCCCACATCCTCCAGCAGCTCCGGAGAAAACCAATACCCACGAACTCACTGGGAAAGGCCGAGGCAGGAAAAAGGGAAAGGTTGATTACAGGAAAGTGGGATACAGATACAGGGAGAGCTAAGTCAGGAAGAGTTCAGCTCCTTCAAGGTCCAAGTTAAACACGTGTTAATGAACCTGCCCCTTCCACAGGCTCCCGCACAAAAGTCGGACGTGTCAAGCCCAGAGGTCTGGCTACCACGCAAGGAATTAGCCAAAAAATGAGGCTCTGTGGCAGCCCCAGGAGCAGCTGCCACGGGGAGAGAGGTTTGGGCTGCTCCCGCTCGTCTGGGGCTGTGCTGAGTGTTGTGACAACCTCAGCCGGCCACCGGTGACCGTCCCACGGGTGGGCTGGGTGTGTGGGAAGGTGGGAGGGAACCTCCGGGTCCTGTCTTCTGCTCAGACCAAATCCATTCCTCATGTGTTGTCTCCCCTTTTATCCGGTCTCGTTTCAGCGGCGCAGCTTCCAGCCTTCTGCAAAGGAGACTATTCCCACCGCTCGTAAATCTCCTATCAGGAAGCTGTTTCCAAGATGAAAGCTTTAAACGTTTCCCCTCTCCCGTTTCACGGCCCAGCTCCCAATTCCCTCCCTGCCGTAATCGCCAGCTCCATCCCCTCCATCTGGACACGCCGGGCTCTCTGTGCCTCACGCCGAGCTCTGCTCCCGGGAAACCTGCGCTGGGAAAGTTTGGGATTGGGGCGCGCACCCCCAGAGCTGGGGAACGCCCGCTGCAGGCTTCGTGTCAGGGGCTTTGGAAAGCTCTGCCTGCTGCAGGTCCCTCCCGGCCGCCCCAAGAGCTGACTGGGCGTTCGGAGGAGCTAAAGGTCATTATCTGGGCAAGGCCCTGGGTGTGGGATGAGCTCGGGGCCTGCTCTGGCTATCGGCTCACTGGGAGCGGGAGCGCTCCTTCCCCGAGCTGGGGGCGTTATCCGTGGGGATGGGGCCTTGGCTTGGCGTGGGGTGTGGGCAGGGAAGGGGCTGAGAGGGGCAGGGAAAGGGCTCAGAGCAGGGAAAGGCTCAGAGCAGGGAAAGGAGCAGGGAAAGTCTCGGCACATCTGGGCTCACGTGGGAGTGCTGGGAGCACTGTGGGATCCTGGGGCTCTTGGCTGTGGTGCTCAGCCCTTTGTTGGGAAAGCTTGGAGGAGACCCCACACCTTTTCATCAGACCCTAAAATTAGAGGCAGCCCAAGGCCCCAGTCCTGGGAGAGGCGGATTCCTTGGCAGGGGCTGCTGTGCTGATGGAAGAGGCAGGATGTGGCTTTTCCCGGTGCCCTGCGCGTGGGAGCGGGACAAGGTCCCAGCTCTCCCAGCTCCCCGTCCTGGTGGCTCTGGGGCATCTCTCACCAGCCTTTGTCCCTCTCAGCCTTCCTCACCCTCAGCCCTGCTGCTCCCAGCGCTGGTTTGGGGCTCTTCCATGGGAGGTCCCAAAGCAGCCTCTTCCCTTCTGGCCTCTGCTGTCACCCGAGGTCACCCTGTCCCCTTCCTAATCCCTCGTGGCTCAGCTGTTGGGAATTAGGGGAGTCGAGGGTAGGAAAGGTGCTTGCCTTCAACCCTTTATCTGGCCTCTTCTAATGCCCCGTGTGCCACCAGATAAAATCTTGTGTACATTTGAAATTTTTATTTTTACGCGAGAAGGCAACCCTGAAATTTCCTCCTGACATTTAACTCAGTCAGTCAGTGACAAACCGAATAAACATTCCTGTTTCCCTGGGACAAAGGCTCCAAGATCCTGCTGGGACTGAAAGGTTTCATCATTTCCGAAGTAAAACGTTTCAGTTTAAAAAAAAAGAAAAAAAAAAAAGAAGAACAACGACTAAAAATGACACGTTTCAATGTTTTTCTAATTATTTTCTCCACTTTGGCTGGAGCTATTTGTCAAATCTGGCCTGGCTTCTCATGTAGCTGTGGAACCTTCCAAAACCGCTATTTTGGGCACTTTTCCTGTTATTGATGAATCAGTTTGATCCCTGCCCTGCATCCCTGTTCACTCCAGGTGTTTTCTGGGGTGTCTCACGGGTGGGTGCAGCCTGGGTGCCCCCTTTTGGTGCCAGGACCTCCCACCGTCCCAGGGGGCTCCAGCCTGGCCTTGGACACTTCCAGGGATCCAGGGCCAGCCCCTCTCTGCCCGCCCAGGGAGGAATTCCTCCCCAAAATCCCACCTGTCCCTGCCCGCTGGCCATGTGAAACCATTCCCTGTGTCCTGGCACTCCACCCCTTGTCCAGAGTCTCTCTCCACGTTTCTTGGCACTGGAAAATCAGAATTAGGTGACCCTGGAGCTTTTCCAGGCTGGACAATCCCAATTTCCCCAGCCTTTCCTCCCAGCAGAGCTGCTCCATCCCTCTGCTCCTCCTGGAGTCTCCTCTGGGCCCTCTCCAGCAGCTCCAGCTCCTCCCTGTGCAGGCCCCGGGCCCGGGGCAGCTCTGCACGTGGGGTCTCACCTGAGCAGAATCACCAGAAATAAACCTCCCCACATTTGAATTTAGCTCTGAAAAAAAACCCCAAAAAACCAAAAAAACAAAAAAACCCCTTGGTGCTATTTTTATCCCGAGCCCTCCCCAACTCTGGATTTTTTGCAGAGTAAGGGTAGATGGGTTTTTATCCCTTCCTCCTCCTGACTGAGAGGCGCAGAGGGCTGATGCAATGTCCTCTGAACCCGGAGCAGCCCGTGCTGCAGCAGCTCAGGAGGCTCTGCAGGATGAGAACCGTCCCCAGTTCTCCATCCTGTCTTTGCTCTGGAAGACTCAGCCTTGCCTTCAAAAGGGACCTGGAGGATTCGCCCTTCCCCGCCTCGAGCGAGAGCCTCTCCTGGGGCTGTGACCTTGCTGGTGCCCCCTTGGCCCCAGGGGTTCGTCTCCAGCTGGTTTAATTTGTGTCCCCTGTGGCTGGGCCTGCTGCTGGGGGTGCCCCCTTGGCCCCAGGGGTTCGTCTCCAGCTGGTTTAATTTGTGTCCCTGGTGGCTGGGCCGCTGCAGGCGGCTCCCGGTGCCTCGGGGCTGTGCTGTGCACTGACCTGCATTCAGCAGCACCCGGCATCTGCCACTTCAAGCCCAACTCAGCCCTCTCGTGACAAAAAGGCAGCCGTGCGCTGTGTGGTTCCGAGCAAATCCGTGGGAGAAGAGGCAAGGAAGCAGGTGGGGCTGTCCCTGGAAAATCGTGTTGCGCCCACGTCACGGGGCACAAGCGAGGGAGCGACCAGCTCGGGTTTGATAAAGATCCCGTGGCATCTTTAGGGTGTCAGTGCAGGACAAACGTCCCCTCTGGCACTCACACAGCTCTGGGAGGGTGAAGGAGCAGCTTTTTCCAAGCAGGCCTTGGCCGGGAAGCGCAGGGACAGCACGGGGGCTTTGGCTGGGCCCGGGAGCGTGGAGGCGAGCGGCTCCGGCCGGGCTCGGTGTCCCGGAGGGAGTGAGGAGGCTGCAGTGAGTCCCGTCACTCCCTCCTGAGCTGCAAAAGTCCCTCCCCAGTCGTTTCTCCCCCTCTGTCCCCGGATCCCCTCTCAGCAGGGTCTAATGCACTTGCTCTCTAGGCTGGCTTAATTCTGACGTGAGATTCCATCTCTGTGTGGGTGCCCGAGCTCCCTCCCCCTGCTGACTCCCAGCTCGCTCCAGCAGCGTTTGACAGGCAGGAAATGTCTCAAACCCACAGAGTTCCTCCAAAACTCGTGGGGGTGCTGATTTGATTGAGGACTTGTGGAGCAAGCCCAGGTTTGTGTCCCCTCTCGGGGTTCTTGGGAAGGAGCTGCGGTTGGCGGTGTGTGAGGATGTGGGAGCTGAGGGTCACCTTCCCGCAGGGGGTTTTCCTGCTCCCCCCAGAGCAGAGGGCAGATTCCACATCCCAACCTGTCCTGTCACTCCAGGCCCTCGTCCAAAGTCTATTTCCATGTGTTCTGTTGTTCCCTTCAGGTGCTGGAGGGCCACAGTGAGGTCACCCCAGAGCTTCTCCGGGCTGAGCAATCCTGCCTCTCCCAGCCTTTCCTTGCTGGAGAGGTGCTCCATCCCACTAATCCTCCTCTGGACTTGCTCCAACTGGTCTGTGTCCCCAAAAAACATCCCAAACTGGGTCAGGGAAGGGCAGCCAGAGCCGCCTGGGCTCGTTTTCACCTGCAAGGATGGCAACGCAGCCCTGCCAGAGCTGCAGGAGCCTTTGGACAGCAGTGCCAGGCACAGGGGGATTGCTGGGCTGTGTGCAGGAGCTGGGCCCTGATCCCCGTGGGTCCTTCCCCGCCCAGGAGGGATCCACGCAGGGCTGTGAAACTGCTGCTCCACGGAGCCACCGAGTGCTGAAAACAGCTCAGGGCTCTCCCAAAGCTTTCCCTGAAGGCCTGGGATGCCCCATCCCAGTTAAACCTGGGAGCCTGCGTGACTGACAGCCCCCCAAATCTCCCCGGGCAGCATTTGCTGATCTCTGCCATCACCGCCATGGCTCCGTGTGCTCCGGGCATCCCGAGCAGCCTCTCCTGCGGGGCCAGGGCGCCTTAGCCACGAGAGGGGGGTATGAGCCCGCAGAGGGCCGGGCCGGGGGCGCTGCCCGGGGCAGGGACGGGCTCAGCCCGCGGGGTTTCTGCGGGATGAGCCGTGCCGGAGAGCCCAAGCTGCTCCTCTCAGCCCCGCTCCTCTCCGGGCTCCTTTGCCGATGCTTTCTGCAGCGTTCTCTTTTCCCCTGAGCTGACCCCACTGTCCTGTTGCGTTCCCCTCTCTGCACTGATGCAACCGTTTGTGATTGTGGTTGCAGAAAACCGGTTTGAGGAGCTGATCTGGCTCATCCCAATGTTTTCCCCCCCCTCTTTCCTAGGTCAGGAACATTTCTTTCCCAGGTGTTGCTTGAGCATGTTGTGTCCTGGGGTCTGAGCAAGCCTGTCTGTAAATTATCCCAGCTATTCTCTTGTACTTTGTTGTGACATCAAAGCCCAGATTTCTCCTGCTGGGTGATCTCCAGGTCATCATGTACAGAAAACTCGGAGCAATTGATTTCAACTTGAACTCGGACTGGGAATGGAGAGACCTGGAGTTTTTCCTGGTTTCTGGTGTTGTCTCTGTTGATTTCTTCCATTATTTTGCAGCCCACATGCAAAGACTGAGATGCTCAGGGAAGGGCTTGGATGCTCAAATATCCTCCTGTGCGGAATCTTCCCTCCCACATCAGAGAAGGAGGGAAGGAAATACAGAAAAGCAAAACTTCATCTTATTGTTCTGAGGGGGGGAAAAATCCTTAACGTTCACCGGACTTGAAATTTTGAACGCAGGTTTGTGATTGTGTGCCTTTATAAACTCAATTACTTTTATCCAACAAACCACCTTCTAGCGAGGCTGACTGCAGGCAGGGGCCATCCATGGCATCCAAACCCAGCTCTCCTCATTTCGGGGCTTTTTCCTCGGGATTTGGAACCTTGGGAACTGGTTCTGGGTCTGTGGAGTCCGGCCACGCACGTGCTGTGCAGTTGCAGCGTTCGCAGTGGTGTGAAATATCCTTTCTGGTCTGGCTGCTGCAGGGAGATTAGGAATAATCCCCCGTCCCCATCCATCAAACTTAATTAGGGGCATTTCCTAACGAGCCTTTGGACAGCTCGGGGAAGACCGAGCACCTTGTCATCACTTCCAGGGGGGAGAAGGACCAAGGGTCTCCTGCCAGGGCTGGGGCTGGCTCCAGGGTGGGCTGGAAAATCCCAACAAACATCAGGAGTCTGAAAAATCTGCTCAAAAAAGCAGAAAGCCCCCAGATTTCGGGGAAGGCAGGTACTCACTGATATCGTGCTCGGTGCTCTGCTCCTGACCTGGTTTTCTGCCTCTGCCTCCCAGAAACTGGGAGATCCTGGGCAGTTCTTCCCGTGTTTTTCTCTGAAGTGGCCGTGGTTTATTTTTCCTGAGAAAGGCTTTGTTTTTTAGAAGATGTCAATTGAAATAGAATCTGAATCTGTTCCAGGGAGGGTGTTGGTTGGACGAGTATCTGGATTTATTTATTTTATTAGTATTTGTTAGTTTTTACTTTGTTTATGCATCCCTTAGGTCCCATCCCAAGGAAAACATGGAGGGGAGGGGTTAAGCTAAAGCAACTGTCTTTTGAAATGTCCATTAATCTCCATTTATACAAGGGAAGTTTTTTCCAGAGGTCACAATCAAAACGTGTCCCAGTTATCCTGGTCAGTTGCTCCTCACTCTCTGATTTAGTACCTCGACAAAATGGCCCGGATTTTCCGGACTTTTCCCTGTGATTTGGGGTTTTCTGGGTTGGTTTGGGGTTTTATATGAGAGATCTGGGGAAGGCAGTGGTGACCTGGGTGCGTGGGGGGATTCTGCCCACTCGGGTGAGAGCCCACCTGCAGAGCTGCCTCCAGCTCTGCTACAGCAGCAGAAGGAGCTGCTGGAGAGAGCCCAGGGGAGGCCCTGGAGCTGCTGCAGGGCTGGGGGGGCTCCTCTGGAGAGGAAGAGGCTCCAGGGAGGGCTCAGAGCCCCTGGCAGGGCCTGGAGGGGCTCGAGGAGAGCTGGGGAGGGACTGGGGACAGAGCCTGGAGGGACAGGACACAGGGAATGGCTCCCAGAGGGCAGGGACAGCCTCTGGTCACACTGGTTTTGGCTGTACTTGCACTGATTCGAGCACTTTGTCCCCTCTCTGTCCCCAAACAGCCACTCAGTGCCACACCTGGCGAATTATCCAAAATGTCCTGGTCCCCCAGGTATTGCTTTTTTTTTTTTCTCAGAACACATTTTAGTGAGCCTGGCTTCCCTCCTTGCCTTTGCTGTGCTGGGACTCTGGCTGGCAGAGCCCTAATTACCGAGGGCTGGGATTTGTAATTCCTGGCACAGAAACAGCATTAATGGATTTGTTCGGTTCCTTTTTATCAGCCTTTCCAGACTGCTCTTACCTCATTCCTTTGGGGAGGGCTGAGATGGGATTAAGAGAAGTGCGGGCCTGATAAAGGCAGAGAGAAACCCCAGAGCTGGGGTGGATGGGGACGCATCCATCAGCACGGAGAGCTTGCAGGGATGAGCGATGGAGCCCGTCGGGCTGCGTGAAACTGAAACACGCGCGGGGCCACCTGACTCTTGGCTTCCTGACTCAGCCCTGCCGCGGTGCCGATGAGTATCTGGGCTGGATGAAACTTTCCCAAGGCTGCCGGTGCCTCCTGCGCCCAAAGGGGTGCTCTCCCTTTCCCCCGAGGGGAGCTGGGACGTGTGGGAGGTGTTGGTCACTGGCTGAGGGCTCAGCACGGAGGGGAACGGCTTGGGAATCGGGATGCGCAGTCTGGAAACTTCTCCAGAAGTGTAACTGAGGTTCCCAAGGGAGTGGAGAGTTTGTGGGATCTGGTTTTTCTGCACCTGGAGCAATCCCAGGACAGTGACCTTTTCCCTGAATGCTGCCAAGCTCCTGCTGCGTCCTCCTTGTTTCTGATCCTTGTAGGCAGCAGGGGAGGATGTGCTCAGTGTTTGGCTCCTCGTCTTCCTGGGGCAAGGAGCCCCTTCTCTCCCTGCTGGGCACAGAACCATCCCCCGGCGCTTGGTGAGGCTTTGGGAATTTTCTTGCAGCAGCCTGGGCATGGCGGAGGCACTGACACAGAAACGGGTTCATCCTCTGGGGCAGGAGAGGCCTGGAGGGTTCTTCCCCTGCTCCCTGTCCTGCTTGGCCTGGATTCCTCAGGCTGCCAGCCATGGGGAGGGGAATTCTGTCCCTCCTCCCAGTCTGCTGGGATCAGCGTGGGGAGGGCTGCGGGGCATGTGGGCATGGCTGCTCTCCAGCCGGCAGGGAAGGTGCAGCTTCTCCTGTTGGCTCCTCGGTCCCCGTTTTCCTTCAATCCAGTTCTTGCCCTTCTGCCTGGGAGCTCTGAAGAGCACCCAGAACTCTCTTTTCTGACCCCTCTTTTGGGACACCACCTCTGCCATCCTTCCCTCATTTCTCCACACTCTTTCCCAGGCTTCCCCTTCCCAGTAAAAACCCGGGAAGAACTTTCCCTTCACCTGGCACTGGGCACAGATCTCTGCTCATTCTCTCTCTCCTCACTTCTGTCTTTGCCTCCCCCTAATTCCCTCCTTTAATTTGCCTTTGCTTATTTTGAATACAAAGCTCCTCCATCGCAGTGTTTACAGTTCATAAAGCCTTGGGCCCATTGCTTATTCTCCTTCTTATATCCCTCCCGAACCGCCTTGGCTCCCCGTGCCCTTTCCCTGCTTGCAGGGAATCCAGGATGAATGGCAGTGGCTGTCCCCAGCTGGCTGCCCGCATAGTTCCCACATCCCGGCAATCCCCTTCCCAGACACTGCAAACCCTTCTCTCTCTCATCCCTTCCAAATCCCTTTCCCTGGAGCCAGCCTCTCTGCCGAGCTCGGCGCAGCCTCCAGGAGGGTCCCTGGCACCTGCAGGGCTCCCGGGATGTCCCCGCTCCCTGCTCAGGGCGTTCCCACCTGCCCGGGGAGCTGCGGAGGTGCCGGCTGCCTCCTCCTGCCCTTATCTCCCTGGCACCGAGCGAATGCCATCAGCCCGCTCCGGGCCCGCCTCTCCCTATCAGCTCTGCTCATGGCTTCCCTTCGGCTCTTCCCGAAATAAGCCGAAAGCACAAACACCCCGATTCCCATCTCGCCAGGGGTGGGGTGAGGAGCAAGTGCTGGCTGCATCCCAGCTCTGTTCTCCTGCAGGAGCTC
Source organism: Regulus satrapa (assembly GCA_013396955.1). Taxonomy (NCBI): domain Eukaryota; kingdom Metazoa; phylum Chordata; class Aves; order Passeriformes; family Regulidae; genus Regulus; species Regulus satrapa. Next base: position 70,077 of record VWZN01010134.1, on the reverse strand, counting down.
CTGGACCAGGGTGGGGCTTCTGATGGAGTTTGCTTTTGGTTGTTTTTACTGAACTGAATTTTTCAAGTCACTTTTTGTGCCCCGGCAAGAGAAGTGACGCCGGCGTTGGTGAGCCAGTGGGGACTGAAAGAGCTGCAGAGCCAAGTGGACAGGAACAGTGAGCAGAAAACAAGTGGGATGAGGGTGTGGGAAGCTTTGGGCTGAGGCAGAGCAAATCGTGTCCCCTGGTGTTGTGGGGACAGCGCCACAGCTCTGGGTGAGAGCAGCTCTGCCTCTGGGCCGGAGCGTGGGCAGGGTGAGCTCAGGCCCTCCGGAGGAAAACACCCAGAGTTTAATTTTCCTGAGCTGAGATTTCCTCACCGCTGCACTTTTCCGAGCCGTGGCTCAGTCCTCCTCCTCCTCCCCTTCCCCAGGCAAAGCATCTGAACTGAAACAATTCCGCAGATGGATCCCAGGACTCTGCACCATTTGAAGTCCTTCCCTCTGGCCATTCCGTGGGAACCTGGAGCCCCACCAGCCCGTGGTGCTCACCAGCTCCGGATCCTTTTCCACGGTGGGAACGTTCCCACGGACACCAGAACCCACCGCCCTCCCTGGAAGGGGACGGCCCTGTCCCTTCTGCCCCCCAGAGACAGCGCCCAGCGCATCCCCGGCAGCGGGGGAATGTCCGGCGGGCGCGGCCAGCCCAAAATAGCCCGCTTGTCAGAGCTCTCCAGGACACTGACTGGGACTCCTTATCTCCCTGCCGCCCTTCTGGCACGGCCCCAGCTGCAGATGGAGCAGCCTCCAGGAGCAGCTCCAAGGTTTCCCGTGGGGCCCGGGGCCGTCATCCCACGGGACGTCGCTCACCGCGGGGTCACGGCAGTAGCAGCAAAACCCGGGGGGGTGAAACCAGCCCAGTATCAGGGGCTGGGGGACGCTGAGGCCTGGGTTTGGGGACAGCAGGAGGCGGCAGGGATTTGGAGCTGTTGGAAAGGTTGCCGGGGTTTCGGAGCTCTGGGATACCTGCCCCGCTTCCAGCAAGGCAAAAGCCGGCGGGAGCGTCCCGAAGCGATGGATGAGGTCTGGGAATTTGGGTGAAAAGAAACGGATTCCTGCCGGGAAGCCGCTCCTGCTCGCAGGCTCCTCCCGGGAGCTCACCGGGTCCGTGCTCAGGTGTCACCGAGCCGTGGCCCCGGGGCAGGCTTGGCAGTGTGACCTCCTGGTGCTTTCCACAAGTGCTTTCCCGACCCTGGAAGAATTTTCTTGTGGCCTTAATGAGCCATCTGGGGGCAATTAGTTCTCGGTTTTATGACATCCTGGCTTTTCTCATGGAACGTGGCACGGCTGGGCTCTCCAGCCACATCTGGGGAGGAGGGAGGGAAGCGGGAGCTGCCGAGCCAAGCTTTGCGTCCATCCTTCTCCTTCTGTAGAGAACCCAGGTCCAGGTGTGGCCGTGCAGGAGCTCCCACATCCCTGGGGGACGCGTCCCGCTGGAACCTGTTGCTCTTGAGCAATTCCCGAGGTTCAGGTCAAGCCAACTTCCCAGCTGCCGTATCCTGAAGTTTCCTGGAGTGAGGGATTACAGAAAGGATTAGATATAAACCCCTGCCGCTGCAGTAAATCACGTTTTTCACTGCTGCCAGCTAGGCAGGGAGCAGAGCCGGCGGAGACGGCGTTTCCCGTGGCAGCGCTGCTGACCCCAATTATTTCGGGGTGATAAACCACCACCTGTCCCTGGTCTGCCATAAACTGCTCCACTGCCTGCAGAACCGACCAGGTTAAAGAGGAAATAACAAACAGCCTTTCCTGCTGGGTTGTTTTCGAAGTTCTTGGCACTTTGGGGCGACGTGCTGAAGGTTTTCTCTGACCCCAAGAGGCGTGTGATCACTTTGGAGTGCAGGCTTTGAGACTGGCCCTAAAATTCCTGGGGGCAGCTAAAGAGACTTTCCATCGCTCAGATGGTTTTTACCTCCCAGAGGAGGAAGCTGAGGCACGGAGCGTGTTCCTTACTGCTGGAAGCGAGGATTTCTGGGGTTTCTGGGGTGGAAGGTCTCCCTGCCCTGCCCCGCTCCCTGTGCTGCACGGGATGCTGACAGCTCCTCGTGCTGCTGGTCCCAATCCTGCTGCCAGGAAGAACCAGAAGGAGAAGCTGCCCCTTAGCTGGGATTCCTGAGGATGGGGTTCATTCAAATGAAGTTCTGATGGTCCATAGTTTAACAGACAACGTGCAGCAAACGCTCCAAGAAATCCATTTAAAATCCTGCATGGGAGAAAAGGCCATCGAGCCATTCCTCTGGGAATGGCAGGGCTTTGTTGTCTTTTATTTCCCCCTTCCAGTTCACTCCATCAGCTAATGGCTTTTGCTGACAGATATTTATCAGCCTGAATGTGCTTTCCCTGCTCTTGGAAAAATAGAAATCTTTACTCCTGGCTCCAATAAAAAAATCAGCCCAATATCCCTGAAGGAGCCAGTCTGGATATCAATCCTTCTCCTGCCATCCCAGCTCTGGGAGTCGTTAAGAGGAGAACGGCAAAAGCAGAAAGTGAAGCCACCCAGGGTTAGGAACAAGCCCTGAATTATTATTTTTAATTTTTTTTTTTTTTTTTCTCAGCCAGAAATGTCCTGTGCTTAATGAGCTGAGGGGCAGAGCGTGCTCGCAGCTCTCCCCGGGGCTGTCCCAGCTCCCTGCATGGTGTGAAACAACCCCACGGGAGGAGATCTGTGGGGCAGGGGCTGGGGAGGCCGGGGTGCCCCTGACACCCACGAGGTGATCCCTGGAAGGAAAAGGGCTCAGCACCCTGCTGCAGAGTTCCCCCTCCTCTCCTTCGCACCCGCCGTGCGTTTCCTCCCTCCCTGCACCCCTTTCGGAAGCCAAAAGCTGCTCCCAGCCCGTCTGCAGCAAGTGAAAGCCCCCCCTGTCTGGATTAAGCAGGGCTGGCCTTACAGAAATCTCCCTTCAGCACGGCTCAGGAGCAGCGAGCATCCCAGATAGGTGGGGTGGTGCTGACAGATTTATGGCCGAGGAAACCGCCCGTAACTCGGGAGATGCTGCTCCCCACCATAAATGCAATTAGGGCATTTTTTCCAGCACTAATTGGGATGAGGATTGATGTCCTCGCCCCTTCTCTCCGGAGGGGCTGACAAACACCAGGGGTTTCCCTTTGGAGCTTCTTGAAGCTCTAAAAATTGCTGAAGTGAGATATATTTTTTTTTATTTTTTTCCCCCCATGAATTCCTGCAGTCCTGGTGACTTTTGGACATCTAAGGAGTCTGAGCAGCTTTGTAGAAGCTCTCGTGCTCTTTGTGTATAAGAATTTGTGTGACTACATCTGTATATTTACATTTTATGTATATGTGAACATGTGTGTAGGGACTAAAAGGAAATTAACTCCTATTCCATTGCTCAGGGCTGGGATCTGCACATTCTCTTTGGAGTATTTCGTGCCAGATATGAGCTTTGACTTATATTTGGAATAAAAAAAAAAATTTAATTAAATGGGTGTTTGTGAGCTGCTGCAGGGTGGGGGTGAGGGTGGCTTTGGCCACTCTCTTGCTCAGGAAATAAAAATGACATCACTTGTGAGAGCTGCAGGGTGACAGGCACCAGCTTCCATCCCCGCTGGGCAAATCCAGAGTTCCTGGATGCCCTTTCCAGCGGGGATCACGATGGGGAAGCCCTGGACGGGGCACTGAGAGACGTTCACCTTGCTCTGGTGCTTCAGCTCACGGGAGAGAAACATTTTGTGCAGAGCCCCAGCGCAGGAGGGGCGATGTCTGCACGGATAATGTGATCCAAACCATAATTCAGGGGGTAACAAGGCCAACAGAGCTGGTTTTCAGCCAGCCCAGAGGTGTTTCCCTGGCTGCTGGGCTGGCTTTGACCCCTGCAGGGTCTCTGAGCTTGCCTGTGCAGAGCTCTCTGCTCCCCATCGTGCATTCCCGGTGCCTTTTTCCTGAAAATCCAGCGCAGTTCCTCCATTTCACTCCAGGCACAAGGTCTCAGGACGTGAGGTTTGAGGAAAGATTTATCCTGGCTGATGGGCAGAAGTGGGAGAAACACTGGCCTGGGGGACTGGAATGGCTGGAACCAACGAGGATTTCCTGGAGGGTTGGATTGGGAATTGGGAAAATTCCTTCAGGGAAAGGCTTGGGAATCCCCATCCCTGGAAGTGTTAAAAAAAGGTGTGGGTTTGGCACCTGGGAATGAGTTCCTGGTGGCTCCTTGGGCTGGATTAACAGCTGGGCCTGATGGTCTCTCTTTTCCAGGCAGAATAATTCCATGATTCCCACCGGGCTCCACCTGCTGAGGATCTCAGCTGCTGTCCTGGGAGAGGAAAAACTGATGGAGCCCCGGAATCCCCTGATTCCAGCCCTGATTCCAGCCTGGCTCTAAAGAAGAAACAGCCCCAGCACTCCCCAGTGCCTCTCTCTGCCTCCTGCACTGGCTTGGGAATGTTCTGGGCTGGGAAACCTTCAGGGATTCATTATTCAAACCACGCTGGCTTTCACTGCGAAGTTCCAATTGTGGTTTATGGGCCTGGGCTGAGATGATTGCATTTAAATTCAAGGCAGACCTCCTCCTCTCCTGGGGAATGAGGTCCTTGCCCTGCTGGGAAATCAGAATTCCTCTGGAAGCTCTGGCTCCAGCTCACCTGGCTGCTCAGGTGACAGCTGGGCTGCTCCAGGAGCGCCCGGGATGTGGAACTGCTGCTCCAGTGGCTCCTGGAGAAGGGAGGAGAGCTGAGGAGGGAATGCAGAGATAAGGTAAGGGACCCTGGGCCAGAGACAATGGCTTCACAGAGGGCAAGGAGGGATGGGACACTGGGATGGAATTCTTCCCTGGCAGGGAGGGGAGGCCCTGGGATGGAACTCCCAGAGCAGCTGTGGCTGCCCTGGATCCCTGGAATGTCCAAGGCCAGGCTGGAGCAGCCTGGGACAGCGGGAACTGTCCCTGCCCACAGCTGAGGCGGAACTGGATGAACTTTAAGGTCCCTTCCAACCCGAACCATTCCGGCACTCCAAGGAGGAGCCGCTGATTTGGGGTGACCCAGCGGCGAGCGGCGCCCCAGACCCGTCCTGTGAGCAGCGTGGGGCTCTCGTGGGGCAGCCTGGCCCTGCCCTGGGGCTGCTCAGGGAGTGCAGAGGCTGAGCAGAGCCCGGCTCTGGTTTCAGCTGAAACAGGAACCTCGGCGCAGCAGCCCTCGGCACCAGATGGTCTCAGCTGGGTCCAAGTCCAAGAGGATGAGGAAAAGCTGCATAAAATCTGTCCTGGGGACGTGGCCGGGGAGTCTCCTCAAGGGAGAAAGGGAATGTCGGTGTTTCGAACTGCTCCCAATCAGCCTGGGCTGGTTTTCGGGGTGCAGCGCCCACGGGGGCCGTGCTCTGCGCTTTGCCTGCCGTGGTTTTGGCTCTGTCCTGCTGTGGCACGAGAGCAGAGCGTGCAGAGCAGGACAGGGGGGCACAGGGGAGATCTCCGCGTGCTGGGCTGGCTCCAGGCCCGTTTCTGCACGGCAGGAGCAGGGGAGCAGCCCCGGGGCTGGAGGTGACACAGCCCTGGAGCAGCAGGTCCGCAGATCCCGGCCGATCCCGGCGCCCGCTGCCTGCCAGCTCGGTGCTGCTGCTGCTTTGGTTTCTATTAACAAATCTCTGTGGTTTCCAGCTCCTGCTGCTCCGAGAGGGGCGGGAGCTCCACAGCCAAGATAAATAGGATAAATATTCCCGGGGTCTGGCCGGGGCTCCAGGAAAACAGCGAGTGCAGCGAGTAATTTGGATAATGCCTTCAGACACCACCATTATCCCAGCAGCGCTTCCTGAGGAGGTTCAGCCAGAGAGAGCTGGAGCACAGCGGGCTGGACACGGCCTCTGCCACACCGAGAGGCTTGGCCTGGCACGGGCAGGGCCACGTGTGCCCGGGCTGTGTCCTGGAGCCAGCGGTGGTGGGGCTGGCAGTGCCAAACCCCGGCCGTGCCCCCGCTCCCAGGGACGCCGGGAAGTCACAGGGGGCTGCAGGAGGTTTTGGGTGCATTTCCCTGGCCAGGGCAGGCAGAGAAGCATCTGCTGCTCTAATCCCTGTCTGTGCTGAGTGAGGATGTTGCTGTGCCTTGCCCAAGCAGGGATTTTGCAAAGGAAGGGAAGGAAAACCCAAGGAAAATCCACGATAAATCCATCCCTAATGGCAAACCCTTTGAGAAAGCCAAGCACTGCTCTAGGAGCTGCTGTGAGATTTGGGGAGCATCTCCCAGCCCAGGAGGAGTTGTGGAATCTCCAGGCTGGACAAATCCTGACCTGTGGCTCGTTCCCACTTGCCCAGGGCTTTGGTTTTGCCCCTCTCATCCCCCCAGGCTCCACTTGCACTCCCTGGCTGGACATCCTGGTGTCACCCACAGGACGGAGAGCAGGGGGCAGGAGCAGCCCGGGCTCCCCCGTGGGTGCTGGGCAGGTTTCAGACCCATCTCCACAGGGATTAAAGCTGCTGCCACGCCGAGGGATCGGCAGGAGAGGATGAGGATGAGAGATGAGAGGGAGTTTTGCTCGTGCTGCCTGCCAGGAACGTTTGGGGTCTCCTCTCTCCGGCTCCCCTCTGTTGGAGCCTCTCCAGGAGCACAGACCTGTTCCTCCCCTTGTGCCCCAGGGAGCACAGCTGTGGGGCACAGCTCTCACCTCTCCAGTCCATCCCAGTGATCCTTTCCCAGCATCTCTACCCTGTGTGTGTGGTTTTCCCTGGCCAGGGCAGAATTCCCTCGGATTTGGGAGGTTTTCCAGCTGCAGAAGCAGCAAATCCCGAGGCCGTGTCCCAGCTGCAGGGAGAGGGCTCCGACTGCGGGGTCAGGGAGCTGCTGCTCGGTAGCTCCAGAGAAGGGATCTGTGGATTAAATTTCCAGGAACTGGTGGGGCCCGGCTCAGTTTTGAGCCACCCGATCAAAAACAAACACAGAGCTGAAGATGGGCTGTGCTTGGCCCCAGCTGATTTTTATCAGCCCTGGCTGGGCCTTGGGATGGAAAGAGTGCTTGGTTGGAGTCACTCTGGGTCCCCAATCTCGGGAGGATTTGGGAAGCAGAAAGTTTGAGCCGGGGCCTCTGTGAAATTCCGGCCGCTCGGAGATTTTCCCACATTTTCATTCGACCTACGGCTCATCCGAGTTGTTTTTTTCCAGAGGTTTTAAGGGCTGAAAAGCTCCCTGTGTCTGTCCGGTGATTCCCGGTTTCTGCGGGAGCTGGAGGCCGTGTCCCTGCAGGGTTAAAGGCTGGGGAAAAGGGGATTTTTCTGTCCTGGTTTGGAAGGTGCAGAGCTGGGAGGACAGACACCCCCCTCAGGATGCTTTTAGCCGAGGTTTCCATCTGTGCAGCCATGAGATGTCCCCGGCAGGGAAGGATATCCCTGGCCTGCCGAGGCCCTTCCCGGGATGGGAACAGTGGGGTTATCACCGGGGCTGGCTCCTCTCTGAGATGGAAATTTCTCCTCTGGCCAGAGGCAGATCTTGGCTGGCATCCCTGCTCCCTGTCACTGAGCCTCGCCACCTTGCAGGGTTCACTTTGTTCACAAAGAGCCTCAGATAAGCTCTTGGCAGGGGTGCTCCGTTCTGCAGAGGCATTGGCAGGGCAGGGGGGTTGGTTTTAACCTCTTGCATCCCTCGGGAGCTGCAGCTCAGACGCAGAGCCCAGGGCTGGGGCAGCTCTCGAGGCTCTGCATCGCTGGGAAGCTCCAGCACCACTGCCAGGGTGGGATCGAGGAGGGCTCCCCACCACGGAATAGCCCGAGCTGGGAAGGATCCCCGGGGATCACGGATCCAAGCCCTGCACCGACACCCCCACAATGCCAGCCTGTCCCAGCGCGTTGTCCTGGAGCTCTGGCAGGGCTGGGAATGTGCCCATTCCCTGGGGAACCTGTTCAGCGCCCAGCACCCTCTGGGAAGGGAAGAGCCTTTCCTGGATCCAGCCTGACCCTGGGCCCGTCCCTGCTGGCAGAGGCCGGAGCTGCCCCAGCAGCCAGCCTGGGCTGGGTTTGAGTTCCAGGCTGAAGATCCCAGTGCTGCTGCTGCTGCTGGCACCACTAAATAGAGAGCAGACACGTTTCCAGAGGGCTTGGTAGGATTTCCGTGTCAATACAATGCTTGGGTTTTGTTTTTTTGGGGGGTTTTTTCCTGCTCCAGTAAGCACCAGTGGCTGTTTGTGTCTCTGCCGTGCAGGGGGAGGTTGTGTCCCACCACAAAACAGGGCTGAGGTGCCTTCAGGGTGTTTGGCTTCCCAAAGCCATGGATTTTCCTGCTCGTGGGTCCTCCTCCAGAGTCACCCGGGGACACCGATGCCTCTCACACCTCCCTTCCAGGTGACAGGAAACAAAAGGACCCCAGATCTTTAAAAGCAGGAAGGCAGATTCTGTAAACTGTCTAAAACCGCCTCCTCCGGAGATGAGCTCTGGCTGCCAGCCCGAGGGGAGAGGGGGAGGAGGAAGGGAAGGGATGCTCGGGAGGGTCCCCGGCTCTCTGCGCTCCTCGGGATGGAGCCTCTGCGCCGGCATGAAATGATTTTAATTCACTGGCCCTGCACGGCTGTGCCTGGCTGCCCCAGGGATTCAGGGAGCGCCGCGTGAGGGAATAAAATTCCCGAGAAGAAAAAGAATTCCCTGAAAATCCCCAACGTGTCTGGGGAGCCCGGGGCTTTCGGGGCAGAATCAAAGGATGGTTTGGGTTGGAAGAGACCCTAAAGCTCATCTCATTCCTCCGCCCTGCCATGGGCAGGAACACCTCCCACCATCCCAGGCTGCTCCATCCAACCTGGACCCCTTGGGCGCTCCCAGGGATGGGGCAGTCACGCACAGCCTTGAAAAACCAAGCCTTGAAAACACAGAGGAAGGAAATGTAAATATTTCCATCCCAGTTATTTTGTGGGTGAAAAGTGGGGTTTTTTTTCCCCCCTTGCTGCTGTCTTCAGCTGCCCTGCACCGCACTTACTCGAAAACCTGGGTCTTATTTAAAAGCTCAGAGGGGAAATGTTTAGAAAATCAACCTAATACTTACAGCCTTTCCTTTGATTTCTCGGGAGTAAAGCCAGGCCGGGCTGCTGCAGGGAAGGAGGGAAACTCGGGATGCTCTGGCCTGGTTTTTAACCTGCCCTTAACCAACGCCTCCAGATGCTGCAACACCCCCAGCAAGGTGAGCACGACCTGGCCCAATCCCTGCTCCTGCACGAACACGTCTGGGCTGGGAGGCAGGAGGGGCTGGAGGCATCAATTCAGGGCTGGGAACGCTGGGTTGGAGGAACCCATTCAGGGCTGGGAATGTGGGGTTCCCACCTGTACCGACCCATTCCTGGCCAGGAACTCGGGGTTCCCCAGGTACTGACCCATTTCTGGCCAGGGAAATGCAGGGTTCCTGCAGGTACTGACCCATTCCTGGCCAGGAACTTGGGGTTCCCACCTGTACCGCCCCATTCCTGGCCAGGAACTCGGGGTTCCCCAGGTACTGACCCATTCCTGGCCAGGAACTCAGGGTTCCCCAGGTAC
>VWZN01010134.1:216-15305 GCA_013396955.1 Regulus satrapa | reverse complement strand
GGGAAAAAAAAAAAATAAAAAAAGGAAAAGCCACATCCTAGACTGAGATCTGGGCCGGGAAAACAGAAGCCAGCCGCTCCTTGAGGGCACAGGGCGACATTCCCAGCGTGTCCCGGGAAGCTGAGCGGCGGGAGCAGCTCCTGGCCGGCCGAGGGGGAGCCGGGGGAGCGGAGCGGGCGGANATCCCTCCGTCCCCTCTCCGTCGCTGCCCCCGGGCTCCCCGCCCCTCAGGAAATCGCTGCGCCCCCCGAATTCGCCATCCGGGGCTGAGCGCTGGGAGCCTTCTCCTGATTGCAGCGGCCTCGGGGAAGGTAAGGGAAGCTTTTCCTGCCTCTCCGCGGCGGCTGCCGCCCCTCGCTCCCCGTTTTGGTGCTGTGTCACCAAAGCCCGGGCGGGTAAACAAGCTCCAGGCCGGGGCCGAGCAGCTGCAGGGCCAGGGGGAATGTTCCCACTGCCTTTGATCGGCTCCTGGGCTCTCAGAAATAGACAATGGCCAGCAGCAGAGGATTATCCCTTAATCTACATATTTATCGGGTTTAATTTGGCTGGTGGCCCCGGTGTCATGGCAGCGGGGAAGCCCTTCCCACATCCAGCAGGAGTTGAGGACCTCCTTCCCTCCCTAGCAGGCTGCTGGACAGCCCAGGCCCATCCTCATCCCAAAGATCCCTGGATTGCTCCCTGGGTCCCCCCGGGCCGTGCCAGCAGCGGGATCTCCCGGGCAGGGAGGGAAGGGGGGGTCTCAGAGCGGGGACGGGGTGAGCTCAGGAAATGTCAGACGCGGATCATTCATTCCAGGGCACCGGGCAGGGCCCAGCTTGGGGGGAAAAGCACCCGGGAACGGCCGGGGCGGGCAGCGGAGAGCGAGGCCCAGCCACAGCAAAGGTTCTCATCCAGACCCAGCTCCCGCTCCGCTCACCCCAAGAGGGCCAGGAGCAACTCCAGCGGCTCCCAGAGTGGGACAGCCACGCCCTGTGGATTGATTTTAGCAAGGCAAACTTTGAAATCCGTGGATGCCTCTGGCTGGGGGCCGTGATTTGAGCCAGGAGGGTGCAGGAGCCGAGCACGAGAGGCTGCAAATCCCAGGAAAGGAGTGCCGGGTGGGCCTCTGGCTCCAAAGAGGGGCTGGAGGGCCGATGCTGGGATTTGAGCGCGGAATGAACCCCATTCCACAGCTCAGCAGGGGCTGGGGGTCACCCAGCGGGGCTGAGGTGAGGCTGAGGTGACAATTTGGGCTCGCGGGTCCCAAGCAGAGCCAGCACCACGGAGCAGCTGCTTCCCGGGAAAGCGTTCTGGCATTTTGGAGGAAGCTGTGGGGGATTGGGGTCCAAGCAGCCGTCCCTGTGGGTTGTGGGCACCCCAGGGCACTGCAGGGAGCACAGGAGGAGCCCCGGGCCTGGCACTGCCCCTCTGAGCTCCTGCAGAGAAAAACGGAGGAGAACAGGGAGAAGGAGAACGTTGCCACGGGGGTCTGGGCTCAGGGCTTGCTCCCTGGCCGGGTTTTCCATCCCTTGGGACAGTTTGGAGGTCAGGGGGGATCCAGGGGGAAGCACAGACCCCGGGCTGCTCCTGGGCAAATTCCCCGGGGAGACGAGGAGAGGGAAAGGGCAGAGCACAGGGTGGGCTGGGTTTCTTCCCTGCTGTCTCCGTTCCCTCGGAATGAGTTTCCCCTGAACCCACCCTGCTCTCTGCTGTGCTTTTCCCTCGTGTCCCGCAGGCCTCTCCCAGAAGAGACGGGGATGGAGTCGCTGGGAAGCCCCACGGAAGACGAGACCACGTCCTGTAAGTACCAACCTTCTCCAGAGCCCCGGGAAACCCAGGCCAAGGGGACAAAGCCTCGGATTCTCCACCAAAAAAATTCCCATGTGGGAGAGGAAGCCCGCAGGGGCTGAAGTTGTTCTTTCCTGAAGAGGAAATTGGGATGTCAGGGGTGTGGGCGCTTCCATCGGAGCCTCCCGATGATCCAGAGGGCTCCAGGTGCCTGTCCCAGCGTGGGATTACCCGTGGCGGTGTCTGGCTCTGTGGATCCAGCAGCAGGACACGCTGACGGATGTTTCCCTTTGCACCCCAGCTCCCCCCAACACTCTGAACTTTAACGGGGCCCGTCGGAAGCGGAAGACGCTCGTGGCACCTGAAATCAACATTTCCCTGGACCAGAGCGAGGGCTCCATCCTCTCCGATGACTTCCTGGACACACCAGATGACCTGGACATCAACGTGGACGATATTGAAACTCCTGACGAGACAGATTCCCTGGAGTTCCTGGGGAACGGCAACGAGCTGGAATGGGAAGGTAAAAGGCCGAGCGTTTCCAGGGGTCGAGGTGGCTTTTAGCCTCATTTTAAACAATTCTGACACAATTCACCACCAGCAGCTGAGGATTGACAAGCAGAGGGAGATTTTAAAGTCCTTTCCATAACACTCGGGCAAGATTAAAACCCATAAATCCGCACAGACCGAGGCTGGAGGTGGAACAAGACCGGAGCACCGCCCCTGGGGTTACCAAAGCTCTTCCCGCACCCTCCTCAAGGCAGAACCCTCTGTCCCTTCCCCCAGATGACACCCCCGTGGCCACGGCCAAGAACATGCCCGGGGACAGCGCCGACCTGTTTGGGGACGGGGGCACGGAGGACGGCAGTGCCACCAACGGGCGGCTCTGGAGAACCGTGATCATCGGCGAGCAGGAGCACCGCATCGACCTGCAGATGATCAAACCCTACATGAGAGTGGTGACCCACGGAGGTGAGCGCGGCCAGCCCCGCACAGCACGGCTGGCCCTGCCTGGGGGGAATTTCCGCGTGTTTGGAGCGTGGCAGAGAGGAGAAAAAGGGCTCGGGGCGGTGCTGAAAAGATTTAGTGAGGGTGGGATTAACACCTGGGGGGACTAGAGCAGTCCCTAAGATGCTCCTCACGCGTGCAGGCAGATCTATTTCCAAAATCCAAGCGATGCCAAGGGAGAGCCCAGCTTTAAAACCCCCAAATCCCTCCTCTGAACCCCCCAATCCACATTAGAGCCAAAAACGGGGGGAGACCTCACGGAGAAAGAGCTCTGAAGAGAGAGACGCTCCCCCGGAGCTGAGCAGAGACACAAAAGCCACCCGGGGAGGAAATTCCAGTGCTGCTTTTCCCTCAGCTCTCCCACCTTTCCCTGGAAGGTGTCCCCTGTGTTTCTTTGCCAGGCTACTACGGAGAAGGTCTCAACGCCATCATCGTCTTTGCTGCCTGCTACCTCCCGGACAGCAACCTGGCTGATTACCACTACATCATGGAGAACCTGTTCCTGTGAGTGCCTCTGCAGCCGCTGCCCTGTGCCCGGGCCGCCAGAAATCCCAGCTGGGATCAGCCCAGCCCAGCACGGCCGGGGGCAGCCACGGGCTGGAGCCGCGGGAGGGACACCGGCTCCGAGCCAGGCCACCCAAAAATTCCAGCTCAGACGGACTCACGGCCGGGCTGGAGCGTGGATGGGGCACTCCCCAGCTGCTGGGCAGGGGTTGGAGCTGGGCTGCCCATCAGGGCACAAACCAACCCCCGAGGGACACCCCGGGGGGGACCAAACCTCTCCAAGGCCTGCGAAGAAAGGGTCTGGAGCTGCCTCGGGGTCTTGAAGACGCGTAAAGGATGTTTTTGGAGCCTCACTCGGGTCCCTTTTGGTCGCCAGGTACGTGATCAGCAGCCTGGAGCTGCTGGTGGCCGAGGACTACATGATCGTGTACCTGAACGGGGCCACGCCCCGCAGGAGGATGCCGGGCCTGGGCTGGCTGAAGAAATGCTACCAGATGATCGACAGGAGGTGAGAATCCTGCTGGGGGGGCCTCTCCGTCCTTCCCAGGCCGCTTCCCATCCTAGAATTCGAAGGAAAAGCAGGTGCTGCTCTCCAACAGGAATGAGTCGGAGCCAGGCCCATACTCCTTCCACCTGCCAGGTGCCAGAATGGGCCTCAAAAATCACCTTGTTCCCCTCCCCTGCCACGGACAGGGACACCTTCCACTCTCCCAGATTTCTCCAAGCCCTGTCCAAGCCGGCCCTGGAATATTCTGGTTTATAATGATATTCCCAGAGCAGACAGCGCTCCCACATCCTGCTGAGCTGGGATGAGCTTCCCAAGGGGTTTCCCCTGGATTTCACCCCCAGCCGGGGCCGGCCAGCAGCACAGCCCCTGTTAGAGCCCAGCACAGGCAGGGGTTTAGGAGAGGCCCTGGCAGAGTGACCCTGTGCCCTGCCCTGTCCCCAGGCTGCGGAAGAACCTCAAGGCGCTGATCATCGTGCACCCGTCGTGGTTCATCCGTACCGTGCTGGCCATCTCCAGACCCTTCATCAGGTGAGCTCCGCCTGGCCCGGCAGCCTGGCACCACGGAGCCAGGGAAAACCCTCAGCTCAGAGGGAGGGATCCCCCAGCCCAGCCCAGCCCCTGGCCCTGCCCAGACCCCCCAACACTCTCGCCCTGAGCATCCCCGGCAGCCTCGGGACCATCCCTGGGCAGTGCCAGCACCCTCGGGGGAAGAACCTTCCCCGGAGCTCCAGCCTGAACCTGCCCTGGCACAGCCCCAGCAGTTCCCTGGGCCTTCATCTCCCCAGTCTGACTTTGAGTTCAGCTTTTCAGCTCCCCCTTAGCTCAGGCGTTCGTCCTGCGTCCCTCGGGTGCTTCCAGTGGCAATTCCAGGGGTGTTTTTAGGAGCCACCGGGGTGGCAGCGCCTCTCTCTCAATCTCTCTCTCTCTCTCTCTGTGCCAGTGTGAAGTTCATCAATAAGATCCAGTACGTCCACAGCCTGGAGGAGCTGGAGCAGCTCATCCCCATGGAGCACGTGCAGATCCCAGACTGCGTCCTGCAGTGAGTGCCAGAGGGGCCCGGGGCTGCGGGGAGGGCAGCTCACACCCCACTGGGGCTCGGCCAAAATCCCTGCCCGGGGCAGGCTGAGCCCGGGGTGGCCAAAATCCCTGCACGGGGCAGGCTGAGCCTGGGGTGGCCAAAATCCCTGCACGGGGCAGGCTGAGCCCGGGCTCGGCCAAGGAGGAGCCTCAGAGCAGCAGCTTGGAGCTCCCGTCGCCCTCAGCAAGCACAAAATGTGACTGAAAGGGAAGGGCAGCGCGTAAAGGACGTTTTATCTTCCCTGCAGGTACGAAGAAGAGAGGATCAAGGCCAGAAAAGAAAGGTAAGANGGATGGAGAGTGGCTCCTCTCCGTGGCCCATCCATCACCCCAGAAAGGCTCTGGGGTCTCCTTCCCGCTGGGGATGGATTCCCAAAGGGATTTGTGTTTACAGGGCAGAGGAGAAACAAGACATGGCTGAGAGGGAAAGGTGAGGACTCTGATTTATCCTTCCCTTGGGCAGTCTTTGGGGATGAGAACAGCCCTGGGATCCAAGAGGACATTCCCAGAGTGTCCAGGAGCTGATAAAGGCTGGAACTGTAGGGAAGGGAAATTCTGGAGGGGTTTGGAAGGCAAAATGCGTGGCCAGGATAACCCGGCTGGGTTTTGGCCCTGGCCAGAGCCATACAGCCTCTGTTCTCATTCCAATTCCCGAGGGGAGCAGGGAGAGACCCCTGGACGAGGCTGGGTGGTCCCAAGCGATGGGCAGGAGCTCGGGGCAGACAGGGGCAGGCTCTGTGCCGGAGGTTCCCTCATTTTGTCCTCTCTCCGCAGCAGGCCCGTGCCCCCAGCAGAGGATCAGGAAACCAGGTTTGAGCTGTTTGTGTGTCTGGCACAGATCCCGTGGCTTGGGTGATCCGTGCCCAGGAGCCCCAGCCTGGTGTCACCCAGGGCACTGTCCCCTCTGCCCATGTCTGGCACCCTCTGTGTCCCCAAGGCACCTTTGTGAACCATTTCACCCACATTCACTCATTGTTTGTTGGTGTGGTGGCAATAATAACATGTTTTGCCTCAGTTTGCTGCCTGAAAATGCCTCCTGTGTGTCTTTTTCTGCCCAGCATGTCCTGAGCGGGAGCAGCACGGAGGAATGGAGTAGGAGAAGGAGCAGCCTGGCAGTCAGTGACCTCTGGGGACAACACCTTGCCACCACCTTCTTCCAAGTCCTCTAAACCCTGGAGCCTGCCTCCTCTGCCTCCAAGACGAAAAGTCCTTTAACCTTTTGGGAATTACTTTCCTTTAGAAAAATTAAAAATTAAAAAAAAAGAAAGAAAAAAAAAGAAGAAGAGAAAACAAACGAACCGCCCAGAAAACGAAGCCAGAGCAGCACTTTGAGGCCAGGTGTTTCAGGAATGATCTGTGGAGAGCATTGGCACAGTGCAAACACTCGCTGTGTATCCTCGTAGTAAATCAGGAGCATCCTCCAGTCTCCATGAATCCCCAGCCCAGAAAGAGAATTTATTTTTGGTTTAAATTATAAACCCTTCCCTTCACTCGCTGCTGGCCAGCGCGGAGCCCTTTTGCTTTTGAGCTGCACCCCCAGGCTCCTCCAGGACACCCCAAAAAACGCTGCCAGCCCTGGGAACAAGGACTGCAGGCCACGGGGAGAGCTTTGCCCTCCTTTCCACGGGCAGGCTGAGTTTCTTCCTGAAGGTACCGAGTGCCCACGGCCCCGGCAGCGCCGCCAGCTCCTCTGTCACCCGTTCCCAGGAGGAAATCCCGGTTTCTCCACGTTGGTTTTTCCTGGTTTGTCCCATCCCGGAGCATGAGGCACTCTGGAGGGAGCCCACGAGGAGTGGCTGCCCCACAGAACCTTCTCCTGAGCCCACACACCCCAAAGAGAGCCCCAAAGGCTCTGGCTTGAGACGGAGCCCCACGGACAGGGGAGAGTCCCACGCCTCGTCTTCACCACTGGACAATCACTCGCTGCTGATACCTCCTAAAGCTGCCCAAATGCTGGAATCTTCCCTGGGGGGGCCTCGCCCATCAGCATTCCTGCCTGGAATATCCCCACGGAGAGCGCAGGAGGCCGGGCTGGGCCCCGCAGCCGAGAGGGGCAGGTGGGACGTTGGCTCTTGGCATTGGGATTTTGGACTCCTGAGGATTCTGGGAGCAAAGGAGGAGAGGGGAAAGGAAATGAAGGAACAACTGTCTGGCCAAAATGCTTTGGGAACTCCTGGTTTCAGAGGCAGAGCCAGCTCGCATGGCCTCAGCTGGGTCCCTGGCAGTGCCCAAGGCTGGACGGGGACAGTGGGAGATGTCCCGGCCGTGCCAGGGTGGCACTGGGTGGGATTTGAGTCCCCTCCGAATCATTCCAGGATTCCCTGATTGCACCATCGGGTCAGACCCCTCTCAAACGCCTGCAGGTGAGGAATTCCTTGCCCATTCCGCCGCTTCAAGGAGAATTCTGGCCAAGCAAGGTTATTTTCCTGAAGGTGGGGCTGGCTCCTCCGGACACACAAAGCTGCTTTTCTCTTCCCTTCAGCGAGCAAAACCACCCTGGGTGAGATCCTTCTTCCCCTGGATGCTCTGAGGAAGCACCAGGAGTTCTTTTTAACCTTAATTCTCATTTGAGATGTTCTCCAGCCACAGGTGGATTTCCTGCCCACACCTTTGCATGGAAAGCAGAGCACGGCACCCACAGCACCAACCCAGAGGCTGAAGATGGGGGGAAAAGAATCCACATTCCGTGGGGAAAAAAAGCACCAAACAATCTCATTAGGAAGCAATTACTGACAAAACACTCCAAGTTGAAAGGGGCTTGGAGCATGGAAGGTGTCCCTGCCCAGGCTCTGGATGTCATTTGTGGTCCTTTCCCGCCCAGACCAGCCTGGAATTCTACCAGGAATCCTGTGCTTCGAGGGAGGAGGAGCCCTCCAGGTCCCTGTGGAGCTCAGGTTGATTCCAGGTGACACCTCCCCGCTCTCCCGAGCCCCCAGCTCTGTCTGGAGGCAGAAGCAGCCGCCAGGAATTCCCAGATTTCCTCGGCAGAGCTGGGGGTCCTGGAGCCGCTCTGCCCCGGGGTGAAGGGGGGACTTTGCTGGATCCATCCCTTTCAGCTCTGCCTGTGAACAATCACACAGCTCCCCATGGACCCAGAGCCTCCGACCTCACTGAGAACACCTCAAGTAGATTTTCCTTTTTTTCTTTTCCTTTGTTTTTATGGGTTTAGAGAAAAATCACCGAGAACGTGACCCACGCCGGGCACTGCAAGGAAAGTTTGCAATTATACAGCAAATCAAGTGGATAAAACGTTGAATGATGGGTTCAAAATCCAACTCTAGAAAGCTTCTGTGCATCAAAAAGCGTTGAGAAGTTCTGCTGTCGTGGAAAACACGGATGGGGGAGGTCAGGAATCCCAACCTCCTGTCACGGGGCTCTGGATCCTCAGCAGAGCCACAGCAGAATGTGCTTTGTGCTTGTTTAATTCCTCCCCAAAACCACTCTGACTTTCAGAAAAATAAAAATACGGAATGAGCAGATCTGACAACGAAACTTCACATTTTCCAAGCAATTCCTTCGAATTTCAGGGAGGGAATTTCAGCTGGGAAAAGGACAGATCCCAATTTCCCTTCACGAGGTGGAGGTGGGCAGTTGTTTCCGTACAAAAGTCAATTTTTACCTTCTTGGGTTTTGGGTTTGTTTATTTTTGTTTGTTTGTTTCAAAAAGTGCATTTTGTGATGGAGCACTGCAAGTGGCGTGCACTAAGATTTTAATTTTGCACGGAGTTTTAGGAGCGTGTGAAGTTTATGTTCATGGATGGATGATGGTTTTTATGTCTTTTCAACACAGAGAAGGACCTGCAGCGCCACCGAGGAGAAATTAGAAATGTCAAAAGTGAATTTTATCGCAACCAAGAGGAAAAAAAACCAAACAAACAAATCAACAACAAATCATTAACTTCTTTCAACCAGCAATTTTAGGCGTTGATTGCAAAACAAAAAAAAAAGCTACAAATTCTTGGGTAACTACACCAAGAAAAGTCCCCGTCCCAAAGGTGCAGTGACAAATCTCAGCTGGACGGGGAGAAGCCTGCACTGCTGCTGCTAAACTGTGGAACAGTGACCAGTGTATAAATATATAAATATGTTTAAAGAATAGAAGGAATTAAACTTCATCCCTTTAGCAATACTGCTGGACTGCTCAGTGTCCCCAGCGTGCGCCAGGCCCTCCGAAAGCCGTCCCTGGAGGATCGAGATCTCCGTTCATCAATTCCCTGGATTCTGTTCAGCGCTGTCTGCTCTGATTCGACTTTTCCTGAGATTTTTCTTCCCGCTGAGTCCACGGGAAGTCACGTTTTCAGCTGCAGAAAGAAGTTCCTCTACGCCCGAACTCCTGGTGTTTTCACTCGTTGTGTTCTTAATGGCCGGACCTCAGCTCCCCCCAATCTCCCCCCGTGCGCTCGATTCCAGAGCGGGAATTCCCTTCCCTCTCTTCCAGGATTGATCCCAGGCCCTCCTCAGCTCCAGGCAGCTCCATCTTCTCTGGTTTTTCCCCGCGGAATCCTCCAGATTTGGGACTGCCCGGTCACCTTTGGTGTGGTTCTCAAGGATGGACCCTGGAGGGATCCACCCCGTTTTTATGTCCTGGGCTCTGTGAATGCAAGTGGGTGCTTAGAGCTTCCCTCACGGGAATTTTTCCATCTCTTTTTTTTTTTTTTTTCCCCACAGACGTGCAGAAAAGGTTTTAAAGGCAACAAATCCTCTTTTTTAGAGGATTTCCAAAAGCCAGGAGTCAAGGTAAGGCTGGTGCTGGTGAGCTGGGGTCGGCCCAGAGCAGGAGAAAGGGACAAAAAACTGGTTCTAAACACAAAAAAGCACATTTTTCTCTTTTGTATTTCCTCCAGTCCTTCCTCCCTGGCAGCCAGAAGCGCAGCAGGTTTCGGTAGGGTGGAGTTGAGAGCTCACCACGACAATAAACCACAACCCCAGGGGTTGTTTTGTTCCTTTCCAGCCCGACCCCACCTGTACAAACGTGTGAAATGTCATTTTCTGCAGTGGTTGTAATTAGGTGGTTTGTGCTAGCGGACTCTTCATCTGTACCCTGAGTTCTGCTTTGTATTATTCCATAAAAATCTGTGGATATTCAATTAAAATGAGACTAATCCTTCAGGCAACCCTTCCTTCTGTCGGTAGATTTTATTTAGGATTTGGCTTCACGTGGAAAATATGAGGAAAATTTTTTGTTTGGATGTTGTTCCCTTGAAGAAAGGCATTCAAAGCCCTCCCTGGAAATTCTGACACTGCAGAATTCCAAGTGGTTTTACTGAAATAACTCCTGTTCCGGAGGATTCTTTCCCACTCTCCCTCAGCTTTAGGAAAGAATTCCTTTCCTTGGGTTTCTATCCATCTGCAGAACCCTGCTCATCTCAAGTTGTTTAATCTCATATTTATTTCTCCAGATATTTTTATAATTCAATTCATACCTCGACCAGAAATTGAATTATCAACTCAAACATGGCAAAAACCAACCCAAAGCCACTTAAATGGAAAAACACCCAAACCCCAGTAACCCCCTTCTTATTTTTAATATGAGTATTATTAATAGTTAATATTATTTCATATTTTAAACCCAACTGTTTACAGTGAGATGTCTAATTGGAGTGGGTTCAGATCAATCATTAACATAATTAATGGATTGGAAATAGGCAGATACACAAGTCTAATCCTCTAACAAGCACTGCTGTATTCATGCTGTGAATCCTTTCAGGAAATACATATGAATTGAAATTCGCTTTAAACTAGGGCTGTAAGTCTGTATGAAGCAGATTTTTTGCTCTGATGTTCTTTTCTCCCCAAAAAACCCCAAATCCTGTCAGGATCAATAACATTTTTTTTTCTGCTCATCCTCTGCTTTTTTTTTGTTTAATTTCTACGGAAAAGCTTTTTGGAGTTGCAATTTTGTAGCTCAAATATTCAATTGATGGCACCAACAGCCCCGTGGGAGCTTTGGGGTGCCCAAATTCAGGCCTAGCATAAGGGATGGAGGGATGGGAGTGACTTCCCCAAGGCCAGGGATAGGAGGGAATTTGGGAGGGAAATCTTCCCTGTAGGGAATTAAAAAAAACCAAACCAAAAATCCCCAAAACCTTGGGTTTGCCTCCAAAGCAGAGAAATCTTTTCTGACTCCAATTTAAGTTCTGCAGCAGAAATCAGCGCTCTGCCGCCTCCCCAGCGCCGGGATCCCCTCTGCCACTCCGAGCCCCAGCTGGCAGCAGTGGGAATCTCTCCTTCCTCCCACGGGCTGCTCCTCCCTGGCAATGCCTGCCTGGAGAGACCTCCTGGAAAGCTCCTTCCAGCACGGGATATTCCCAGGGGCTCCCATCCTGCCCGATCTCCGGACACAAATCCAAATTCCCCGCGCGAGGTGACGAGGATTTCTCCCTCGCTCCCGAGCCCTGCATGAGGGGTGAGGCTCATCCTCATCCCCTCCTTTTCTCCTTCCCAAAATGGATTTTGGGCAGCTGGGGGTGGAGGAGAGGGAGGGATGGATCCTCCTTGTGAGGGAGGATTTCACCTGCACCCCCTCCTGCTGCCTGCAGATTTAAATCCCCAACACCCGGCCTGGCACCACGAGCAGCTCCGGGGACTCATTCCTGGATGCCGGCCAAGGGCAGGAGAGCTCCGTGCTGATGGGAGAGGAGAAGAAGGAAAGGGCTGGAACATTCCCTCCTTTTCCAGCCCGCACCTCGGGCTCAGTTCCGGGCACGTTTGAGGCCTTCTCTTGCCTCCACCTTTCCTTTAGAAACCCCCAGCACCCCCAGCCTGTGCCAGAAAGGAGCTCTGGCAGGGTTGGGAATGTTCCAGCCCCCAGGGAGCCCGGGCAGTGCCCAGCACCCTCTGGGGGAAGAACCTTTCCCTGATGTCCATCCCAAATTCCCAGAGAAATCCCAAATTCTCCCGGCGGCCCTGCTCGGCGAGGCCCCTCTCCCCTGCAGGACACTTTTCCCACTTCCCAAAGCTGTGATGCCCAGGTTATTTTCTCTCCTCTGTCTGTTCCTCGTGGGCTCAGCTGCTCCTGGCCAGCCCTGCGTGCTCCAAGCTCTCCATGTGACCCCGGGAATGTCACCCGCCGGTGGCAGCTCCTGGCTGGCGGCCACTTCACGCTCACACTCATCAACTCTGCTGTTCCTCTGCCCTCCTCTTCCTCATCCTGAGGCTCACGGCTGAGGAATTCTCCTCTCTCGATGGTTCTGTTGCCCAGCTCTCCTTCGGGAACCTCCCCAGCCTCGGAGCCACCCAGCTCGCCCAGAGCTCTGGTAAGAACAAATAACCCCAAATTTCAATGTTCCCAAGTGAAAATGATTCCCGTTCCTCTCGTCTGACGTCCCTCCGGGCAGGAGGAACCCTGGCCTAACCTTGCTCATCCCATAAACAATGTCTCATGATTAGCAGAGGATTCAGGTTGTGAATTAAAGCTGCAGAAGAAATGAGTCACGTTCCTCAGCGGAAAGGTCACCGGGCACCCAGGAACGAAACAATCCCCGGGGGAATAATGCCCCGATGGCTCCAGGAATATTCAACCGCCTCTTGCTAAATTTAGCGAAGCTTGAACAAAGAATATTCATACGAACTTTTAGTAAACATGAGTACTCTAAAAATACCGTTTGGAGAGGGAACATTGCCTGTCGTTGATTCAGCCTCCCTGGTGAATGGCATTTGTATGAGTAAAGTGTCAGGCAGATAACGTATCTCTGCCATAAACAAGCCCCAAAAAAAGGAAGTTTCAGATGACCGAGGCGCCGCTCGCCCAGAAACGGGGCTAAAAAAAGCCTTTCTCAACATCTGGCCTTTGCATAACTGGTATTTTTATGGTTTGGGTGAAGCTGGCTGGAGCTGGGCAGGCTCGAAGCGCCGGCGGTGCTGGTGGTGGTTGGGGTTTTTTGTTGGGAAGGAAGGAAGGAAGGAAGGAAGGAGACAGCTGGAATGGGATCTCCAAATACAGGCAGGAATGTGGGAATTTGAGTTATGTGGGTGAATTCCAGCTCCCAGCATGGCTGGAGCAGGGAGAAAAACCACCCCGAGGAGCCGAAAAACAAACTGGGGGAAGAGCAGCCAGAGCAGCACTGCAGGGCTGGGAGAAAAGGTTTGAAAATGAGATTTTATACTGAGGAAAAGGAGCTTTTACACTGAGGAGAAGAAATGAGCTTTACACTGAGGAGAAGGAGCTTTTATACTGAGGAGAAATGAGCTTTACACCGAGGAGAAATGAGCTTTTACACGGAGGAAAAGGAGTTTCCCTGTTTCTCTTGACACAGCCTTGGCCAAACCCTCATTTTTCGACCCTTTCCCAAGGGTACAAACCCCACCTTGTTTTTATCCCACGTCCCTGCAGGCAGATCCAAGTGGGCAGAGTACGACTTTCACTCCCTGGGACGGAATCTTCCACAAATATTTGGATTAGCAGGTCTGGGGTGCAAAGAGAACTGGAGCAGAGGTGGCCGGGGCCGCTGTCCCCTCGGACCTTTGGCACCATTTTGGAGCCTCTTGGTTTCTTTTTTCCCTTCGCTTGAGGTCAAATGGAGCAAAACAATCCCTGGAGTTGGATTTCCTAACCCAGACAAGTTCCAACTGCAGGGATGGGAGAGAAAAGCAAGAAAGGGCATCAACACCTGGAGCAGGAGCTAACTGGAGGAGAATTCATCCCTTTCTTTACCTCCATCAGCTGAGGAGGTGATGTGGGGACACAAATTCAACTTCCCTGAGTTCACTCAGAGAATCCGAGCTCCAGATTTCTCTGGAATTATCATTTTATAAGGAATCATTATATCATATCATTTTATAATAATGGTAACTCAGTTTACCCTGGAATTGATGGTGAAAGTGCACGTGGTGCCTCCAGGAGCAACCAAATTATTTATTAATATTTCCCCTAATAATAAAAAAAGTGGGAATTAAGACTGGAAAAGAGAATTTTTTTGTATCCCCATCCATAAATTCACCAAGTTCTACCTTAAACCTGATTTCTCTTCTTGCTTTCAACATCTTCCCTGCAAAACCTCCAGGATCTTGACCTGTGGCAGTTAAAATTTCCCTGATTTGCAGTTTGTGTTTATTCACGAGCTGCTCATTTTAGCACTAGGCCTTGGCCTGGTGGCTGAGGAGCAGAAACAGCTTTGAAGAGAAATAAAAACATTTTTATTTTTATTTTAGCTCAACGGACACAGCTGGGCTGAGACAAAAGAGGCCACAAACTTCTTCTTCATGCCTGAAAGAGAAAAATTCAAGTTAAACACAGCTCAGGAGCAGGTTTGAATAAAATTAATGGTGTTGAAAAGACAATTTGAGGAAAAGTACCCTGAAAATAGAGGGGATATGAATAAGGAGTGGGATTTTGCCACGGGATATAATGAGGCAAAGGAGACGCCAGAACCCAAAGGGTCTGGAGGATCCTATATTTTATGCATTCAGAAATATCTGAAAAAAATATATTAAATATGTCTATATTCCTTCAGAACTTCCTTTGGAATCCCAGATAATTGAATTTGACACTGTAAAAGCTGAAGAGCCCAAGGCAAAATGTCAAACAAAATACCCAAATTTGGTGTTCCTGGTTTTTTACCATCACCTCAAACCCGCCGTAGGACGAGGAACCTTCAATGCTTTTAATGCAGCGTGCTTTTCTAAAAAGGCAGAACAAGGCAAGATATTATTGAGAAATAAACTTCAACAACTATCGTTGAAAAGCCTGACCTCGCTCAGACAACCCCAATGAAGAAACATCTGGAATAATTCAAATTAAAGCACAGGCTCCACAAGGTGTGGAGTTAACTTACCTTAAAAAGCCTTATTTTATGTGAGTTAGCTGGGGAGGAGGAGGCTCTCTGGAGAGATAATAGTTTAGGAATTTGTGTCTAGTTACGAAAAATAAACTGTTCCAAAAAATTCCTTGTAAAGAGACATGCCGGGAAGATTCACTCCACATTCCTTCCTCTGAACAGCTCGACCAGAAAGGGGAAAAAAAACCAAAAAAAAATTAAAATTTAATTCCTCCTTTTTTTCAGGAGTTTCCAGGAAAAAAAAAAAATTCCTTCCCGTGCCACTCCTGGATGAGTTTCAAATAATCAGATGGGAATTGGGGAATAAAGGAGGGGAGACAGCGAGGAAAAAAATCCCGACTTAATTATATCCCGCACACCTCTGCGGCTGCCGGGGCTCCCGAGGGGATGGTGGCGGGGGTGACATTTCCACCTGGCCCATGACTAATTTAGGAAAAGGAAGAGCTGGC
>VWZN01010133.1:225918-236149 GCA_013396955.1 Regulus satrapa | reverse complement strand
ATTTCCAGGAAACTGAACTGAATTTTACTGACCATGTGCAGAAAGGAAGAGAGAATTAAGCTGGCCATAAATGTTTATGCTTAAAATATTAGAGATCTGCTCACAGTGTGTGTCATGGAGTCTCAGTTTACCATGTTTCATGCTATGTACAAGGATTACAGATACACAGGTTGGGGAGGAAGTTGCTGGGTTCCCTCTTCCCACTGAAGAAACGAGAAGAGCATGTGTTTCACAAAAACAACAGGACCATCTTTCAGAATTGTAGTTAACTTCCTCTTCTCCTTAAATCATCCAGTACTCTTTATATAGGCCTTCTAAATCTTCTTCATAGTGACTTAAGTAAAATCCAAAACTACATCATATTAAGGTGCCTTCCCAAATAGCAACTCATTAATAGATCTTCCAAATTCTGACTTCACTGGCACAGTCTTTAATGAACTGTTGAGATTCAAAGCAGAATTCAAATGATGGGGAAATTGAGGTCTAAAACAGCAAAGACATAAGATGACATATTTCCAAAAGCTTCACAGCCTTTATTTCTGTGAATGTTCTCATCTGTGCTAGTATAAACTGGGAGCAACTCCACTAAATGTGGCAAAAAACCCCAATAATTGCACATCAGCATAGTCCCACTGTGACATCATGATCAGTCCTGAAAGTGCTCTCATGAATTACCATTTAGATCATTCCTTTTTTGAAAGCCTTTAGCAATAATTGAGAAGAAAACAACTTCAATAAAAGCACCTCACATTTCCTCTCACTGCATAATGACACTTGATAAAAAGAGAACAATCTATATGATTTTTTGTTTATGAAGCTGATGTGCTTTTAAAATGCATACAGGAAAGTCAAAATACTTAAAACAATAAAGCATTTCCAAGATAAATGCTGCTACTTTCAGGGTATTGTATGAAAAAGTGGCCAAGTAGATGAAAAAATGGCATTTGAGAGGTTTTGGGTACATTAGAGATGAAGAAGAAAGACTGCTTAAAATGACATACAGGCTGTTTTGATAGTCAAGATTTTCAAGCTATAGGAAATGGACTTGTAACAGCAATTAATGCTTCCCTTTCCTTTCCAAAACCCTCAGATCTGTGACAAATACCGAAGTTCCTTCAGAAGCAAAAAATCCTTTGAGAACCCCCCCGCCCCTCTATCCTGATACAAGTGTAAGCTTTACATTTACATCTGACTAACTGGAATGGTCTGTACTTCTTTAAATAACTTTAAATTAGGAAACTCTTGATCAGGATTTATAGACCACTTAAGTCTCATAAACAATATGCAACTTAATTTTTTTTTTTTTTCAAGTTGGAAAGCTGGAGATGATGGAGTTTCCAATAGGTGTTGATTTTTAAGATTTTTTTCCCTTGAAACAGAAAATTACATTTTTTCCATTCAGTACAGTACAAAGCAAAAGCACAATCCTCAAACATACCTAATACAAAGCCTAAATCTGCCAAGCTTGCATGACAAAAACAAACAAACAAACACACAAAAAGAGGGGTCAGGGAAGGTGGGAGAAAGAATGACTTTGGAGCTAAGTGGCAGCAGTGGGTGAAAATGAATGAAAAAAATTTAATTCTGTGTGTTTTTATTGTGTGGATTAATTCATGAAGCTTGAATGTTTTTGAATGTTCTTACTATGGGTATATGAATACTTTTGATCAAGAAAAACACCCTTGGTGCAGAATAAAGAAATTATTAGATTTCAATACTCCTAAATACTCTATATAAAAAGCCCATGCTGAATAGGAACAAAAATCACAGATTCTTAAAAACAAGTACAATTAGTCACTTATGTAAACGTGATTATATATTCAATTTGTAAGCACATATTAAAAGGAATATGTTAAAGAAAATATTTAAAAAACAGGAGAAAGTCATTACAATAGAAGACCCTGGGGCTGCCAGAATGGACTGTATTAGACTGAGGGCTCAAATTTCTCTTTCTTGGCTGACAGTGAGGATGCTAACACATCCTTTTCTCTGGCAGCAGTCCCACTTATGTAGAAGTGTGGACAGCTAATTCCTTATAGGCTTACTCTTGGAGTTTTGTTGGGGCTTTTTTTTCTTTATTTGGCCCTGTGAAGCACAGTTCAGGTGGCCAGGACAGCCCACTCATACATATTTTAACATCAAACAGGATGTTCAGGTAATGAGAAAAGGTTTCTACAAGGCAAGCGACTCCTTGGTCCCTTATTTCTTTTACCTGCTATCCGTCATGTCTCCTGGGGTCCTTTAAATTTGTACCTAAGCCTCATATTACTGTTCTAGGTCATGAATTGGTCAAGATCCTCACAGCTACTTTCTCTATTCCCTTTTCTCTTCTGTGAATGTTCTGATACAAAATGTAAGTGTTGTAGTTTCTAGATATGATACAACCTCAAGTGGTACTTATCAGACATTTTTCAACACCTCACCTAGCTTTTGACTGATCAGACACTCTGGAAAACTGTCTCCAACATTTCATTTGTAACATCATGCAGCTATTAATTAAAAAGAAATTCCATACTAGAACACTTCCACTCCCTTCCTGGCAAATTTGACACTGTTCTGCAATTGTCCTAGCACAGATCATATCACTGTCAAGAGCTGATCCTTAGACTGGAAAATGCAACATTAAATATTCAATCTAATGCCAGCCACCACATTTGCTGACCAGTTCCAAGACAGCTTTGCTCTTTGGTGTGCAAGTTGGTGTGACTGCCAGTAAGGCTAGAGGGGTTTGTGATTCTACAGAGGCTCCTCTGTGCCAGCAGTGTGAGCATGGAGTAAGCCCAGTGAGCATGCTGGAGTGAGGGCTACCACAGGAATACTGACTGGCTCTAGAGGCATGAGACAGCTGATGGAGGAATGGTAGGTACCTCTCCTTCTCTGCTTCTTCCCCTTTCAGTTTTACCTAGGCCAGCCCTCCAGTCTTAGTGTCTGCCTTTTTTTCTCCAGAGGATCTTGTTTGGCAGCTCTACTTGCTTTTACAGGTGGATCTATCTGGATGACCATACAGTTAAAATGCCTGAACTCACCCAATGCCAAAAGTCTTGCTCAGAATTGCATGGCTTGAGGCATACAAAATACCTAGCAGAAATCTTTGTCTTGGTTCCCAAAGCATGCATGAAATTAGTAAATTTGTTGGGAAAACAGGCAGCACAATGATGCCTTCCCATTCCAGAAGAACTCATGCAATGCTAACTGGGGGGTTCTGCAGTGGTTGCACTGCACAGTTCTAAGTGATAATGCCCTTAGTTTCATAGGGTCATTAAAGCTGATTAGATCTAGAGTGTGTGCACTTAAAAAATATTTGGGACAGGACTCTCTACCTTTGTCAAACGCTACATGTTGAATTTTTGAGGTCCCTGGACACAATCCCATACCTGATCCCGGTATAATGCCCCCCAGTCGGGTGATTTGTCTTGTAACATTTAAATTTGTCTCAAAAAGGTGAGTGTGGATACTGCACCTTGTTTATGCTTTAAGATAGCACTTAATTATCTCTAGAGATAATCTCTCTGAGTGATCTGCTAGTTTGACTGCAAACCCCCTGGGTTTGTGAGGCGTTGTAAAGAGTCAGGTGTATACTTTCTAGGTACTCC
The DNA here is from genome assembly GCA_013396955.1 of Regulus satrapa. Taxonomy (NCBI): domain Eukaryota; kingdom Metazoa; phylum Chordata; class Aves; order Passeriformes; family Regulidae; genus Regulus; species Regulus satrapa. The sequence goes on along the minus strand of VWZN01010133.1, from coordinate 232,556 downwards.
ATATCAAAATATGTATCAAGCTATTCTCCCACTGACACCAACAGCCTTGCACTTCTGGTGGTGGGGTATTCAGTAATTGTGGGCTGATACTTTCTTGTCTGGCATTACCAATTTAATGTAAAGTTCTTGGAGGACCATAGTTTGCCCACATTGGCAGGCTTTGGCCCATAGGTACTTCCCTTTCATGCTGTTTCTTGGTCTTACTACCACATCTGTGCAATGGGGTGAAGTACCAAACAGCAAAGTATTTTCACCAGGCTGCTGTTAACACTTTCTGCAGGGAATGTTTCTATATTCAAGGATGGTTTGGCATAGATTTTCTTTTTAGCAGCCTGCTTTTATAGGCCTGTGGCACTTTTAAGCAGTGATTAAGCTTTGTCATCATAACATGACAGTGACGTAGGACTCTTCTTCCAAGGCAAATCATCTGAACATAGTGGCCTAAGTCAGGGCTGTTATCTGAAAGCACGAGGCTGAGGGTACCAGGCCTGCTGAAATGATTCCTGCTGTGGTCAGTGCAGTGTCTGACTGTCATCTGCTTCCTGTCAGACTGAAAGTCCACGGTGTGTGCGCAAAGAGGGAGGGATGGGCAGCCAAGGAGATTTCAGGGTCTCAGGTAGGTCAGCTCCGCTAGACAGTAGTGAAAAGTATCTGTGGTGTGGATGGGAGGGCACAACCAAGATTTAACTTCTTCTGAGGCACCTGTAACAATCTATGTCTACACCACTGAATAAGGGAGGGTCAGGGACTGACTCCTGGTCCCAATTTTCAAGTGGAACACATGGATCATGTCTACTAATTGCAGGGGAGTTGCTTGAAGAAACCTAAGTTTGAATCATTCAAGAGAAGCCAGGAACGACAATTAAACAGTGTGGACAATATTCTACCTATACTCAAGTTCATTCCCACACTCTCCCTTATTTAGAGCACAGATACACTAAATGTTGCATACATTTCATCAGCTTTGAGTTGGTTTGGCACAGATCCATATGAACCCCAACTGTTTACCAGGTCTTTGATATGCCTGGCCATGTCTGTCAAACAGTGACATCTCCAGGTTTTTGGAGACACGCTTTGGTTTCAGAAGGTGTTCCAAGGAGGCTTCTGTGTTCTGAATGCTGTGAGCCAAATGCCTTTCTCTATGATGTTCTATCTTGTATGCCCAGACTGCCTCAAAAATTCAAGTACTCTGTGCCTGTGGGTGGGAGTTCTCCTTTGGCATATGCCCAGTTCCACAAAATTATAGATAGGAGCACTTGTTTCATGTGGTTTGTTGTCAGCTTTCTTTCAGATGCTTCCTTGACAATGGTAAGTAATTGGCTTGATTTCTTTCTGTGCCTTTCTCTTACCCATTGTTCTAGCAATTTGAGGATCTCGTATCTTGGTTCATCTGCTATACTTTCATGACCAGAAAATTAAGTCAGCTATGTATATCTAATTTCATCTTTTTGTTGTGTACCTCAAAATTGTAGCATTGCAATTTCAGCATCACAGAGAGTCACAAGCAATAACTCTTTTAAAATGCTCCCTAGTGATTTAGTGTCATTTTCTACTTCAGTTGCTTTATACTCCCACACTTAATGGTGAAATAACTCACATCAAACATGATTGCTAGGCATTTCTTCTTCCTTTGGGTGTCTTTTGGTTCAGTGGTGACAATGAACTCAGTCAAAAAGCTACCAGCTGTCTTCTGCTGTAGGAATTGGTACTCCAAACTACAACTCACTAGCATTGCATAGTGTTTTTGCCTTTTTGGTCATACTGCCTTATTTTGGGATAGGATAAATGATTATCCATTTTCTGATGATATGTAATGATTGTATGTAGTAACTATGTCTATGCTGGGTTTTTTCCCTTTTTTTTCAGAATTCAGCAGCTCTTAGATTGTGGGAAAATAATGTCTACTAGTTTAAAAAGCTATTATTAAAGCCTATTAATAAATATTATTATTATTAAATTTAGAAATAATCTTTAGATGCACCTTTGTTGCTTTTACTTCTTTGGCACATAATCCTAAAAAGGTCAGCAAATGCATGTGAATGACATGGCAGAAAAGTACATTTTACCGTGGTTGCATCAAATTTTATTCCACTTACAGAACTCTGTCAAACCAGGTTGTGGACAGCAAAAGGTTGTGAGATACATGCTGCTCCCAGGAGACTCAGCTAATCCCACTTCTGTTATTGACAGGGATTACACTTCTTCTGCAGACAGGAGCCTAAGTGCCATCACCAACTTTCTTTATCTAGATGAGGTCCCTAATCTTTCAGAGGAGCCATTTAGCTTACCTGGGGGCTTTTAACATTACCACCATTGGCCACAAAGCACTGGGAATCATCCCGCTTCTCCAAAGCAAATAATCCTCATCCAGGAAGGTATTTAGTCACGAAGTCCAGCTGCCTTTTCCTGGCTGTGGTGCTTGCTGAGCTTTTCCTCATCCAGTCACAGCACGGGGAAAGTGGAAGCACACTTACATACATGCTTCAGGGGCACCCAAAAGGCACTTTTGGGAAAAGAGAGCTTGACTACCAGCCAACCCTCCTTAGTCCTCAAGTGAAACAAACACTGAAGTGAAGCATGGGTATCTGTAAAGAAAGAATATCTCGCTGTTCCTGGTAGGAAAAGTGCATAAAAGAAGGGTGCAGCAAAACTCTCACGCACAGAATCTTTGTGGTCTGTGTAACAGAAGATGCTTATTCTGCCTGAGTTGGTACAGTCATTCACACAGAGACACCCATGACAGCTCTGCTGACCTCACCTTCAAGGGACTCAGAGTAATGCTGACAGCTTGAGTTTTATACCATCCTACCACCATTACAGTACTTTGGTTGACTGGGTTTTTCTCTCACACAAGACTGAAATCTTATAGCTTCACATATTTCCTACTACCCTGCTGCATTTGATCCTACTACCCTTCTTTTGCATTTGATTTTCTTGAGGGTTTTGTTTAGTTTGCATCATGGGGTTTTATCTCAGAACAGGTTTTTTGATGCTATCTTTTATTCATATCATTAGGTTTTCTGGTGTTTACAGCATCATTCCTGTTTCCATGCCTTTGCACCACATTAATACCACGTGTCTGCAAAATATGACTCTTGGTCTCACTTCCTGCCTGTTTGACAGTGTTATTTTGTATTGTTTCTTCTATCAGTACATTTAATCTCAATTACTCTTTCCATGAATACTGTATATAAAGTCTTCATGCAGGGAGACCTTTATTACTGCTCAGATTATTCATTTTTCCCTTTTAACTTTGTCTAGATTTTACCTCTGTGCATTTGGGTTTTGCATTCATATGGGTACCATTCTGTGTTTTCTCTCTTCTACTAGTGGATTAGCAATTCTGGGCTTAGTTCATCTTAAATATTGCATTTACATTTACATTTACATGGGAAACTGCTCCTCACCCTTGCACGCAGCTCCAGCTTCTGCAGGCTTGTTGAGGAACAATCTCATATTTAGGTACTTTAAGATTTGATAATCACAGGAGCTTTGAACAGTTCAGCAAAATGGTCATCTGTTCCACACTCAGCAGATACTCTTTCTGGGTAAAAACAGTCTTAGAAAGTTTTTAGTTCTGCACTTGGGTGAAGACAAGTTAGTGCTGATGCATCTAACATCATGATGTTCAGCATGTGGCTGCAGGTCTCAGAGAGCAGTGCAGCCACATTTATTTTGTTTCTCCTTCTGCCTGGCTTCACTACATCCTATATCTGTTTTTCAGGGCAGCTAGGGAATGTCCACATTATGAGTATGGTCATCTGTATACAGGCAGCTATGGCACAGTGACATGATTATTGGTATTTCTTTAGCTGAAGGATCCAGAATTCATCCCTAATAACAGATGCAATTGCAATTGCCAAGCACTAAAGACTCTCAGTTAGAAAATAAACTGATGAGGGCACAGGTTCACTTTGACATTGTCAACAAAATAGTCTGTTCAAAATACTACAAGAGGTGAGAATGCTGCGAAAGGAGGGCAAGTGGCATTCAGACCTGCAGCTCCACAACAGCATCCCATGGTGCTGCCAATGTGATGACAGCAAGGTGAAGGCTGCTTTGTGGGAGGTTAGCATGGAATCACATCCATTTTCAGGTGCCAGCAGACACAGCATGGGTAAAGAGCATGATGAGCACACTGTTGGCTTGGATGTGTTTTCCTTGGAGATAACACCAGAGGAAGAGGCTCTGCTTAATAAGCTGAAAGCAAATGCAAATCTTATTAATACTTACTTGGAATCCAATCCACAAGTCAGCATCTCATTAGAAAGAGGGTTACTGTCAGTAAAACAGTGCATCAAGGCTGTTAGTGTGTGATAAGGACAAGCAGATGGGGCACTAGAGAGAACACAGCCTTTATGAGCGTGAGTAGAAAGTGGCAGATTTGGGAAAGAAGGCACGAAAGACAATCTATGAGAAGCTCAGCCCCTACCCCAAATTGTGGGAACACCCACCTGCACTCCACTGTGAGCAGATAGCGGGAAACTCACTACTAAGATATGTACCTTGTACCTTCCTGATAATTGTCCCAGGCAGACAAGGACAGCCCGCTGCTTCTGAGTGGTAACTGCAGCCTCCAGGAGGAGGAGTGCATCGAACCAAAGGACTCTCCCAACCCTCTAATAAGCTCATTAGCATATGTCTTTGCTAACTGTACGCATGGAACCAGTCTACTTCCAACTGACAGATCTCTGGGTTATTTTACCATGGGGGAAAAAAAAAACAACAAACCAAGCAAACTGGGAAATCACATCCAAAAATAGATTAAAAGAACATGAGAAGTAGAAGGTCAAGAGTTCAACAGTTGGGTAGTGCCAGAACTGGGACAGTTTACATAACCTTGCTGTAGCCTCCCTGAGTGCATGCAGCAGTTAGTCACAGGAACATGAATCGGTTTTTTGAGAGGATCCTGACTCATTTGGTGACGTAATGGCCAAAAGGATTAGAGAGAAAAATAGAAATATGTCTCTCCTCACATTCAGGAGGTGGCACTGTGCAAAAATTCAGCTCCACAATGGAAAGAGTATTGCTGATTTTCTTCATGCTTCTGCAGTACATCCCGCCCAGAATATTTTTAATTCTTCACAAATAGTAATTAATCTTCAAGCTGCACAAGTAAGAAGACATTTTCTCCCCATTTTGTATGTTGGGGATGGAAGCACTATAGTCAAAGTATTCCCTCGGATAATCCGAGCATCCTCATCCTGGAGTCAGTTAGTTCTTAGCACCTGCTGACATTTCAAACCTGAAGATTGCTGTTAGTTCTGTTACACAGTGCAACTTGGAGACAGTGACAGACAATAAACCGTTTACTTGTATTTTTTTGGCATTTGGGGGTAGTTCTTTGAAAAGTGTATACTTCTCGGAATCGCAAAGCCCTAGTGGGTCTATTTCCTGGATAGATATCTGCAGTTTATCAGTGCATCAACTAGGGTGTTGGTGTCAACAAGTAAATGAAGAAAGAGGTATTTAAGAATAAACCTGGCCTTTATTTTACTATAAGAAGCCAGCCTTCCCAGCACTCCTCTGATGTTCAGCAGAGGGCTAATCCTGACAGCTGAAGGAGGACAATAACACATCTTTACTTATATTAGCTGTTCTTCGTCTCCACAAAATTATGTGATGTAATATAGACACTGTCTCCCGTATCTTTGAAAATGTACTATCTCAAGAAGAGACCTTCTCTATCCCTTGGCTGGATTATAAATGCAACAAATTACTCTTGTCCGCAGTGTTCTTATACCACAGGCTCCTCACTGTCATTTAAAAAAATATTTTTACTGAAAGTCAATACCTTTTACCAACTTTCACAAAGATTTTTAAATGTTTATTTGAGTATGTAAAATAAGAGTAAGAAATTTTTTTCAGACTTGAAGAGGATGTGACTTCAAATTAATCTGGAAGTTATGAAAAATGGCTTTAATCTTTTTATGCTATTTCTGGATTTCTTAAGGTTGTCCCAAGTCTGTTTTACCCCCATGTCCATGTGTAGCCAAAGAGTGTAAACACATCTGGAGCTTAAAAGCACAGAAATTTAACTTTTAGAAAATGTGTGATGCCACTTGAAGATGATATTTTTACAGTTTAACAACTGCTTTGCTGGTTTTGGAAAACCTCTGTGTAGTGTCCGTGGAAACACCTCTTCCAATTTTTGTTTCTGGGATATTTTAAGACAGTTACAGAAGAAGGCTTTTATGAATGCAAGCATTTGAGATTAGACCCTCTACAGCAATAAGGAAGGCCTCTTCTGTTTATTCCTTAAAGATATAAGGTGATGATGTTTCTTCTGTCCATTTGCTCCCACAAATGATCTACCTAATACACAAATGCCAAAGTGCTCTTTTCCTATCCCCACCAATATCCTTCCTTCAGCTTCTGTGTGTTAGTGTGACTATTGCTAATGAGCACGACGAAGAGCTCAGTTCAAACCTTCCCTTCTGGTTCCAGATTGCTGTTCACACCTCAAAGGTGCTGTCCCCAGGGAGGCAGACCTGCCACCTCAGCATTCCCTGGCAGTAATCACCTGTGAGTCAGCAAGACCCATTTAGCACTCCCCAGTTGAAGCACCTCCTGAAAATACAGTGGGATGTTTGAGGCAAATACTGTCAGCCTCCTATAATACTGTAGGCAATTCCCCC
>VWZN01010133.1:209615-221667 GCA_013396955.1 Regulus satrapa | reverse complement strand
GCCGGTGACCGCCCGTGCGCGGCCCCTGCGTGCCCGGGGGTCGCCCGTGTCGCTGTCCCCCGCCCCCGCGGACGCCGGCCGGGGAGAGGGGAGGGGGCGCAGCACAGGGACGGATTTGTTGTCGCCGAACTGCGAAAAAGGGGAGGAGGGGGGGGGTGAAATAAATAAAAAGACCTTCTCTCCCTCTGAAATAAATCGTATAGGATTTGCGCGTCTGTGACAAAGGCCTCTTTCAGGGAAGAAAGAAGGGACGCTCAAAATGCCCAAGGGTGGTAGGATGTGAAAAGAGGCTTGTTTCTTGTCTCTCCCCTAGAGCCTCTCTGTTCCTTCCCAGACGAGGCCGCTGATCTGGTGCCAGTTCCTTTTCAGCTACATTTTAGATTAGGGAGAGATACCAAACGCCACACCATGGGTGCCAGCGTTTTGCTGCGTCTGCAGAGCCACAGTGTACGTGTCGCCCGACCTCCTTAATAATGCTCAGTTTGGCCTCTGCTTCCTCGGGATCTCGCCTGATCTCTGCTCTGTGTGGATTCTGCGTGTGCGTGAGCTCTGGGAGAGGGCTGGCCAGGGAAGGGGGTCACTTTGTGAAACAAGACCGTGACACCTTGGTCCGTTCAGCAGTGACGGGGAGGGCAGGGCTGAGTAGGTGCTGGAGGAGAAGGTTTGGGCTGAGTGGAAAGCAACCCTCTGCAGTTGCTCATCAATCACTCTGATATGCTCTGATTCTTTAAATGCTAAATAACGAGTGACCAGGGCGGACCGGGCTTTTGAAATGCGTGCACAAGACTGGGAACGCCTTTGAGACCTTGTCATTTTCCTCCTTGTATACAACCTCCTTAACTCCCACATCCTTCCTTCCACCATCCCTGCAGCTGTAACACTTTTCAGGATCTCCTGCCCCCCCCCCTCCTTTTTTTTTTTTTTTTCTTTTTTTTGTGTGTGTTTTTTGGGATTTTTTTTTGTTGTTGTTGTTTGTTTGTTTTTTGTTTTCTTCTTTTTGTCTTGATCTCTTTTTTAACTAGCGTCCTGGAAGCTGAGAACAGTTGCAGGTGAAGATCTGTTTGTTTATATGCTGGTGAAGGAAGTGTTTTCATTAGAGTTGACTTGTCTGGTCTCCCATGAGGAGGAACAGTAAGCTAAAGGGACAGTGTCAATTTGAAATCCAGAGAATGTGCATGATGAATGGAGAGCTGTGTCCAATATTACACCCACCGTTGAGCTCCCTGCTGGAGATCTGTGGTTTTTATAAGCCTGTCTTCTGACTGTGTGGGTTGGTCATGCAGTGAAGGAGTAAAAACACACTTCAAACAAAGTTCTGTTAAGTGAACAAAGGAGTGCAGAAGAAAAATACCAGAGTGGGAAGGGAGGGAAGGCAACATCTCCAGCTTCTCTGTTACATCTATTGTAGCCACTGCTTGACCCAGTGGGAAACTGGAGGGGCTATAGTTCATTTTTACAGTTGCGCATTTATTTAGTATCAGTAAAGTGGAAAGGTTGTTACCTTTGCCCCCCTGTTTCAGGAGTTTTCAGCATCTTGATGTGTGCGCTCAGAAAACTGGTAGCACTTGATGGATGTCAATCAACTGACACTAGGTCAGTGTATTTTCACAATATAAGAACAATTTTAAGAATGGTATCTCTTGTGAAAAAGACATTGGGCTCCTTCTTGAGCCCTTTTTACCCCATAAAGCTATAATTTTGATGAAAAAGAGAAAGAAAGATTATTTAATTAATGCTTTAGAATTTTGTATTTTGTTATGGTAGGCTGCAGATCTGTTGAAATGTTCAGATGCTTCTTAGAGGGTGCCTGTAAGCATCCTTCTTCTCCACCTCCGACAAATCACTGCCTCATCTGCGTGGCTTGTCTTTGGCAAAAAAACCAACCAAACAAAAAAACTCCCAAAAACCCCCAGTTTTCAATATGAAGTTGTAGTATTCAAGAATGGCAGAATTGAAGTATGGTAGGCTACTGGCTGTGGTGTTTTGTGGTTTATGCTTCAGGCATGTTGTTTCAGAAATTCTGTGTTGCCTGCTGGTGAAAGACATAGTGCCATAAAATACCAGTTAAGTATAAAACTCTGAACAGCCTTCTCTGGAAATTATTTTGAAGTCAAGTAAATACATGTCTTCAGTGAGGAACAAATTACTTTGGCATGGACATGGCAGTCAATGTAAGCTAGAAATTAATAAGGTCGTATAAAGAAATTGGTTATTAATCATTTTAGCAAGTGTCTTTAAAAGTTAGGACCAAGTGATAAATTTCCAATTCATATAAGTAAGAAAAACAGTTCTGAGGAACTAGGTTTTTTTGACAGACTACAATAGACTACACAATACCTTTATGTGAAATACCTAAATGGTGTAATCTGAAATTCATGAGTGGAATCTGATAATGGTGAGGGCCTCTGTGACCACTGGCCCTGTTGCTTAGCTGAATTAAGCTGAATACACTAATCTGGGCATGATATCATCTGCACTGATTTACAGTGTAATAAAATTATGGCTAAGGTGAGTGAAAACTGTCCAGCACATTTATGATATTTCCCACTGTAATATGGTACATCTGCAACATCATATGTTTAATTGTGTTGAGGAAAGTTTAGAGCTGTTGGCCATCTTATGCCCAATTACTTTTATTTAACTGGCACCTTCACTTTTCTGTCTTACTGCATTACTGTGCTTTTACTTCAGGGAGAAAAAGAGTTGGAGGCATGTGTTTTCCCTTCATCCTACTCTCTGGGGTGCACATTAATATTTGATTCAAACTTGTTCTGTAAAGTTCTGCTTAATTCAGTTTGGGCACTACTTTGAATGTATAATAATGGTGTTTGTTTGTGCCACGGACAGTGCTTTGTAATTTGCTTTATGGGCAAGTCAGCTGCTGGCAGTGTGTATTGTCAAAGTGACCTTCCTTTCAGAGGGAGAAAACCAGTAACTCCTGGCCCTCTCCCACCCCTGCAGCTCCCACAGAAGTGTCTTCACAAGTTGTTTTGACCCATTACTCCAAAAACAGGACTTGAACCGACAAATCTAGTTCACCCGAGCAGTCTCATTGAAATCCAGCAATTGAGGATTCCTTTGGTGACAAAAGGCCTAGAGATCCGTATTGTGCAAGTCAGCCATTTACTTGAGGCGAAACCCACAAAAGGGTTTGCGTGCCTCGGTGTGGAGCACCCTGAGTCGTGATCCCTACAGATCTCGCTTGCCTGAGCCGGGGCTGTAACTGCTTGCTGTGCCCTGCTGAATGCATTGAGTGCCTCGGAGCTGCATCCCCAGTGGCTGGGGTGGCGGGGGAAATGCTGCCTCAGAAGGAGGTGAAACTTCAGGGCTGCATCTGCCTGCCAGCTGGGTGTCTCACTTGGTACCACGGTGGCTTATGGTTAGCTATTAGAGATTAAAAACCCTAATGTGCTTTTGGTAAGGTAATAATAATTTTTATATATATACATATATAAAACAAACACACCAAACCACCACACCAGCAAACAACCCCCACACAAAAATGAAAAAAAAAAAAATTAAAAACCCCAAAACAACAACAACAATAACAAAAGAAAGCCCCCAATTTTGCATTTCAGTAGATGATAAACGTGCAGGTGTAGGAGAATTGGGATTTCTAACATTTGCATCCTGTCGTGGGTTTTGCCCTTAGTGCCCGTTTCCAGACAGAGAAATGACAGGTGCAGATGAGACATGAAAGGCTGAAGCTGTTTCTGTACATCCGAGGAGTGTGTGGCACTCCTTCAGGAGCGAGCGCGGGAGCCCCGTTAGCACTGTGCTCTGGAGCAGTCTCACTTGCTAGCTCAAGCTAACAAGGGCTTTGGTTTCGGGCAGGTAATCTGCCTCCCGGTTGGAGAGGGCTCAAGTTAAACCTGTCTGTGGGAAGTGTCCTTGGGCCCTGAAACTAGAAACAGGCCTGACCTTACAGGAGTTGCAGCTGAGAAGTACCCTGTTGCTGTCCTTACCACTGGCTGCAGGAAAACAATCGCATTTTGTAGAGCTTTTTGAGAACTTTGCTTCACTTGGAACGGAAACAAAATTGAACGGTATCACTACTTTTGCTGGGGGAGGTGAAAAATCATATTATTTCAAGTCAGTCAAAACATGATGCCTCATCCTGCTTCTGACTGTTTTAAATGGTAACTTGCTGTGAAAGCAAGGATTTAAACTCAAAATACTGCCACCTGTTTGGAGCAAAACAGAACCTTTGACACCTTGACTTTTTACTGGAGTATAAAATCGGCAGCAGTTTTGCAGAGCTTTAAGGTGGATAGAACCGAATCATCTTGCAGAAAGTGACTGTCAGATTTTTGCTGTATACCTTTTCCTTGTACACCATGAATTTGAATCAATGCTTTTAATGTGAAAAAGTTATCAAAAGATAGCTTGGTAGGTAACAACTGATTTGAATTAGATGGTCCGAGTAAAATCTTGTTTTTCAAGAGGGAAGAGGACAGCAAATTAATTTTAAATTTGCCCTTCCTAAAATGCAGCTCCTTTTTAGTATCAAAGACATCTCAGTTTGAATGGATGATGTTGGTTGTGACATGGTGCTATGGGGAGAGGTTACCCCACATTTTCCAGCCCAGCTTCTCCTGATTCAGAGAAGTCTTGCACCTCTGAAAGTTGTCTCTTCCACGCTATAATTTTCTAAAGCATCTGTTAGTCCTTCTTGCTTAAGGCAGAAACCTAAATTTTTGGATCTTCTTGACGTTCATCATACTGAGATGTGGTTTAATGTGATGAACTCTACATGGCAGCTGCAATGTGAGAATGTTTTGATGAGAAGGGGGAAGGTGACCCTTCTCTGCTTATTTGTTTTACTGTATTTTGGTGAATTTTTTAGGAGGCAATAATGACTGGAGGCCTTTTCTAGCCTATGGAAATTTTTTGTCCCATCCGGCTTTAGGTTCCCTGTGGCTACAAGCAGAAAGGAGGGATGTTGAGAAGCAGCTGTGAGTGATGAGTGCTTTAAAGTACAAAGTATCGCAGTCAGAGCTCCTCAGAGGAGCCAGAGATACTTTTAATATTATCAAATCTTGTGCTGTGAGAGCAGCTAGTCTGCTCTCTCCAAAACAAAGGCACTATCTGTCTCCAACCAGCCCTGAACAAAAAGACTTTACCTCACACAGCTCACTTTGTTTCACAGTTCTTGGGCTCTGGAAGATCACCTGCACATCCTCCAAGCTCTCTTGCAGTGGCTCTGGGTGCTCTAAAAGACAGATCCACATCTAAAGCCTTGCCTGTGTAAGGACGATTATAACCTGAAATTGAGACCTTACATTTCAGACAAAATGTACCATCAGTACTGAACCTTCCAAAAATGCTTGAAAAATACTGTTTCATTCCCCAAAGTGTTGCTGCTCGAAGTGGGGAATTGGGGGAGTTTTTTGAAGCTGAAAGTGATGGTAATGGCACCAGGATGGTGTATGAAGAAGGGGAGAAGTAGCTGGGGTGGAGGGACACTGGACAGACAAAGGGCTGAAGCTGGCAAAGGAAGCTGTCCTTGTGTGTGCATGTGATTGAGGACATTTGCTTTGATTTGCAAACAGAAAAGAAGTGTTTGGCACCACTTTAACATGAAAATAACTCTTGTTTTAGTGATTTTGGGAGGAGTAAGGAGGAAACCTCAAATGATTGGCTTGGCTTGCGTGAAATATCTTCTCTGCTTAAAATTGTCCTTTTCCTCTTGGCTCTAGTTTTTCCTCTGCTAACAGATTTGACCAAAATAGTCCTTGGTCCTTTTTGGTATAGTCCAAGTTGAAAATATTTTTGCCAGATAATCTCAATCGTGACCCATCTAAATTTGCTTTTTAAAGCTATTCAGAGAAGTTAAACAGGCTGTGAGAATGAAGATTAATATTTAATGCCCATTTAGGTTTGTGCTTTCCTAAAGAAAAACTTTACCATTCCATGAGAGTTCTCTAATGACCTGTCTGGTAATTCCTAGCATCCTTTTTCCTTTTCAATTTCTATTATTTTACTTGTTGGGGGTGGGGTTAGATTTTTTTGTTTTGCTGGTTTTTAACAAATAAACTTTAACATTAATTTGAAGGCTTTTTATTGTATTAATATAGACCTTTCAACCTCCCTTGTTTTTGAACAACCTGTGTGTGAAAGAGCACTTTGCGTAACGTTGATCTTTGACTTGCAGCTGTACCACTTACAAAAAAGACAGCTCTGAAGGTTTTCCTGGCATGAATGTGGAATATCACATATTTCCTATCTTGGCTCCTGATAACAATGTACAGATAATTGTGTTGGGGTTTTTTAATTTTTATTTTTATTTTTTTAAACACGTATGGTGGTTTTTTCCTCCATTGTGCCTGACCTTTAAACTATGGAATTGCTCTGGGGCTTACAGTTGATGCTCTTGTCCAGAATAATTGTTGAGAAGAGCTGTTGTTGGTTGGTTCAGAAGTTCTCCAAGCCAGAAGCCACCACAGTGGACAATGAAAGTGCTGGGCACACAGCTTCATCCCATACCTGGTCATTTCTTAGGACTTAGCAGAGAAGACCAGCTCATAGCCCTGCTTGGAAGACAGTGGTGATTGTGTTCTCCAGCCAGCTGCTTTCACCCCAGGGACAGGGGAGGAGAGCAGGTGTAAGGAAAATGAACTTTCACACCCTTAAAAGAAAGGGTATTTTTCTGGAACTGTGTTTTGCCTTATGGGCAGCCCCTCACTAGGCAGCTATGATATATTTTTTTCCTGAGTATGAAAACCTCTGTTGTCTAAGTAGGAAATTAGACTGTTTCTTATCTTTAACTGTATGTAAATGCTCAATGTTTGTTCTTGGTGGTGAGGTTAATGGTGGAGGGCATTTATTATGGTGAAGTTAATGACCTCTTGCATGTTTTTAGGACTCCCTGTGAACAGGTCCTCTTGCATGCTGTCACTGTGTGCTAATAAATCTTGAACTACAGAGAGGGAGCCTATATCCAGCAAAATTTTTGTATAAAGACCAGAAAAAAAATCCAGTTCTAAAGAAAAGTTCTGTTCCTATCTTCCAGTTCTGTTGCCTGTCTTCCTCCCTGGGAAGTAACTGAGAACTCCTAAATTTCCCTCTGGGTTCATCTGTGAGATAGCCAACAGATTATGAAATTTTTGGATGTTATCACTCTGTGCAGCATTTAGATTGGTGATTTCATCAAGAAACACTCTCAGTCCTATTTCCAAATTAATTGAAAATGTTTTGCTGGTTTCTTTCTCTTCAAGAAGAAATAACATTATTTAAAGCTAATCTTTTGAATAGCATGGTATCTGAGGTTATTCATAATTTTAATTTACAGTCTTTAGCTAAATATGCAGGCCTTTCTTTCCAGATATTAGATTCTTCAGGTATCTTTGAATGGTCTCAAATTTTTATATTCATAAGACCTCATACTTTGGATTTGTGATGAGAAATAGCTGTTGGATTTTTTTTAAATTTTTTTAATATCTCTTCTATTTTATTCAGAAAGGCTGAGGCAAACCACCTTTAAAAGGAGAAAAAAGTGTCTAATAAAACCCATTGTGTTAGCTGTATTCACTGTTGAAAAACTTTGTAAGCCCATCAGCCTACAACTGGGATAAGATCAGTGTGCAGGAGCTGACAAGATGAAGAGCCAGATTTAACTCTCAGTATAGCAGGCTGCATACTCTCAAAAAACCCCACACCTAGCATTGGCTTCAATTTCTTTTGAACACTTCTCTAGGAGTTTCTTTTTTGTTGGAAAAGTAGTGAGCCCAAAAATTTGACTGAGAAGACAGCTGCTAAATGTTGTGACCTTGTGGAAGAAACATCCCGTACATTTGAAGGTCGGAAGTGACCTTTTGTGCACTGGGCGAGGAAGAAGACAAGCACTGACTGTCGTTCTTGCTTAGGGCAGCAGTACTGGCATGTCTAAAAACTGCAGAACTCCTTGTCCTAATGTTCAAGTGGGGCTGCCAAAAAGGAACAAATAGGGCTGCAGATAAAAGTGTGCAGGGAAGACTGTGTCCCTTTTCCTCCTCCTCAGTCATGGCAGGTGGGGAGAGCATCACTTCACACTGCTTGATGACTCAACATTCACAGCAATTTGCTGCTGGTCCTGTAAAAGGTTAAAAAATTCTTTTATTTATAGATTTTTTTTTTAACTGCTGGCCATCAGTGTGATTCAGTGACTCCTTGTCTCTGCTCTTGCTTACATTTTTCATCAAATCTTAATTCAAAATCATGAATTAAAACAAAATATTGTTTGGGGTCGGGGGATTTCTTTTTCCTCCCCATGCAATAGAGTTAGTAGTTAGTTCTGCTCTATGAAGCTGAGTGTATAGATGTAGGTGTTAAACGAGTCAGCCTTATCTTGCTTTTGTGGTCAACTCCTCCACGATTAGTCATGTAAGTTTGTGTCTTGCAGAAGATATCTGTCATCCTTTAGAGCTAGCGTGGCACAGTGGGACTGTGCCGAGAGCAGTTTGGGCCTGCACATGGACAGCATTGCTTTGGTTTTATTTCCCTGGGTAGAGCAAGTCTGGGACCCCAAAGGCGCCTGTGGGGCACTATGCCAAGGTGGGCAGAGGAGCCCACACGTGAGATTCAGGAGAGTCCCAGCAGCCCAGAGGAACACCGTGCTCATGTGCCTGCACTGCTTCCAGCACCACCCTGAGGTGTCTGGGGTTGCTGTGAGTGTATCTGTGTGGTGTTGCAGAGGATGTAATTCACTTCTTGACACAAAAAAGAAGAGACAAGGAGGCGATGACCATAAAGAGTGGATTAACTAGATGAATGTTCATTTTCCTAGCATCAAACTACTCAAGCTAGCTTTTTAAAAAGTCGTTACTAAGCTTAATATTTTTTTTACTATTATTGTCATAATTTTTTTTCACATTATCTGCCCCATGAAAGAAGAGTGATTATGTTCCATAAGATTTTCATCTAGAACAGCTACCCACAAACTTTTAGGTGATGCAGTGCTATAATAGTATGCAATGGTGCTGTGATAGTATGTAATATTTATTTTCAATCTATCTTGTTTAAAGAACGATGCATTCAAATTGTATCACCGTAAGCATTAGAGACTAATTCTTGATGAGTGAGGTCTTACCAAAGTAAACTAGTTTAGAGAGCTTGTGGTTCAAGTTTAATTTTGAAGTTTTAATATGGATTTTTTAAAGTGGATTTCTTAGCCACTGGACTGCTTGTGACACTCTCTTCCAAAAGTGAAATATCACAGAAATGTTAAGAAAATGCAGGTGTAGGCAACTCTGCAAGGGGAATAAAATCGGTTTGCTGATAATGTAGGTACCCAGACTGCGATAAGAATTTCTTCCATAATCAGCAGTATGTTGCTACTGTGAGGTATAATTTCTGAGAAAATATCTTGAAAATGGCAGTCAAACCACATCATGTAGATTTACTTCATGATTGTTGGTATGGGAACTTAATAAACCTTTTAAAATTGTGATAAGTATGAAGCTTTGAACTCTTTCACGTCATACTTTAAGAAGGGGGGTGGGTTACAATGGGGAGAAACTCCTAATGTTTTTTAAAGGAATGATCACCTGTGGGTTTTTTACCCAATCATATTGTAAAAATTTGTTTTCTGTAACTGATCTCTCTCTAGAGCTAGCAGATTTCTTTCTAGGAGTACTCTTCATTAGTTTTTTTTCCATTAAACTACTTTTTAATAGTTCTAAAATGTCTGAGGTGAGCTGTAGGTTTGAAGGGAACAATCTCCCTGATCAGAATAGGGATAACTTCAAAGTCAGGGCCTCATCCAGGCAGGTTTTGAGTATCTCCCAGAACAGACTGAACAAACCCAGCTCTCAATCTTGCCTTCATGTGTCAAGTGCTGCAGCAGCTTTGTGGACATCCACTGGACTCACTCCAGCACGTCAGTCTTGCTTTTCCCAGAACTCCCAAATCAGACTGAGCACTCCAGATGTGGTCTCACGAATGCTGCATAGAGAAGAATAATTAGTTTGCTCCACCTGTCAGCTAATTAAATTGTTTGTTTGGTGCCAGATCTTCAGTTGCTTCCAGTTATCTTAATTTCACTCAAGCAGGAGCTGGTGGAAACTCCTCCTTACCTGGGAGTACTTCTAGGCTCTGTCACCTCAAACTGAGCTGGAACAGGGATGGTCCTTTGCTTGAGTTACACAGAGGAGATGGCTAATCCAGTGTTTGTGTACAGAAAACTGCAATAGTTTTCAATTTCCATCTAGTGGTTTTTGTTGGGGCTTTTTGGAGGGGTTTTTTGTTGTTTGTTTTTTGTTTTTTTTTTAAACCAGTCCTTCACACTTTGTACTACAATATAACCTGAACCAGTAATATTACATCATGTTTTGATAAAACAGTGAAGAAAATGCATTGTAAGCAGCATATGCAAAGAGATGCATTGTTTGTATTCTGTTTGTTTTCTGAGCAATACTTTGGATATTAGCTAAGTTACCCACTTTACTAATTTATAGCAAATATGAGGATTGAATTAAGAGTCGTGCCATCCAGGTGAGCCTCAGTGGAGCTGTGGGACAAAAGCTTGTGGTTAAAATTTTATACCCAGAAGGTGTTTTCTTTTCCACTAGATTTCTGAGGCTCTGTCATTTTGAGTGGGCTGTTGTAGGTGACTGACGTACTACATGTGATTTGCTGTAGTTTGTGGTTTTTAAGGTGTAAACTTCCTACACGATTTGATTTTTCTTTTTCCAAACACACACAGAATGAAATTTCATGGTTACTGGTTTAAGTACTGAAATTAATATTTGCCTGAAAAACCACAGAGCAACTGGAGTATACCAGATAAACCTCCAACCGTCAGCAAACCTGCGCATGTGGGACTTATCCTGCAGCTGTTGCTGCTTCTAAGAATGTGCAGCTCCCATCACCTAGCTCAGAGGTGCAGTGTGGGAGATCAGCTGAAGCTATAAATTTTATACCTGCATGTACCTGCTTTAATGTATAATATATTAATGTTTAGTTTAGGAAATCCTGGTTCATGAGTAGCTGTGGCAAGGTAAGTGTCTGAGGTGTTGAGTGCATGCTCTGTGCTGCCTGGCTGCCTGGTGGTCAGGGAGACGGCTGGGCTGAGCACTTGCAGTGCCTGGAGGACTTCCTGGGTATCTATTCCATCAAAGAAAAAGGAAACTTTAACAGCTCACTGGTGTAAAAGGAAGTGGTAGAGAGGTTTGAGCTGGAGAAGATCACAAAGGGAGGGGAAATGCCAGGCTCCTCTTTTTTTTTTTCTTTTTTTTTCTTAAATTTTTATTTTATGTTTAATATTTATTCCTAACAGAGACATTGTTCTGTCTCCCTTCCTATTCTGGCTGTTGCTGCCACTGTTTTCCTCCTCTGATTTTTCTCTGGGTGTTTGTTCTAGTTCTGTGGCACTGACTGTGGCTTCCAGAAGCTCTTTTAGTGGTCCCTCTTTCATCTGTTCCGTTCCCATAACCCTGCTTACAGCAATCCTGTCTTCATGTTTGCTTACCTTGGTCTTCTCCACTGCTCATCTTCCTCACCCTGCCTGCAAATCCTCTCATCTCCCAACACAAATCAGCTGTTTATCCTTGAGATAATGGGTGTTCACAATTCTCTGATCATAATGTTGCACTGCTTATATTTATGGTGATTAAAAAATAAAAATATGGATTACTTTCTTGCCCAGACCCAGAAAATTAGTTATATTTTTTCACTCGGTACGGTTATCACTGTAGGTTGAGTTGTTTGCAGCTCAGAGTGAGCAAAAAACCCCTCCTGGTTTGAAAGCAACCCTTGGGTTACGCAGCTCATTCAGATTACTGAGGCATTGTTTCATAGCAGAAGGACTTTGTGCAAGAGATATTTCAAAGTGGAGGCCTACTGCTAATCTAATCACTGGTTTGTGTGGACAAAGGAGAGTTCTGCCTGTTCACAGTAATTAATGGGCACACACAGGCCTTCCCGAGGTACTTTTGGTAGTGCTGGTGAACAGCTCTCACCATGGCCACTCAAGTGAGGTTCACCGGCTCAGGAGGGTGCATTCTTTTATTTATTTGCTTTTATTTAATCAGAAACTAGGGTCACTTGGTCCAGTATTTATGTTCTTGGGGTGGGG
>VWZN01010133.1:171745-200849 GCA_013396955.1 Regulus satrapa | reverse complement strand
TATATGTGTGTGTGTGTGTGTGTGTGTATATGTGTATATATATATTTGCTTCTAGACTTAAATATATGAATATTTATTTAAGACTATGTTTGTATTCTTCAACATATAATAGTAAGAGATTTTGCAAAATGTGATGCTGCTTGTGGTTGTAACTTTAAGAAAAAAACATTTGTGTTTAATGACACAACTTGCCAGAGTGTACACTTACTGAACTGAAAGGGACACATATCCTGTGACTGGTTTCCTGTGAACCCGAGGGCAGAAGTCTTTTCCACTGTCACTTTGTCTTTTGGTGTAAAACAGAGATTATCTGCTGTCTGCCATTTCCTCTTCTCCCTCCATCTCTATTTCTTTATGGGGAGAGGGGGAAATAAATTTTCTGTCTTGTGCAGATATTAGTGCTGCAGGGAGCATCTCTCTCTCCAGCTTCAGGAAGCGTTTCCCAAATGGACTGTGTGGTCCCTGGTGTTTTATTTCTTTTTATTTGATTTTATTTAATATCATTAGTGTTTTGTGCTGACAAATTTTACTGCACGCCAGTAGTATGTGTTTGTGGAAGAGTAATCATGTTGTGATTCATTTTGGAGGAACTTGTGTTAAAACAACATATGAAGGAAAAATCATTCAATTTAAAAAAAATTCTGAAATACTGCTCTAGTGCATTTGCCTCAGAGTCTAGGAAAGATGCTTTTAAGCAAGTTTAGAGTAGTACATATTGTACTCCTGTGTGACCCAAGCACAAAAACACTGAGAAAATATAACTAGATGTCCATGGTATTGAGGGTTTTCCTTCTTGAAGAACTGAAATTTTCTACCATCTATTTATTAAGACTGCTTTCATTCCACCTGTGCAGTGGGATGAAACCCAGACTTCAATCTTCCCGTGTCTTGGTACAATGAATATCTTGCTTGCAAAACTCCCCTGAAGCCTACAAGAAGGAAACACCATGTCTGTATGATTTTCAAACTCTTTTAAGAATCAGAAAGATTTTTTTAAAGGGATTTTAATTTATCTTAAAATGGGTTTTTTTTTGCTCTGTCTCCTACCAATCGAGTAGTCTGCAATATCAGTGTACTGTTTCCACTCCCAGACAGAGCTGCCAGCCTAGGGTGGTTGAAGAGATCAGAGAATGAAACAGAGTGAGAACCACATTGACTTACTTTGTGTGCAGGAAAAAAGTGGTGTCAGTGGAACATTCAGGAGAGACACTGCTTGTGCTGTTTAGTCTTTGAAGAAAAAGTAGTATCTATCTACAAAGTGAGGAATCTTTGTGCCAGTCACAAGTCCTGAAATAACCAGTACTTGCAAGTTCTAGTTCCACTTTATTATTTTGCTGCTTACTTCCAATCAAATTGTAGTTCAGTAGTATCTTTCCGGATCTTTAGAGCTCATGGAAAGCTCAAGTAGTAAATGAAAACCTTCATGCTTGTTAATAAAGTGGACAATAAAGGGATTGTGAACCCTCCTGTGAACCTGCTGAAGTCAGGAAATCAGTCGTGAGAAAGACGGTGCTGTTTCTTGCAAACAAAATAAGGTTTGAGTGGATTGGTGTTATAGCCTCTGCAAGGAGCAAAGAAATTAAGATCCACTGACAAAAACTTACTAGAAATGGTGTGTTTGCAATATTTCCTTTTCTGTGCTGATTTCCTCCCCTCCTCAGTGAAGGCTGTTTATTTATATGGAAATAAAACCTGTTTATCTATTTGAGGTGGGCCAGTATTGTCTGCCAGAGCACAGCAGCAGGCAGCCCTCTTTTTTTTTCCTTTTTTATTTCTTTTGAAAGAAATAACTCTAGTGGAGTGCTTCTTTTCCAAAGTAAAGGTGAAACAGCAGCAGGGTCCAGGTGGGGCTGGCTTTTTTGGGTTTTTTGTTTTTTGTTTTTGTTTTTTGTGGGGGTTTTTTTGTTTGTTTGTTTGTTTTTTGGTTTGGGTTTTTTTGGGGGGTGGGGTGGTTTTGATACTTCAGTGTGTTACGGGGGGGCAGAGCTGCCTGGAAGGGCTCTGAGGCAGAGCATGCAGGCTGCAGATCACAAACAAAGCTGGGAGTTCAAGTGGGCATCTGTCAGATCACAGGTGAGGTGAGAAAGAGAATTCGGGTGGGGCTTTGTTGGTCTTTTGGGTTTTGGGGTTTCTTTAAATAAAGGCTGAGGAAAGGTTCAAGGGTGGAGGTGGTGAATGTAGGAGATACAGCCAGCACAGAGCATCTACAAGAAGGCAGAAATGGTAAAGCTAAAGCAAACAATATAGCCGTGAAATGAGCGAAAATCCAGAGTCCCGTATAATTAACAAGAGTAGGTTGAATCCAAGAAGTCAAATGAAGTAGGTTTCTTTGTTTGGCTGGGGTTTTTTTAAACATCTAGAAGTGCTTTACATGTTGACCAGAAAGCTTCTTGGTGGTGTTATTGTAGCATGTAGGCATATGCATTTTGGTATGTCAGGAAGTGCTTTTGCTTAGAATGTGGCAGGCTGAAACTCTTTTTAACTTGGTTTATTACTACAGAGTGACATAATGGTTTTTGCATTGTCCCAGTCTAAGCATAAGACTGGTGAGACGGCCTAAGAGGTCTGATGAGGCTGCTAATGATGCTGAAATATGGAAATGCTGAGTTAAGCTGGGGGCAGAACAGCTCAGAACAGCAGGTATGGAGGTGGCTGCGGACAGAAGGACAGAAGGAGGATACGAGGCCTTGGAGAGGGATTGAACTGGGGAGAGGGGGAAGCAAGAGGCAGGTTAATGTCTTGTTTAATTTGTGCAAGTGTTTGGCAGTTTATTTCTACACGCTGCTTTGCTTTATCAAGCACTTACATTGTAATTGCAAGTTCATTGACAAATATGCTTGATTAAGAGAGCTAGGAGAGTTGGCAGCAGAAGTCTCAACTGGTGGGAGAAAAGATGAGAATTTTTATTTGGAAGATGCAAATTGAACGTGGTACTGAGAGAAAAAGTTGCTGTACAAGGGATTTTTTTTGGTGTCTGCCTAAGAGAGTAAAGTTTTAAAATAAAAATAAAAAGGAAGAAGAATGAAAAATGTGCTTTGTTCAAGTGTGAGGAAGAGATTTGGACAAATATCAAAGTTCAGACGCACAAGTTAGATGAGACTTGTCCAACAGTTGCTTTTAAAAACAAGTTATTGAAGAGAATGACAGGCAGGTGAAGTGCTTTCTACTGGAGAGGGATGGGAATCTCTGCATGTGGAGCAAGAGACAGTTTCCTTTTTCCTGCCATCCACAGGACAGAAGCTCTCCAGGGAATGAGAGAGAAACTGGATTTTCTGGGCTTGTGGCTTATAGGGGCAGAGAATCTGATTAAACTAATAGGCGACACACGCAGTGTTTCATAAGCTCAGTTTCATAAACCAATGGATCAGCTATTTTTGAAAAATTGGGCCCCGCTGCAGAAGGCAGGATCATCTCTCACATCCATCTGAGGTGGAGAGGAAGCTTTGGCTTCCAAGGAAATTTTCTTACCACAGTGATGGTGGAGCTGTTGTGTAAGTCTCCCATTGTAAGAGGGATAAAGTTACCAAAGCCATTAAGGTGAAGAGCAAGTTAGTCTTCCCTGAACCAGAGCTGTGGGCCAGGTGCTCTGTGGTATTTTATCTTTTGCTCAGGATAGGAAAACATGGCAACCTCTCTGCCTGCTGGTCCATATGTACACATGCCAAAATGTCAAAACATTCTCTGTTAGTTTTAGCTGTCTTGGAGTGGGGGATGTACTGGTCTAGGGCTCTCATGTTTGTTCTCAACTGCTTCATCATCTTTTCCTTTCTTGGATTAACACATGGAGGCATTAGGGGGTTTTGCATTTTGGTGGGGGTTTTTTTGGTTTTTTTTTTGAAGGCTGTGGTCTGCAGCAGAGGGGAAAGGGCAGTGAATAGTGTCAGGGAATGGGAAACAACCAGAGATGGATTTAGCTGTACAAACACCCATCTGTCCTTCTCCAGTAGGAAAGTGGCATAATGGCAGTAAAACATACTTTCCTTTAATCCGCTTCTCTACGCCTTTATCTGAAGATAAACTGTAAAATTCAAAGCATCAAATAAAGGCATTGCATAAAGGGCAGCTATTGCTGTACCCTGGAGCATGATGTGCAGCACAATAGGAAACTCTTTAGCAAACCTGGAAATCATAGCGAGGAAATAGGACAAATGTTCAAAAATGCTCTTAATTAACTTACATTATCAGTAACTGCACTGAGTTGGTTTCTAATTTAAAATTTCCATCTTAGAGGTCCTTCTGACTGAAGTATTTCATCATTATTGCTGCAATTTAGCTTTTACAGTTGGGACACTTCAAAAGTGATGGCTTTTACTATCTGAGAAAAACGCTGCTCCAAGAACTGCCTTTTAAAGCTTAAAACTTATTCTGATATAAATGAGGAAAGCATAGCTTTGCTATGAATCTTACTTTTTTTTGTCTGAGGAAGTTGTGAGGTTTTCATATTTATTTAGATACTGATATTCTAAAATTTGCATACAGTTCTTTGAAATCTCACCTTTTGTTGCGACAAATGTCATTTTTGGTTCAAAATGAAGAATGATGAATACTTTTCCAGGAGTCTGGAGCTCAAGGATTAGTGTGGTTGAACTAGTTAAATGTTAAATCTATTCAAAGTAAAACTGCACAGAGACTGCAAATGTTCTTGCATGCAAGTAAATCCTTTTTATATTGGGTCTGGTTTGCTAAAGACATAACTGCTCTGCCAGCTTGTTCTGTAGAGATAAGTTATGTATGTTATAGGCACTCTATCTTAGGGTACTGTATTTGCTGTTCCTATTAATTCTGAGCTGAGATTGCAGTTTAATTCTGCTTTTTTAAAATTGGAATCAGGCTTTTTGAATGAAAAAGAAGTTGCTGTAGCACACAGTGTGTATTTTATACATAGACTTCATATCTCTGATGGATAGAAATAAAAGTTTTTCAAGGAAATTATATGAACCATGATAAAAGTTTAAATATTCTCTCAACTTCTGCAAGTAAATATCTCTTCAGACGTGATCTGATAAGAGTCCTCAATGGGTTTTGGTTGAACTTAGTTATATTTGTGAAATATAAGTATCAAACATCCTAACACCATCATTTTGTACAAGTAAACGCAGTTGAAACTTGTGCTTATCAAATGACTGAGAAGTGTTAAGTCCTTGATTTAGCAGACTGGCTATTCGTTCCCTTATATCTCATTTTAAATAGGAAGATTTTGCAAAAGTGTAGTCAGGATGATGTTTTTATTTCACCTGACTTATACAAACTCGTGGATAAAACACTGTGGAAGAGCTGCTTTGGATTTCTAAGTTCAAGTACTCACAAGTTGGGGAGTGAAAAGAATTTATGCTGGGACAAGTTTCAATGCCCTGTGTTCTGAGAATAAAAGGTTCCCTTTTTTTGCCCAGCTACATTCTTGGAAGTGACTGGGTTGTTTTGGCTGCAGCTCCTCAGAACATTCAGCCTGAACTCAGGGCATACAACTTCAGCACAAAAGGTCCACAGATGCAAAGGTTTCCTAAGCAATGGAGTGCAATGTGTTGGGAAGTTACAGGTACCCCCAAAAGTAAATTGCTGGGTTTTTTTCCATTAAGATTTGGGATTTTAAATTTGCATGTCAGAATTCCACTTGAACTATTTCTTCCTTTTCTGCTGGAATCAAATCATCACACAGCCTTGGTTTTTTTATTTCCTCTTTGTTAAACAAAAGGCAGCATTGCTACACCTAGGTCATACCTGTGGCTCAACAAGTCTAGTAGCTTGTCTTGACTTAACCAGATTGTATTGCTTTGGGAAATGTTTTTAATACCACATGAGACAGAGAGTAGACAATGAATCTTCTCTTACCTCCTTTGTAATTAGACTGTAATAAAATCTTACTTGTGACATTTAATAGCCCTTCTAACACCATTGGCAGCAATGCAGCAAAGCTGGGTGCTGTTCTGTGTGTAGCAGATCTGGAGGAATGGGCCTACATTCCTGGCCCACTGATTCCTCCCAGAACCACAGAATAGTTTGGGTTGGAAGGATCCCTCAAGTGTCCCTAGTCCAACCCCTGCAATGAGTGGGATCGTCACCTAGATCAGGTTGCTCAGAATCCTATCCTGCAGGCCTGACCATGCAGACTGCTAATTTAGAGCAAAACTTATTCTTTGTATTTTGGCTTAATTTCTGTAATGGGTCTTCTTCCTGAGTTTGAGTTCCTTAAGGATCTGCAATATTCAGAGATGTCCACCTTGACTTCAACAGCAACAAAGCTGCCCAGATAGTTCTGCAGATGTTTTCAAGCACCATCTCTTCATCATCTTCTTTTCTGTAGGGAATGTTAACCTGGGCCTCAGTGTTTCTTCAGGATTGTTATGGCCCTGGAACAATTTTAAAAAAAAAAAATGCTGCAGAGTATATGTGCAGTTAGTGAAGTCTCTGATGGCAAAGATGGGACTTGAGATGTAAGTGTAGTATAAGTTTTTCAGAGTAGGGACTTGAGGGTAATCCAGAGGTTTAAAATAAGACTATATCTATGAAATCAGGAGAATTCGTGCAATTTGAGGCTGTTTCTAATTGCTTCTGCCATGTGATATTCAAAAGAAGAGAATGATTTCTCCCACTCCTAGATGCAAAATCACCAAACTACAGACCAGTCATCTATAAATGGAAATATCTGTAATTTTCTCTGTTTTCCTGACTAATTCTCAGTATTATGACAGCTGTAGAATTACTGTGATTGAATCAAATATAAACCCATTCAAGAAGTAAGCAGAGTGTTTTCAAAAATTATCCTGGTTGGGATATAATAAGTTTTAAATCGGTGCTTTTATATATAAAATCTGTGGCCAAAAACTCAGTAAAATCTTCAAAAACTTTCATTTCCACTTCAAAGAGAAGATTTATTTAGCTTTCAAGTAATCACAAGGAAAACATGGCTGTGGTCTGTAATTTTTCTGGATGTAGTTAAGAAGTATTTTTGGAGGCTTGAGAGCTGTTGATAAAATGACAAACTACTTGTGCTTCACGAGCATTTCCCTCACTTTGAAAACTGCAAATGCTCTAGACCGTGGTGGTGATAAGTTATGTATTTAATCCATAAATAATACATGTTTATGTTAATATATTTAATCATTAGAGCGGTGTATTTGAAGGAATTATTCTGTCTCCAGCCTAACTACCATTGTTGCTTTCTGTTTGTCACTACTTAAGTGCTCAAGAAGTAACTGTGCTTTGGGGGAGCAGACTGGAAGGTGGTGACAGTCACCTGTCACAGTTCTCTCAGCTTTCTAACAGGAAATACAGGCAATTCCTGTAAGAAGTGGGGGGTTTGTCTTCTAAGTGTGCCATGGGGGAAAGAAGACTGTCTGCGGGTTTCCCGTTCAGTGTGTCCTTGTGTGAAATGCCATTGCCTGGCTGCAGTTCTGCAGGAGCTGGCTAACAGGGAATGGGCAGAAGTCCTGGAGCTCACCTCCTGGCGGAGAACTGGGGCACTGGGGGGAGGAGCAACCTCAGCCTTCGTCGGATGCCTTTGTTGTCTGTGGAATTCAGAAAGGCACGACGAGACAGCTACAGTGGGATACTTCATTTCCACGCCCGTGACCGCTCCCCCGACACATCTGTGTGTATCAGGTCGGGTGAGACCTCTCCATCCGAGCCCTTCTTGGCTCCTGCACAGGGAGCACAGGCGCTTTTACATTTCCAGGAAGTCACGGCAGCCCCTCCTACAGTGAAGTAATGTGCCTTCCCTTCCTTNTTCGTTTTTTTTTTAGGTTTGCTCTTGGTGTTTTTTTGTTTGGTAGCGTTTTCCTTAATGTGGCTCTGAGAAGTTTCTGAACTGGCGCTAATCGCAAACAGCTAAAACAGTGGTTGTAAAATTTAATCCTGTCAAATATACATCTACTTTCAGGAAAGACACAGTTGGTTTTCATTAAAGCAGACGTTATCTCTGCCACAATTTTTAAAAAGCATAGGAGGGTTTTGAATTGTGGGAGTATATTGAAATGTAGCAAATTTGTAACAAAATGGATAAACTTCAGCCATGTTGCTTTCTTGGAATAAAAATGCTCTGAGGTAATTCCGTCAATTTAGCCTGGTAGAAAAGATATCACACGGGAAAAGGTACACCTTTTAACAGACTTGAATGTGAATGTGTTTGTTTGCAAGAGGCTTGTGTTGCCTCCTTCACATTTTTCTTTCTTCCATCCTTCCTTTGTTGTCTTGTGCCTTTAATTATTTTTGAAATCCCAAGAAGCAGCTGTATCTGTACTGTGTCTCATAGGGTAGAGACACAGTGATGTCTTGGAGCTCTCTGAAGTGCTGCAGAATAAGCTCTAAAAAGAAATGAGAGAGTATAGGCTTCAGCAGAGATTCCTTTCATCAGGGTATTCAGTGTTGCAGCCATCACATAAGCGGCAAAATCAGGTCAGAACTGCCAGACTTCCCCTTTCTGAAAGAAAATTTTGTGTAAAGCTACCACTTAAAACTTTTGAAAGAGAAGACTTGAAAAACAAGTATATTTACGGTTTATAATACAGAAAACAGTATTACAATAACTGTGTTGCTTCAGGCATCTTACTTCAAAATTTTTCTTCACTCAGTTTTGTAGTATGTGCGGTGCATAAATTAAATCTGTGTTCTGACACTTCTAATAGTTAGGGAGATTCTAGTGATGTGCTTGCTAACACACTCCTCAGTGCTGTAAGGCTTTTGCCTTGGCTTTGATTTTCGCCCTGTTAAAATGAGGCAAGTGCTTATGGCTTGGCTCAGCAAGTGCTGGGGCGTGTGGCCAGAGCCACAGAAGAGGTTTCTTCTCTTCTTTGCCCTCTACAGAAGGTATGACGAGCTGGAATGGAGGAGAAGGCCTGCGGTCCTTTGAGGAGACAGCCCTGAGTGAAGCTGAGGCAGCCACGTTAAAGCAGATGGGTGAATGCACCTCTGCTGCTTCTCTTCTGTCAGTAGCCTTAAGTCTCATAATTTGCCAAGCCAGCTGGGCAGAGGAGCCAACGTTTGTGGTTGTATAGTGTAGTGGGCTTGGATGGGCATACTGGTGCAGAGGGGAAGCTCACCTTGCTATCTGCAAACTGCCGGTGGAGCTTGGAGTAGCAGGGTGGACTCAGAGATGAAACTCTGTAGTTGCGAAGGAAAGCGCTTGTGCAACACTGACTATTGTAAGCAAGAGATGTGGTTGTCTAATGTGGAGCCAGATGTTGGAGAAAGCACTCCCCAGTCCTTGCCCCAGATTTCTTGTAAGGCTTTGCTCATCGTCCTGGGCTCATCAGTCTGTATTTTTTTGAGATTCCTCAGGACACTCAGGTCCTGGGATACAAAATGAAAAGCTTAACTCCAGTGGGTGCTGGCCTTTTTTGTTAGGATTGGCTCCTTTTTAGTGTTTCACATTAGGACACTGGGCAGCAAGATGGGGAGCTCAGCTTCCAGTATTCTTTCCAGTCAGCACTTCTGTGTCAGCATCAGCTTCTCCTGTCCTCCTGTGAATCTCTTCAGACCAAATTTGTGTGGCTGTGATAGAAGAGAAACAATGTTTTTCCACTAAACTCAAGTATTTGCTGAAGGTCTCTGTTTTCACTACATCTGTCACTGGCAGCTGTAAGAAAGCCATCTTGACTACTCAAGCAATTTGTTAATTTATTGTGTGTGTTTCAGCAGCACTAATCAGAGCTAGATTTGACCAAATTGAATTTAAGTTTTGTTCGCATCTTCACCGGTCGATGGAGGTATAGTAATGTCTTCTGGGGGTTGATGAGATTTTATTGCACAGGCCAGAAGGGTTTCTCTTAATTGAGTCTGACCTCTAGTAGTTCACTGTTTTGATTTGCTTTTCTAGTCTTCTCTCTAAGCCTGAGAATGCAACCTTGACCTTCTGTGACCTAAGCTGGGGCTGTTTGAATGTGAAATGCCACAACTTGGACATGATGATCCTTGTGGGTCCTTTCCAACTCAGCATATTCTGTGCATTTCAGAGGCATTTCCTTTGGCAAAATGACTCCTAGATTGCCCCATTTTTGTAGGGCATAAGCGGTCATGTTTTTTAAGTACAAAAAAATGTTGTGTATAGCAGGTTTTTCAGTGGATATATTTGATTTGTTTCTTTTTGGGGGAGAACTGCACTGGAGATTGCCTTTATGTTGTTGACATGTAAATTTTAATTTAGTAGTATGTTTATTAATGCTTCCAGCTGCTTTTCTCTTTTATTTTAGAAATTAACACTTTAGCCATTTAATTAAAACCTTTGGGATTTTAATCTTTTTTTTAATTTCAGTTTCCCTTTTTAGTTTAAGTATCTTCTGCATGACTCTTAAACCTCATTTTTAAAGTACTTTTAAATGGTTCATTTGTGATCTGAGTTATAATGAGTCAATGTAATTTTCTTTCTAAATTTGACCAGTGAGATGAAGAGCAATTCAAAGTTTTCTGATAAGCATGCATAGAGCTTTGGATTATTGCTTTCTTTCTGTGTATTCTAATGAGCACAGTTTCATCCTTTTGGTTGCTTCCAAAGGGGAAATTAACTTAGAAGGTATTTGCCATCACTTCATGCATGCAAGAAAAAAATTGCTTGCAAAGAGTTTTTAAAGGTAATTTCAGCATGGTCTTTATTTAGTATTGCACCCATTAAATGAGTGTGGGGAGCAGTAGCTACTTAAGAGAAATGAGGTGTTAAGAGAAAACAAGAAGTGTGGAATAAGTTGGGGTGTATACTTGCAGCTTGTGGGTTTCCAAGCAGCAACTGCTATATAAATTCTCAGCCCTTTGTCTGGAGTAACTCTGGGCTCTCCTGCAGTTATAAGACAGGATAAAAGTATGCTTGTGGATAGCTAACACTCAATATACACCTTCTACTAGAAATTCACAAGATTTTAATCTCTATTTTATAGCGTTTGGGACCAGAACATGGGACTTTAGGCTCCAAGGTTCATGAAATTTGAGCTATACAGATTATGTCTCCACCTACACAGAAGTTTATATTAAACACTTAAGTCGTGTTAGTCCAATCTGCATTTTAGATCAGAGGGTCACTTTGAAGGAGACCATTGTCTTCCCCCATAGTAAATAATGTTTCCTGGTTAATGTAGGTAAAGACTGTAGTTGTCTTTGTATATGTGTTCAGTTCCATTCCAAATGGCCATGACATGTGAAGTTCCTGGATAAACCTTCATCTATCATCATTTACAGTATGCAGATTCAGGATTTAATCATTCACTTGAGCTGCCGTTGTTGTCTGGTGATGTGTATCTCTACTTTAAAGTAACCCAGAAGTAACTAGATCCTTGGCTCCATTTAGTTTTCACTGTTTAACAATGTCAGTAATCTAAAACCAAACCTTTTTTATTATTTTAAAATTACTTTTCTCAATATAAACAGATAACACACATTTAATTCCGTGTTAGTATGTCAAGCTGACATGTATCTTGGTGAAATATGCTGTATCTGATATTCTATATTCAGTTCAGAAGCAGAGAGAGTCCCCTCTTACATGGAGCTTTCTTCACGGCACTGAGGGCTGTAAATCCTCCTGTGACAATTTGGTGCAGGGTGACAAACTGCCAGCCTCAGCTGTAAGCTGAGTCTAGATTGTTTGTCAGCCTGTTTTAATAACAAAAATCTGGAGACCGATAGGGAACTTGCTGAAGTTAATGGAAAGACCCTGATCAGTGGGATTGGAACCAGTCATTGACAGTTCAATTCTTTGGCAAAAAAAGGCCCTTCTGTGGTATTCTTTCAAAGTACTTCTCTAAAAGCAGGGTGCCATTGGCTGCATGGAACCATTTTCAGTCCCTTTCATGCGCTAGTTTCTTTTTATCAAGACTAGCTGGCAGCTCTTTGTGTTTGCTGGTCGCATGGCTACATGTGCAGTGCTAGTGCTGGCTGCTGAAGTGCAGATTTTGAATGAAGCCTTTGGGTGTGCACCGAGACCTCAGCTGCAGATGGGAAGTGCCTTTCCTGGAATTTAGATTAAAATTGCCACATGTAACATATTATTCCGCAGTCAAAAAATGTAGATTAGGCTGTAATTTATGAAACAGATATTGAAATTTTAAATATATAATCTTGATGGATTACATCTTTTTCCCCCAAGCTCACTGTTGTCTGTTTGTAATAAAGCAACTTCATTAAATTATACATGAGAGAAGAAAGTAGACCATTAGATGTGGCCTAGGGTTGGAATATTTCTACATATTATTTCCTTTAAGTTCTCTGTTCATGTATCGGGCTGTAAGTTTGGGGTGTTTTTTTGAAGTGCAGATGTATCTGTAGATATCAATCATACTTAGACTGAATAAGCTTTTCAAGTGCACCTACTAAACGATGCGGTTTTGTGTATAATTAAATATATCTAATGCTCCAGTTGTTAATCTGTCAAACTACCCTTGGAATCTATAGCCATCTGATCAAGTAAAAGAGGGCTGGATAAAATCTCATATAAGGTTTTGAGGAAGTGGATGTCTAAGAGAAATCTTTACTCCTAATTTTAAATAGTATTCTAGTACCGTGTCAGCTTTTAATTATTTAGCATATAAAGTGTTTCCTCACATTTTGATGGTGAATTGCTGGATCTGTATAGTTTTTCTTGAATCATTTCCTGTCCACAAAAGACTTTATCTTAATACTGAGCCTTTCTAGTAAACACTCAATAGATAGGAAGTTATAGCTTCATAATAGACCACATCTCTCTGGAAATCTGTAAACATCCTTTTACCTCCTTTTTTTTTTTTTTTTGTTTTGTTTTTTTTGAGATTTATTCATTAGTCATTCCTGCTACGCTGCTTAATTTGTGTGAGAGCTTGGCAAGGCAGTGCTTGTCAGATAGGAACCTTTTCACTTTGTTGATGCACCAAACTGAAGCTGCACAGAGAAGAAGGTTTATCAGTTTGAATGTTAAGGTATTTTATGTACCCTCAAAACCAAAGTTAATAACCTGATAGGCTTCTTTGATGGCCAAAGGAAGAGCTTTGCACAAACACAAAAGTTGTGTAATAACCTGGGAATATTTTTTTTCACCATTAACACTTTGGAAAAGGTTAGTATCACGAGAGGGATGAGCTGATGACCATAGATTGAATACCACTAGTAGGCAACCTGAAACAGTAATTTTTATGCTGAGCTGGTGGTCCTTCCTATAAGATGACCTGAATTCTTACCTGGTTTACAGCTTGTTCTCGGCGCACTGAAGAATACTGGTGTTAACCAGTTAGGTCTCCAGCTCACCAGTTTTCATGCCTGAGGTTCTTTCCACAGCAGGAGCCTCATCCTGCTCCACATCACAAGTTTTAGGAACCTCATCACAGCAGTAAGAACGTCTGGGACTGGGACTCCATGCCTGGCCAGCCTGGCTGCCTGCTGAGCCTGCCATGCCCGGTCCTGGTCCAGGAGGAGAATGCAGCACCACAAAGAAGCTGCGGGGCTCCTGCTCCTTTCAGCCACAGCTTCTCCTTGGGTTTGCCCCCTTATACATCCCAGTGAGGAATTCTGTCAAAAGCATCTGCTCCATTGGACATCTCCTTTTTTGCTTATGGATCAAGACAAATAGAAATTACCTCAGTTGAGGTTAACTCTTTTGTATCTTTTAGCATAATTTCTCACATTTATTGGTTCAAAATTTGAGGTTTATTTCCAAGAAATTCCTTTGTGTGTGCATACATAACACAAAGATTTCATCATCAGCTTTCCTGTAGTCACTGATTTAATTATAATGGCTCCTAGGAGAGATGCACAAAATATTCTGCCTGAAGTTGTTTAAATTAAAACTTTAGGGCCTGAGAACCAGGCAAGTCTTGATTTTTAATTCCAGAAACTTTCCTGCTGATGTTCATGCTTTTAATTTCTTTTCTGGTTAATATGGCAAAGTGGTGGTGAGGCAATTTTCACTAAGAAACCTCCAAATCATGTCAGTTTTGAAAAGTATTTCCTTTTCCCCATGACTTCTAATCTCACTTAAGAGCCCATAAATAAGTTACATCACCCAGGGTAACCTGAGTTGCATCAGAGGTGGCTGATGTAACTTTTCTGGTACCCAAAGCACCTCTCTTGAGGCAGCCACCTGAGTCCCCTCATTTCGGCTCAGTGAGTGTGGCTCTTGCTTCTGTATCTCTCCCTTCTCATTTGAGCCAAGGAGCAAAGGGATGGGCTGCCTTCATCCTGACTTAATTGAGGTTATTAATTCAGTCTGTCTGAGGCCTGGGGAGTACTACTTCCCCTTCACCTGCTGAATTTATCTGATATTTAAAAATTATTATTTTNTCAAGCAATACTTCAGAGACCTAATTCTTTCAATTAGATAAACCATGCAAAATCACAGCTCTATACTTCTTTCTGACAGATCTAATGTTATTGATAAATAATGAGCTGTGCTGGGTTGATCCTGGCTGGATGCCAGGTATCCACCAAGCCACTCTATCCCTCCTCAGCTGGACAGGGGGCAAAGAATATAATGAAACATCCATGGGGCAAGATAAGGACAGGATGAGATCACTTGTGATAGGTACTACCACAGCCAAAACAGTTAAGGAAAGTTAGTTTAATGTTACCAATCAAATGAGAGTAGTATAATGAGCAATAAAAACTAAATAATGAAATACCTTCCCACCACCCTCCTTTCTTTCCGGTCTTAACTTTACTCCAAGTTTTCTCTACTTCTTCACCCCAGCAGTGCAAGGAAGATGGAGAATGGGGACTGCACTGTCTTGCACACTGGTTTTGCCACCCCTTTCTCCTCAGAGAGAGAATTTCTCTTCATACTCTTCACCTGCTCCAGTGTGGGGTCCCTCCCGCAGGACACAATCCTTGCTCCATGAGCATGTCCAAAGCGTGCCCTTCCTACAGGCTAGCTACAGTTCCAGTGGGGGTCCCTTCCAATAGGGTGCAGCCCCTCAGGAGCAGGCTGCTCCCACGATGGGTCTCTCACAGGGTCACGAGTCCTGCTAGTAAAC
The DNA here is from genome assembly GCA_013396955.1 of Regulus satrapa. Lineage (NCBI taxonomy): Eukaryota > Metazoa > Chordata > Aves > Passeriformes > Regulidae > Regulus > Regulus satrapa. The sequence goes on along the minus strand of VWZN01010133.1, from coordinate 185,934 downwards.
CTTCTGCAGTGTCACAGCCTCCTGTGGGCTTCCACCTGCCCTGCTCTGGGGCCCTGCAGGGGCCTCAGGTTGGTTCTCTGCTANAAGGAAGGAAATGGCCTGATTTGTGTATTTGAATTACTGACAGTCTCCAAATATCGCAGATTTCCAAGTCAAGAAGGTCTTTTCAAGCAATACTTCAGAGACCTAATTCTTTCAATTAGATAAACCATGCAAAATCACAGCTCTATACTTCTTTCTGACAGATCTAATGTTATTGATAAATAATGAGCTGTGCTGGGTTGATCCTGGCTGGATGCCAGGTATCCACCAAGCCACTCTATCCCTCCTCAGCTGGACAGGGGGCAAAGAATATAATGAAACATCCATGGGGCAAGATAAGGACAGGATGAGATCACTTGTGATAGGTACTACCACAGCCAAAACAGTTAAGGAAAGTTAGTTTAATGTTACCAATCAAATGAGAGTAGTATAATGAGCAGTAAAAACTAAATAATGAAATACCTTCCCACCACCCTCCTTTCTTTCCGGTCTTAACTTTACTCCAAGTTTTCTCTACTTCTTCACCCCAGCAGTGCAAGGAAGATGGAGAATGGGGACTGCACTGTCTTGCACACTGGTTTTGCCACCCCTTTCTCCTCAGAGAGAGAATTTCTCTTCATACTCTTCACCTGCTCCAGTGTGGGGTCCCTCCCGCAGGACACAATCCTTGCTCCATGAGCATGTCCAAAGCGTGCCCTTCCTACAGGCTAGCTACAGTTCCAGTGGGGGTCCCTTCCAATAGGGTGCAGCCCCTCAGGAGCAGGCTGCTCCCACCATGGGTCTCTCACAGGGTCACGAGTCCTGCTAGTAAACCTTCTGCAGTGTCACAGCCTCCTGTGGGTTTCCACCTGCCCTGCTCTGGGGCCCTGCAGGGGCCTCAGGTTGTTTCTCTGCTACACCATGGACCTCCATGGGTTGCAGGGGGAGAGCCTGGCTCACTGTGGTCTGCACCAGGAGCTGCAGGGGATTAAAGTTCTCTGCAAGACTGTCGCGTTATGTTTATCGAGAATTAGCATTTTTCTTATGTTTTGTGCCCTCCATAATCTGAAAGAAGTACAGCTTGGTAGGTTTTGGGGTTTTTTACCAGATAGTGTTCCATTTTTATTCCTGTGTGAATTAGCAGCCAAAGAAGATTCTGAAAGTCTCCTGTTTCCTAGCCTCATTTGGAGCTAGCAAAAAGGAAGCAAACATAAAGCAAACATAAAGCCAGTCCAGTTTTTCCACTGTTCTTTGCTCTGGTATTGGCACATTCCAATACATTCTTTCCTTAAAACGCACAATCATGATGCCCTTTTCTATTTACTCATCTGCTATTAGGTACAATAGAAGTTTCACAGAGACTCAGAGATTAGTATCTGATATCAGAGCAAGTTTAAAAAAAAAAACAAAACAACTAAATCAGCAACAAATGAAAGCATCGAAAATTATAAGTAGATTCCTTGTGTATTTTCCAACTTGAAAATAAATGACTGCAGCTTGTATTACATGAGTCTCTTAATAACTAATCTACTTCTGGTGAATGTGTAGTTGATTAGTATCTTGTGGTATTTTCTAGGTGAATTCTGGACACAGACATGTTACAGGTCTTGTCTCTACCTAAAAATAATAATGTGTCATCACATAATTTAGTAGAACTGGTAGTGAACATGTTTTTTTGTAGGCCTATATTACCTGATAAGTGGAAGCTGCCATCAGTATGTTTGGTCCTGTGAAGTCCAAGTGGTGTGTTGAAACAGTAATATTCTGGGTAATACTGCCTCATGCTTGAAGATGCTCCTTCCTTTGTGGTGGCATTTGCCCCAACTGTCCTGTGCTCAAGTGAGAGACTGGTGTCTGAGGTGTCACTCTGTCACCCCTGACCCGTCTCCTTCCCCCACAGTGTGGCTTGTGCAGAACTGCCTCTCGGCTACCCATGGGCATACCTGCAGCACTATTTCGGATATAGGCATGTGACTTTCCAGCTGCAGCTCGCTTGCTTCCTGTGTCCTAAAGCAGACCTGTGTTGTCACACCTCCTGTGCAGACCGTGCGCAGATGTTCCGCTGCCATCGCTGGTGTTCCCCGTGCTGAAGAAAAGGAGAAGCTCGCCAGAGCTCGTTTCTGTAGAGCTATGGTGAGCCACTCACGGCACCTGCTGGACATGGAAGTGGGTAGAGGTGAAGAGGAAGCACTGGAATGAAAGCTCTGATCTCATGGCACGTGGTCAATATATAAATTAATTATATATCTGTCTTCCTCTGGAGTGACTGCCGAGCAATAAATAATGGAAAATGAGAGCGGTTTCCTAATTTCCTACTAGAAAATAATTTAATTGCTGGAGAGAATGAGGTGACTGTTTACAGACAGGGCTGTCTGAAGACAGATCTGCAGGTATGAGTTAATACCGCCTACTGATTTTTTAACTGTAAAAGGAAACTGGTGAATAAATAATAAAGATTATCTGTTTCTGTGGAATGGTTCTCACTAGTAAGTGTGAAGGGAGGTAGCTGCCATTAACTTCCTGTGTAGGAGCTTATAGCTGATGGTGCAATAACAGGAGTTATCTTGAAAATCATATGGCCTTGAGGAAAAAGGAGTAATTGCTTCATATCTCTGGCTTTCCTTCTTCACAGTTGTGCTTTTCACAGTGCTCTTCAGGAATCTTCTGCTCAGGTGTGAAGGAAGAGGGTTGTTTGGTGTGAATTACCCTGCATCACTGTCCCATCCTTGAGATCTGCATGGCAAGGCTTGGGCATTGGTAGGGAGGCAATACGGTGTGTGATTAATCTGAGAGCTAATTAGGTTCTTACCCTGACTGTACTAATGTGTGTCTCGTGGGATGTTCAGATGGGCGCTTAAGATTTCATTCTTCTCCAATTACCTCTCCCCATCCAAGCTTTCTAAGAAATAAGGATGTGTATGATTTTAATATCTTAACAGTTTCTGAGGTGCCCAGAGGTGGTGTTGTCACAAAGTGCTTTTTTGGGACTTTTTTGGGGAAACTGCCTTTAACAATCCAGCCTCATTCAAATGCCAAGTTGTATGCCTGGGATAACTAATCACTTTTAAAAATAGTAATTGTCATTTAGAAATCCTACTTTTAGTCTTTTCTTTAGAACAGTTTCATATAATGTTCAGCTCCTTATTTGTATAGACCTTGAAGTGCTTTGTAGACTGAGTATACTGCGCTAGCTTGGAGTAGAGTCTTACTTTTTATGTGAGATTTTATTAGGAGATACTCATAATTTTTCCATTTGAGGTTTTGAAGAAGCATTAGACCAGCAATTTTAAATTGTGCAAGTGATGCTTCCCCAGGATACATAAAGTGAATAGTTTTGGGGTTGTTGTGTTTTTAATTCTGCACACTGATGCCTTGAGCTTTTATTATCTCATGTACAGATGAGGAAAAGGACATGTGTGAAATCCTTAATTATTTGCCCTTTTCCAGTGTTGGTTTTGGATGCTGCACCAATAGATTCTTTGGGTACCCAGTGGAGTATTTTTCTTTTTGGGACACATTTCTGTTAGGAACAATAAGATGCTTAGGTGTTTCCAGGGGTATTTTGATATCAATACAAATCTCTCATGAAACAGCACTACTACAGTAAAGCTCTTGAAACTGGAAGATCTTTTCTTTCATAGGATATTTGGCCCAATTACTGAATTACAAGTAAGAGAGCATTCTCTTGCTAAAGTTGCTAGTGTCCTTGGTGAGTCCTGGGTTATTCTCCCTCTTTCTCCACTTTGAACACACTGCTGGGGAGATTGGCAATAGGCATCTCAGATACCACGATGCCTCTGTGAGTGGACTGGGTTTTGTTCCTCACTGCTCCCTTTTTCTCCTGGAGAAATGGTGGTCAGTTTATCAAGGTCTTAACACCTGCCAGGAAGGAAACTTATCTTTTTTCTTTCTCATAAAGTTCACTAATACCTGCAGTTCCTGTCTCTGGCATCTAAATTCCCCACCCTAAAATGGATAGGGGATTGTTTAATGAGTTGTTATCCACACTGGTTGCAGGAGCCTATTCAAGTATGACCTGAGTTTGCTTTGTATGCTCTGCTGACCATGGTGAAGCCAGAGGATGTTCTTTTTGGGTGCATTGAGGAACATGGAGAGTGACCACAGAGACAAATAAGTGCATCCACTGACCTTGCTGCTACATTACTGTTAGCAAGTTATCTTCCTCTCCCAAGCACACATGACTAATCACAGCTACAGAGAGCTGCAAGGAGATAAGCTTAAAGGAGAAGAGAAATCAGGCTGACACAGATGTTTCACAATCTGGGAGTTGTGTGGTCACTCATGTAAATTAGGTTACAATTAAAGAAAGCTTGTGTTTTACATGCATGCATATATCTAATGGCCACTTGCAGTTGTGTTTAGCTGTTTGGATGGGTGTTTCTAATGCAGATTGCATTCAGAAATATCAGTGCAAAATATTTTAACTCCTTCACACTCAGTTACTTATGCACACACCATGGACTTTCTCTTATTGTCTTTAAATAAGAATCACGTTCTAGTTATTTTGCCACATTTTTCTTCGTGGAAAGTGAAAACACAAAATTGAAGGAGCAGATGATTAATCAAAATGTTGTTGGCTACCTTGTTAAAGTTGTAAAGCTAAAGTCAAGGTGAACTTTAAGGATTTAAACTTATATTGAATAGAGTTTATAAGCCAGTTTCCTAAATACCATTTTTGGGCTTTTTCCCTAAATCTTTTAACAACAGTCAACATGATAATCTTCACAATTTGTCACAGCTAAGAAAGATACTAACCATCTTTCCATGTGAAAGGAGGTGAGAGAGAAGAGTGCACAAGTTAAAGGGAAGCAACAAAATAGTTAGACTGCATTTTACTACCCTGATGTGAAGTTCTCCCTGGTTGTTGCCCAGAAGCCTGGAGAAGAGAACAGAAAGTGAAACCAGGGTCTAGCTTCAGAACAACACGATTCCTCTCAAACGCTTGTGCAGTCACCTGCCTCTGCACAGAAATAAGGTGAGAAGCCACTGCTAGCACTGGTCACTCGTGTTTGCACAGGGGACTTGCAGCTGACAGAGCCTGCATCAGCATTCACCCTTCCAGAGGGATGTAGTCCAGAGGGATTTGACAGATGCTTCCTCCTCAGAAATCACTTCCTCTTCTGAAGAACTGTGTAGTGGCTTCATAGCAGGAATAAGTACTTAGCTGGAAGAAAATGGTGGCATGAAACAGATGATGCTTTATCTTGAGACAATTGCTTGTCACAGCTCTTACACAAGCCTGTGAGGCTCTGTCTCCCCATACTGCTTGACCAGAGTCTGGGTGAGGCTCTGGCTTATGACTGCTCAGGGCTTGTGCACACAGACGCCCTAAGACACAGCTGTTGGAGTCTTGGCTACGAGGTGTGCAGCAGTGGAGGGGCTCTGCAGAACGTCCCCCAGTCTCCCAAAGTAGAGACTCCCTTTGGTGTTTCCAGAACTTGAACCCATGTACATTTTTGACCTTTTGGTTTTCATACCTGCTGCTAGTGGTGCCACCCTGCTCTGCTTCCCGCCAGGAGGGCATTGTGCAGATTGTAGAGCAGATACTACCAGTGCCAAGCTGTTTGTGTCACTGTGAGAGGGAGGAGCATTGGTGGGGGATTGNTTGGTGGGGATAACTTCTACCCCATACTCACTACTGACCTTCTTCATTATCCTGTGAATTTCATCCAGTTAACTGGGCAGCATTGCTTGGCATTGAGGTACATGGAAATTACATTTCTTTCATCTTCTGTAAAGGACTTCCTTCCACCACTGTTAGACAGAAGTAAGTAGGTTTTTTACCCCACATCACTTTCTCCACAGTTTAAGATTGCTTCTGGGGTTCCTACACAGGGATGTATGTTTGATCTGCTATCAACCTGACTCCCACAGTCTGGGGTTTTGTAACTAGACAAAGATAATGCTTTGCATATTTTCTGTAAGCACCCTCCAGCAAAATGAGTCTCTGCCCTCTAAAGGGAATGGAACTCTCAGCTGGACATAAGAAGCTGAGGCTGGGCTACCTGTCTGCAGTTCCTGCTGAAAGCTTTGGGACTTGCCCCAGAGGTGTCTGCATGGGGCCACAGGTTTTGCTTTCATCTAATATATCAGTCATGATCTAAGCAGTGAAAGAGGTATTCCCCATTTGGGTGTGGACCTGCTAGGGGTGCTTTCTGTCTTCAGAGCTCGAGAATTGGCAGAGAGGAAATGAAGAGGGTCATCTAGAGAAGAACCTGGGTTTGCTTTTCCAATATATTCAGGGGGTTGGCTCTCGGTTGGTGCTGGCTTATGTTCAGGGTTTTGGGCTCTTTTTCTTCCTCTTTCAGGTGTTTGCTTTGCCTTGGTATCCAGGCCACTATGGTAGTGTAAAGTTCAAATGAAAGGTTCCAGTTCCTATCTGAGTTTTTCCAAACAAAAAGGTTAAATGGTTTATCTGTCTCTTATCTTTCCAAAGTCCTGCAATGTATTTTCACTAAGGTGTCATACTTTATGTTAGGGGAGAAAACTTGTGATGTTGTGAAGGCAACATCTGTGGTGGATTATGCTGCTCCCTGAAAGGGAACTTATGTTTTGCTGTCAGTAGGAAACACTTTTACATTCTTTCTGGTTTTTTCTCTGTCTGAAGGAGTATGCTCCTATGGAAATGAGTGGGAATTTCCCCATTGAAAATTAGAAGGATGAAAAGAACATTGCAAAGCTTCCACACTGGGAGTCCTTAGTGGTGTTTATCCTTTTGATGTAAAGCATCTCGCTTTGCCCTTGTGAAGATCCTGCTCCATAAAATCCCTGTCGGTGAGAGTGGTGAGTTCTGGATGCAGAGTGATGACAAAAAGCACATTTCTTCTCTGTGGCTAAGCCTTTGAAATTGTTGACCCAGAGAGATTATCATTAGAAATCCTATAGGACAGGGGGTATAAAAACCTGCAAGAGGGGAAAGCCACACATAGCTGACGACTGTTTGCATCACGTAGACACTTAATGACATGGAATGGGCTTTGCAGGAGCAAAAAACATCAGGAGCACTGAAGGTTTGGCTCAAAGTTGGCATGGTGCTCCAGAGATGACATTCCAAAGATCTAGTACCTGTGATTTAACTTCCTCAACTCACGCAAGTCTAAAGCATAGCGATACAGCTAACACAATATGGAAGATCAGCTTTCAGGATTAAAAAAAAAAAAAAAAAGTATAAAAGCAAAATATTTTTTCTTTTTTTCCTTGCTAGTGTTCTGGTAATGTGTGTTTAATAAAAATTTTGCATGAGGAAAAAAACCAAACTTGTAAAAGTTCAGTTGTGAAGTCCCTTCACTAGCAAAGGGTTAATAAGATAAATTAGAGTCTGAAGAAGCTAATACTATAATTTGCCCAGAAATCTTGGTCTTTTAAATCCAAAGTTTCAAGCAAGGTTTTGTTGTTCGTTGTATATAATGATAGGTCCAGGAGATCTGATAGGACTGTCTGTGAAAGATGTGTCAGCTGGAGCTTTGCTGTATTCATCTTCAGTGCCAAGCAACTCCAATTCCTCTTCAGTCAAACAAACTTTTTATTCATCGAGGTGCAGTTGTTTGCCAGAGCTATTCACAGTCATGTGTCAGAGGGGGTACAATTAATACATTGTAAAAAAAATTTTTTTATAACTGTGTGTGCTGTGGATATTTAATAGAGCCCTAGTGGCAGTGCTCTGAGGACCAGTGCAGGGTAAGGATTTGCCAGATCTTAGCTGAGCACTTGAAATTCTTCAACCAGCAGGAAGGAAAAAGTGTGTGAGAGAGCCCGTGGGAACTGTATTTTGGTTCAGCAGCGTCCGCTAACATTGTCAAACTGCCTGTCTCAAACTGTTAAGGCTGATAAACTGCCAGTAATTATCATTTAGAAAATTAGCGGCTGCCAAAACCATCACACACATCACATGTGTTGGTTGGACTGGTTTGAAATAACTTCACTTTAAAAAAAAAAAGAAAAAAAAAAGAAAGAAAGAAAAATTCCCGAGCCTGCATCTGTTCCAAGAATAGTGTTGAGTTTTGACATATGACAGTTGGTGCTGGCAGAAGTTATTTTTGTTGTTCGGAGTAGGCTTGGGGGATACTTTCTTGGAGTGCGTCACTACTGCTATTTACCGTCCGGGTAACAGGACAATTGAGACCTCTGAATATTTGCAGCAAATCTAAATAAATAACAGAAGTATGTGGGATCTCCTTTCCCTTGCCTTCTCTTTCCTTCTTTGCCTATGACACTGGACAGAGAGAATTAAAAATAACGGCTGCCAGAAGGAAAACTTCCTTTATTTTGCAGTTGATTTCCAGATACTGCAAAGAAACTGAATCATCGTGGAAGGGCTGAGCAGGGCAGAGAAAAGTTTAAAAGCAGCTTTGGCTGCACACCGCCATCCCTTCATGTCCTCACAATCCTCCCAAACAGCCCATACGTAAAGGACATGGCTTGAGGCAGAGCAAGTGTCATTCCTTTCCTCCCAGAGGAAGCTGAGTGCCAGGAGCTAGGGACGATATGAACACAACCATATCACACAGATAGTGCTGGGAAGGACGATGGGGGTGGTGAAATGACCGTGTAAAAGCTTGTGTGATGTTTTTCACGCAGAGGTTTGTGATTTGGTTAGTCATCAATGAATAAGTTGGTGCAAAGTCTCTGAGTCAGTGATCTGTAAGTCTGAAGGAGTCAGAGTTGTGGGCACAAGAACATAAAACTTATATTTTAGCTTACATTTTAGTGTGTACTGTACTGCTTCTATTGAGTGCAAGGGTGTAAAAATTCCATGTGCTCGCTGCTTTTCCCTCCAAGCTATGGTTCAAGACAAAAGAAATGGGGTGACACAGACAACCTCTGAAGTTCTCGCTCACACGTGCGGTCTTGTGTGGCTCACCCGTCACTGTTCCATAATTTAAACCAAAACATTTTGGAGTGATTGATATTAAACCCCAGTGTATTAAAGATTCAGTCATCAGTGCAACATAGCCAACAGGAAAATTGGTTGAACTGAGGTAAATGGAGAATTGCAGCAGAGCAGTCTCTGCATCTATGGGCTGGGGACAGCTCAGGGTCTATCTTCATTGTCACTTCTGATTTGTTTTGAAAATACACGTTTTCAATAAGTTATGTCTTCTATCAGCTTAATTGAACTCTGTGAAATATAGGAGGAGTATTTTCTCTTTTCAAGCAATGTTTCTAGTACTGTGAAGCGAGTACTCAGAGAGTACCAAATGGGAATGGAAATGAAAGGAAAACATATTGCATTTCATTATTTCATCTTTGTGAACACTTTACTGTGTCTAATTCTGCTAATCTAAAATTATAAATAAACTTAGCCTGATATAATCTAATTTTTGTTATAGACACCAAATGCTATTATGTTGGGCAACAAATTGGCTTAAGATAATTATGTCTTTACAAAATAAGATTGTAATCAACAGATTTTTTTTTAAGTCTCATGATATATGTATACCCTATTGCTTTTAGAGCTTTTTTTTTCAGTTCAGAGTTCCCATTAGTCTAATTTAGGGTTATTGGTACAATCATTTGATTTAAGATATGCCTCTTTATAAGCCAACAAAGAGTGTCAGCATGAGATACTGAAAGGAAACATTGTGAGGGAACCATCTATGGGATGTTTTATTGCAAAGTTGATGATGGATGAGACTTAGTGATGAAAGTATGCAGTGAGGACCTGCATTCTCTCTAAAGTTTGCAAAGGGCAGGGAGCAGCGAGGATAGTAGTGAGATAGTAGTAGGGTCCCAACTGGGAAAGGTGAGGCTATTTTAGTCTGAAATAATGCTTTGGCCAAAATATAAAATTTTTTTGCAGGTCAAAAATACTTTTTTTCATTATTTTATTGTTTTCTAAGTCAATCTCAACTGTACTCTCTCAACACCATGATCTAGTTTATTGGCCAGATAGCACTGATCTTGAGATTTAAAAGTCCAACAACAGAACCCTTACTGATAGGGATATAGAAATCAATTGCATCTTATTTATATAAGTACTTAAAAGAAATCAGGCGTTTGTCTGCATCTGCATGTTTTAGTTTCTGATTTATTCAGCTACTATTTTTGTACTTTGAAACAGCAAATCTGCTCCATTTTGCTTTTCTTTACCTAAAACAGATTGTTGTTTTTATAGAATCATATAATGGTTTGGGTTGGAAGGGACCTTAAAGATAATTTGGTTCCAACCATCCTGTCCAGGACAGGGACACCTTCCACAAGACCAGATTGCTCAGAGCCATATCCAACCTGGCTTTCAATACTTCCTGGGATGTGGCATCCATAGCTCCTTTGGGCAACCTGTTCCAGTGCCTCACCATCTCAGAGTAAAGAATTTCTTCCTTATATCTCATTTAAGCCTACTCTCTATTTAAAGCCATTCCCCCTTGTCCTGTCATTACATTCCTTTGCAAAAAGTCTCTCCGCCTCTCTTGCAGCCCCCTTTAGGTACTGGGAGGTGCTGTAAGGTCTCCCCAGAGCTGTCTCCTCTCCAGGCTGAAAAACCCCAGCTCTCTCAGCCTATGTACATAGGAGAGGTTCTCCAGCCCTCTGATCATCTTCATCATCTCCTCTGGACTCACTCCAGCAGGTGCATGTTGTTTTTATGTTGGGGGCCCAGAGCTGGATGCAGCACTCCAAGTGGGGTTTCACAAGAGCAGAGGGGAAGAATCTCCTCCCTGGCCACGCTGCTTTGGATGAGCCCAGCACAGAGTTGGCTTTCTGGGTTCTGAACACACAGTTCTGGGTCATGTTGAGCTTCTCATCCACCAACATCCCCAGATCCTTCTCCTCAGGGCTGCTCTCAGTCCATTTTCTGTCAGGCCTGTATTTGTGTTTGGGATTGCCATGACCCTGACTGCACTTGGCCTTGTAGAATGTCATGAGGTTTGCACAGTCCCAATTCTCAAACCTCCTTAGGTCCCTCTGGATGACACTCCTTCCCTCCAGCATGCCCCACACAGCCTGGTGACAGCAAACTTGCTGAGGGTGCAGTCATGTGCCTGTAGTTTGCTCATATTCTTGTCTGAGCAAACTGGCAGAAATAATTAATTAAGCTTGCATAGCTAGCAGAGTGTGGATCTGGGTCATTTGTAACAAATAGGTGAGACTTCATGTAATGATTTTGCTAACGTGATGAGGTGTGTGTGCAGGAATGTGAGTTTCTAGCTGGCTGGCTGTGTGTGAACAGAATTAAAGTAGGTATGCCTTTATTTCAGAAAGTGTATGAAATGTGATGATATGTACATGTTGCTCTGGTTTGGGATGTTCTGAAGGGCTGGCTGGGGAGAGACCGGGTTCTCTCCCTCCTGGCTTTTCTCTGTGCTCTTTCAAGGAACTGTATTCTTCCTTAGGTATACTTGGATTAATGTTCCCTAAGAGCCTGTAATTAAACTTGCAGGGCTTGAGGAACCCGGTAAAGAGCAGTCCTCCTTGATCCTGTGTGTCCAGGAGCAGGCACAGCTCAGAGCTGTGGGCGGTAGGCAGGGCACAGGCAGCTCTCTCACTGCCCTGTACAGCTGAAGGGTGCTGTGCCTGCACTGGGCTCAGGCCATCACTCCCCTTTTGTGCCACAGCACAGGAAGACTTTATCTCCAGTACAACTGGAGCCAGCAGGGTGTATGTCAGAGAGTAGCTTCTCTTTCCCCATGCCCCCCTTCACCCACGCTTTTATAGTAAAGAGAGGGTTTCTCTGCCTAAAAGGCTGCGTTTCACAAGGACAGGAACCAAGAGACAGTTCATTTCTATGGTGAGTTGCTATAAATAGCTTGCTCTGTTAACATAAATTCTTTCTGTGAATCCTACAAACAGGGTTTTATTCCAAGCCTACAAAATGCTTTGTATAACCCTTGTTACTTTGTACGTGCTGATGCTGGTGCTTCCTCCCACAAAATGGGAGGTAAGCCTGGCACTTGCCCGGCAACGCTGTTCTGTTGATGGAGTAAAGGAGTCAGCCTTCCTAAACAGGCTTGTTACAGTGTTAATATTTTACATCACTGGTACCAAAAGAACCACTGGACATTTTTAAGGCAAGTAGGGCAAGACTTGCTGAAGTCCACGCAGGTCAGTTTTTAAACCTTCAACTAGGCTGCAATGTTTTCTACTGCTCTGCTCTTTACTAATGCTTGTAGTGAGTCTGGGTCAGAAGCTGTAGCTACTGCAAACCTTGAAAGCTTTGCAGGGCTTTTAGGAAGCTTGTAATTGCTCCACTGTGAATCCTAGAGTGAGAAAGAACTTGCCCAGGAGGAAAATGTCTTCTCTTACTTCTCATGCAGTGAAAACTCTATGGACATAAATGGTCCCAGCTGTATGATATGCATCTGTCACTTTGCAGCTTTTCATTTTCTTCCTTTTATATAGTCTTGGTACTGGAAGCCTTCTCTTTGGGAGAAGATTTACAGTTTCCATTTAAATCCATTTCTGCATTTGACTGTTTGATCCTCAGTCCATGTTCCTTTCCCCTCGTCACATGAAATGGAAGCCAGTGAGCTCTTGAAATTTTCATAGAGCTGAAAGATGTGACCCAGAGGTGTCTGTCTGGAAAAGGGAAGTCCTTTGGTGTTCAGGCAGTTGATAAAGCCCACGTGTTTATGAGGGACCTCTTACTTTTTGCCCTCTTTTTTTCTTACATGCATCCATCTGCTTGCAGAGACCACTGTTTTCATTTCCCATACACGTGTATGACAAGGTCAAATGCAGACCACTTTCTTGATACCCTTCCATGCATGAGGTGTTTCAAAGCTCCTGTAGCTCTCTGTCTGTGTGGGTGGGTTGGAAGTGCAGTAAGCAGTGGATGGGCACATGTAGCATGGGGAGAGGTAGCAGACCAAATACACTGGTTGGTGTCCAAGATGAAAACTGCAGCGCATGGTGAGCAGGACATCTTGACATGCCAGGTAGCATTTCTGCACAGACTGTCCAGCTACAGTGCCAGTGGCTTTGTGGGACTGGTGTGGCCCCAAATTCTATTGATAATTTGTCATTTGATGTAAAAGTATATGTGAAGGAAAGGGACCTGATGTTTTTATCATGTAGAGCTTGGGTTTAGAGTGTGACTATTGATTAGTTGCTGATGATGGTGTTTACTGTTGAAATCTTCCCAACTGGCCCTTGCCACAGCTCCTAGATTGTGCAAATGGTTTTTTGGAAGGGAAATTAATTAGCTGGCTTGCATATTCAAAGGAAAGAGGGAAAAAAAAGTCTTGTCTCTTTGTGGCTCTCAGGCATGCATCCCTCTTTTTTCCATAGGATTGTTATGGATGTGTACTTCCAGGGATTGTAACGTCAGCCTGTACCATTCATACACTTTGTAGAGTTCATAATCAAATGTGTTCACGGCTGAAAGTGGCACACGTGCTGCTCTGAATGCTCCTTCTCAGATGTCTCCTGCTTCTGGTAACCCACATTCTGCAGCTGGAGGCTGCGCTCCAGGCGCTGCATGAATGGTGCATCTTGTGTTTCAGCGAGGCGGAGTGAACTTGATTCTAGGTCAAAATCAAATGTGACATTTCCTAAATGCACGAGTCCAAACTAGTTACAGCACTAAAAAGCAGAGCCTGTGAGTACTTTCTGTGTGTTATTTCTCAGTGATTTACAGTCTATTTTACTCGGGGGGGAAACGACATTGAATGTGGGTTTACTCTTCTGGTTACATCTGCAAAACTGAGAGTAGGAAGAAAACAAAGCAGTTTCACCTCCTCACACAGGGGCGCAAAAGGCTTACCCTTACAGTACCAAAAAAAATCCATTTCTGTTGTTCCAGGGTGAGGATATCCTGTTTACAACAGTGGCCTAGATAATACCTGCCAGCTCAGCTCCTCAAATCTTCAGCCTGCTTCTCCCTGCTCCACTGTTCTTCCCCACAGTCCTCACAGGCACAGCGAGAGCAGGCAGTGACCCAGATGCGCTGCTCTGAAAGTGCCATTTGTTTCCAGCACTCAGCATGCTGGCAGATTTGACACATGGCTACACACGCATCCATCACTGGACCAAAATACGCCTCTCCGTGCTGTAAGGGGTGTTGTATCAGATAAGCCACTGCTGACAGGGCCAGTAGCTGTTCACACATCCTCTGAGGTGTGTGGCAGTGTGGGTGCATGGGACACCTGCTCTCCGAATGTAGAAGGGTTTGTTGAGCTGCATGATGCAGTCCTGGTGCTATTTTTTTTTTT
>VWZN01010133.1:108269-171658 GCA_013396955.1 Regulus satrapa | reverse complement strand
CTTTTTTTATAATAAATCCCAAAAAAAAAAAAAAAAAAAAAAAAGAAAGAAATGCCTTTTTCCACTTCTGGTTTTTGTCAGAGAGTACAGGGCTGTGTTCTTTTTCTTCTAGTATTCTGACTACGGCTTTATCTCTAATTCCTTTGCATACAGACAGAGCTATAACATGTATATATGCAAGTACATGTTTATACAAGTATTTATTTATGCACACACACACACATATATATATATATATATAATCACCAGAGTCATAGATATGTAGATATATCAGGTTGTTAAGACTGGAACATAAAAATAGTTCTCTCTCCCATCATCCAAGCTATAACCTCTATCTGTCTTTCCTCACTTCTTTGTGGATACCAAGCCATCAAGTCTCATTTAGCATGACTAAACAGATAGCCATTGATACCTCCCTTCCTCCCTCCACCTGCAGCTCTCCCCATTATCTCACACTGGTGTTGCCATGGACAACATCAGTGTCCTTCAGCCAGGCCAAAATCTGTCCATTCTCTCAGTTCATCCTGTCTTTACTCTGAGATTAGCAGATTCTTCTTGTATATGGTGTCTTAATAAATGCCCTGTGCTACCCATACCACACAGCTGAAATTCACCTCTAAGCACTCATTTGTTGTCTGGAATTACTGCAACATCCTTTTCTCTGGCATCTTCAGAGTATAATTCCATCTGTCCAGAATGTCTTTACAAAAGGAATGTGTCCCATTTCCTCATTTGTCAGCAGTGCAACCTTCCCTACGCACTCCTCTCCTGATTTCATCATTCAGTACAAGGTGCCTATCTTTATCACCGAAGACCCTCCCTTCCTCTCTACATCCCATCTGTTAGCCAGCTCCAAGAGGCCATCTTTCTCCTTTGGCCTCCTGTGATGCCTGTCTCCTCCAGTGCACATGAGTTGCTTTCTGATGTGTCGTTACAGATTTTCTGCTGACCTAACCCACCCGGTTAATATCAGCAGGACTACTTTCTTCTTGTCCTTTAGGTCTCTCCTTTAAAATGTTCTCCTTTTGTCTGGGATGCAGGCAATGCAGAGCAGCTCACTACCCATCTTCAGCTCTCAGAGTGCAACACTTGTACAAGTAGTAAGCACTCATTGTAATTTTAGACCTTATTGAGATTAAGGCCTTAACCAGCATCTCCTGTCACTGCAGACTTTTAAAAATAGGCTCAGCACGCACGGTAATAGCAGTGTTGTAACCATGGCAATGGAAGGGAGGGTTTGCAGGCAGGGATCTTACCAGACCAACTGGCGTGTCTGAGGGCTGGACCAGGACAACACAGGGGAGAGGTTTCAGGCTCAGGGAGGGACTGTGAGCCTCAAAGCACATATTTTTCCCCAGCTAGGTCAGGTGGCCTAATAAAAAGAATAACATAGGTATAGTTACTGCCTTGAGCACCACCTGGATGATCATTCGAGGTCCCTTTTAATTCTGTAGCTCTGTTTTAATGGGCAGAGCTGACTTTTCCTTGTCCGTGTGCTGTGTATTCGAGCATATGCTGATCTTCTGCTGATACCAACAGAAGGTCTCTGAAGATCAAGACACCAGAATATCCTAATTAAGGATCTTCTTGGAGGATGGGAGAGTAATATACCGCTCTTTGAGCGGAGGCTGGCTTTGTGCAGCAATGAAACATTAATATTAAACAGGAAATCAATGACACTTCTGAAAAATGTCTTAGACAGAAATCCAGATGCTGTATGGGGCTATAAACCCTTAAGCCTTATGGCTATGCTACTCTTTTTGAAAATTTTTTTTTCTTTCTTTTTTTTAAAAAAAACTGTATCTGCACAGTTGGCGATGTAAGAGGGGGGCATAGCAAGAGAAAAACCAGATTTTTTTTTAGGCTAGTTTCCTGAGGAAGTGGGGGTTAGGCTGTTAACTCAGTGTGTTTGTACACCAGTCCTCCTCTTAATAAATTTGCAGGCTCTCTCCAGCCAGGGAGGGCCGTTCAGGGACAGCATTTGACTTCCCAGCTCTAGTGCATTAGCTTCTGCAGGGAGATGGGCTGGGTGTGGTGGCAGTAGGAGCAGGGTGCTGCAGACACCCCTGGAGCAGCTGAGCAGTGGCTGCAGTGGGGCTTGTGCAGTAAATGTAGTGGGTACCAGGCATCTGGGGCTGTGGGATAGCCAAGAGCACCGGGATGCAATGTGGGCAGGACTCTCATTGTAAAGTTAGCATCACGAGTCCAGATGAGCTGGAAATTTAGTTTCATTAGTTCCACTGAACAGGCATTTGCCTAATCTTGGAAAGCAAAAAAGAACAAAAAAAAAAAGTAGGGAGGTTATACAGAAGTGATGACATTTTAAATCCTTAGAATATTTCAGCAAAATAAATGCTTTTGTGTTGCTTCTGCGCTGCAAAGAGGTTTATATTAATGTAGTACAATCCTGGAATTACATGAAGCTTGTGTCTTTCTGGTTCACACTGGGACACTTGCTTTCTGAGGGAAAACCTGTTGGCTTTAAGGGCAGTGTGAAAGAGTAAAGACTTCATCTAGAGCTTGAGGCTGAAGCATTACATCAGTGCAAAATTTTTTCAATCATAGTTCTAATGTGTTGTCCTGAGAATTTAATTTCCTGTTTGCACTATGGGAGGGTCATTTTTGGAAACCACTAGAGAGCAGGGTTGGTTTTTAGGGTGTTTTTTGAAGATAAATTGTCAAAATGCAGTTATTTTTTGCAGTTGAGTACATTTATTTATTTATTCATTCATTTATTTTCTGAATGTAGAACCCAGCACCATGAAGTATTATCATTAAAGTAAGTAAATAAATAATCAGTGAAGTAGCATGAGGGACAGCACTTTTTTTTTTTAACTTTTTTTTTTCACTTCTCCCCATACCCAGTCCATTGGTGTTTTTTCCTATGTTTTGCAATGTTTCTCAGATTTAAAGGTTATATTCTCTTCCGTTTTGTCTTATGTGACAATGAAGGACCATATTTATTTTCTTTACTTGTCTCACTATTTAAAAAATAAACCAGAAAGTCAAGTTTTTTGTTCTTCTATTTCCAGTACTCTTGTTTATTCTGAAACTTCCATAAAGAGATAAGAACAGCTTAAGAAAAATGCTCTCCAGAGTAATCCCTTAAAGAGCAACAAACAAACACTGCAGATTGGTCCTAAAGGCTGTGCTTCCTTTCTGGGGAGGGAGGGAGGTGGGGAGAGAGGATGTTTTCTTTTTAGCTGTACTCTAATCATCCGATCTGGGATTTGATAAGCTCCACAAGTCTGAAACTGCTGCCTCCTCCTGTCTTTCCCCTTCCTGCCTCTCAGAAGATTAAAGTGAACATGGCAAAAAGGAAACAGTTTATTTTCAGCTTGTTGTAGTTGGTAATTAGTTTACAGTGCAGCATTCTCATTGTTTGTATTCTAATCTTGTTGCTGTTTTATTTTCTTAAACTGTTTACTTTTCACATCACTGCCCTTCTTTGATACAGAAATAGGTTTACAAATAGCCCATTCTTGAAAAATTTCAGCCTCTTTTCAACATTTTCATACTGCACAGCAGGAAGTGTGTCACATGTAGGTGGAGTAGCTTCTGCAAAGAACTCACCTTACCTGGGCCATGCTTTCCCTTCACTCTCTGACAATTTGGAATTACAGCAGTTGTGAAACCACAACAGGAAGCGATCAAGCCATTAATTTATTACGTGTACAAGATATAAGTATTATTTGGCTCACCCAAAAATAGCTAAATGCATGTATTGACTGAACTACAAGAAGGCCTTACTAAACACCCTCAGTTTGTCCTAAGAGATACTTGTGCTGGATTTTTTTCACCTTTAAAGCCTCAAAGTAAATTTGCCAGGACCTTGAGCCTGTGTGTTCCCATGTGTATATTTTTAATGATTTCTTTCACAATGGAAACGGCCGACATTATGGGTACTGTAATATTGCAACACTAGCATATATATTCTATATATATTCTCTATGTACGTGTTCATTGTATATCATGGAAATAATGTCCTTAATTAAAACCTTGCACACTGATCAAAGCACAAAAACATTTCTTGCGGAACTAAGACTCTCTTAAGGGGAAGGGGAAATTTTTTTATAAAAACAGTTGCTTATAAAAGCAAATTTTTATATACAAAAAAACTAAATTTGCATTGCAATGTAAATGCACTTCTAAATGGCCTTTACTGCTTCTCCAGAAGGTTTGTAAATACACTGTTTAGCCAGTTTCTGCTAAGGGTCCTTCTGGGTCAATCCTGTATCTTCAGAAGGAAAGCATTTTCTTCTGTGAAACAAACTGGAAAATCAATTATTGAAACAAAAGCTTCTGAAGCCTTACATTATGCATG
Organism: Regulus satrapa; assembly: GCA_013396955.1. Taxonomy (NCBI): domain Eukaryota; kingdom Metazoa; phylum Chordata; class Aves; order Passeriformes; family Regulidae; genus Regulus; species Regulus satrapa. Next base: position 167,334 of record VWZN01010133.1, on the reverse strand, counting down.
GGGGTTTTTTTCCCCTTGCTGTCTTTTTAAACTTTCATAATGCTGTATTTATTTCTGGCAATAGAACTGTTTCACTGATGCCACTGGGATACTGGGCAGGTAAGGATGAGCAGGCTGTGGGTATGGGAGAGGGATGCAGCACTGGCTCTAGCCACCATGTCCCTGTGCCACTGTCTGCCTGTGCCTTCCCTCATCTCCAGAGATGCCCAGCAGAATTTCTAGGAGCCAGCTTAGAGGGATAGAGAGTTCAGTCTATTTTTAGGACTATGGTCTCCATTCATTTATGTTTTAAAAGATTGTTTGGTTCATAGTACTTCTCATTTTTCTGCAAAGATAAATGCAAGTGTTCTTCCCGTAATTCATGAAGTAATTTTTCTGCTATTTCAAGAACTAAAGGGTGCTGCTACCAACACATGCCCCTCACATGTAACACTCTCAGTCTGAGTGCCTACTCAGTATTGAGCTTGCTAATAGCTTCCCCATGGATTGCTCAGCCCCCGTGGCTGCCCACGGCCTCCTGACCCAGGGACAGGCAGTTCCAGGGGAAGGCCGAGCTGTGCGCAGCACGTGTTGGCTTTCGGCTCACACACAGCTGCACACTTGCTTCTCTCCCCAGCAGTGCAGATGACATGGGGTGCCACAGGGTGTGGGTTCTTCTCAGAACGCTTCCAAAAGGCAGGATTTATGAATGGGCCACGAGTGCTGTTGCAGTTGCCTTTCTGTCACCAGTGGCTTCACTGTGTTGTTCCCCACTCGCTCACTGTAACCACCAGCTGTGCCACTGAGGGTTTCTTAGAGCTGTTGGCATCTTTTGATTCTTTGCATCTCCCTCTGCGGGGTACACATCCACACTCTGACTGTACTGACGCTTTCCATGCAGGAGTTGCTGGTTAGAGGGTACCGTGTTTCCAGATCCCAGCTTTATGCTTTCAGCTCTGCCGTGTTACAAAGCCAAACGGATGCTTGGAGAAGGAGTTGTGAATGAAGATTTTGTTTAGTTTATCCAGCCTGAAAGTAGAGAAAGGGGAAAGGTAATGATATCACTGATACTGAGCTGGCAATATCGAGGGGCTTGAACTGCCTGGGTGAGTGGCACAGCCCAGGGTGAAGGAGAGCAAGCAGCCTGCTTTGGCAGGGCTGGAAGCCACAGAACATAGGGAACAGCTGACAGCAGCATGTCTGCTAAAGGTAAGTCATTCAGCAGTTCAGCTTTTTTTTTTTTTTTTTTTTTGGTGGCTTTTTTTCTCTTCATAGCTCCATTAATTAAATCAGAAAAAGCTTGAGCAAAGCCTCCATGTTTTCCTGGTGTTTTCCTCCCACGTTTCCTGTTTCTTAAGACTTGTTGCCACTGCAGTGGTGGTGACTCTGCATCTGAATTCCCTCTGCTCCAAATGGAAAGGGCAGATGTTTTTTAGACAGGAGCAAGTTTAATGGTACAGACAAACATTCTTATTTTGAAACTACTAAACTACTTTTGGACTCATTTAACAGAGGGACCTAGTTATCCTTATTTACATCCTGCATGTACGGAAGCTTTCCAGTAACTGTTTTAGAAATCCAGTGACTTTCACGTGAAAAAATGCAGAGTGCCTTCCCCATAACCACTGTCCTCTTTCCAAGTTTTGGCACTGGTGCATGGGAGGACAAACCACTAGAATAGTAGTGTCTCAGTGTGTCTTACTATGTCTTCTAATGATGCTGGTGGTTGGTAGTTTTTTCCCTTTGCTGTTGTCCAGGGTTGTGTCTGGACTTGTTGCAAGAGCAGATTTTGTTGGAGCTCCCTCTTTCTGCCCTCAGCTCTCTCCCCCCAAGCCTGTTGATGACCATGCCTTTTCACATCGTGTGCCAGCTATCTGGGACCTCACTTAGAAATGGGCTAGTTTCAGGCTAACAGGAAGGCTTTTGTCTCTGTGTAAGAACAAGCCTATAAGCTTCCCTTAAACTTAAAATGTTTTATTGTTGGAAAGCTTTCAGATGTTCACAGGATAAGGGCTCTTTATATGTAATCTGGCATTGCACAGTAAAGGATTACTTTATGTAAGTTAAATGTGCAGTTCCTTTATAAACTGGCTATGTAAATTCAGCATGTAGGAGAATGGTTTTCTCCTTCTGTTCAATGTTGCTTCTAGAAAGGGTTTCTTGGTTTTGGTCAGTTGGAGGTTTTTTTGGTTGGTTGGTTTTTGGTTTTAGTAGGGTTACAAATCTTAGCTGGTGGGAATATGTGGAAAATGCTGTATGCATACTATTAAAAACTGAACATGTGTGCTTCCATGGATTTGTTGAAACAGCAGTGTCAGCAGAGTCCTGGGTGACAGAATTTGTTCTCAACCAGTTTGAAAAGGGTAACTCAAGAGTGTTAGAGCAGTCTTAGTAACCTACTACTGAAAAGTACTTTCTGGACTAATCCATGGCCCAAAATCTATGTGGTATGATGTAGTGTAACATAAGCCTGACTGACATTGAAACAGATGAAGAAGGTAGGCTATTACTCTGAAGAGACTAACCAGCACTTTCTTTACAGAGTGGATCCAGCTCATTTACTGGTTACACATTCTGATCCAGACATGTTCCTTTGTACACTGTTCAGCATGAAAAACTTAATCTTCCCAGTTTTTGCCAAGTAAAATAGCAGCCCAAGCACTAGGAATGCCTGCTTCTACTTGAGGTTTGAAAAAACAGCAGCAGAAGCATGTTGCTAATAGAAAACTGACAGATGTTTATAATTATGTAGATTTTTCTTCTGTGTTTGAGTATCATAAACTCAATTGCATCTACTAGCATTTGAAAAGTACGTAAGACCACTTATGACTTCAACCAGCCACTTCCTCCAGCTGGGTGAATCTTGTATGAACTGCAACAGGTACCAGACCAGCACCCTCTGTGGGGCTGTTTTTATGCTTTCAGTCATGTTATTATTTGTTTTCAGTGGTGGGTAAATTGTCACGGAACAGTTTTTGCTTCAATGAACAATCACGAGTTTTGTGGGTTCACATCTAGGATTATTCACAATGCACTTGATCTGAAGATCCTTGAAGCTGGTGAGTGATTATGGATTTGGGAGTGCAGGCTTGAGGGGGAAAAAAAAAAGTACTTATCATGTCTGTTTTCAGTGATTTCTCTTTTGCCAGTAGTAATAAACTTAATTCTAATCCCAGTATGAACTGACAAAAATACATCTGAAATCTGATGAGGAAAAATAGAAGTGTCTCATGAAACAGGCAGTGTAGTGAAACCAAACGTGCAAATTATGTCTAGTTATGCTACTTGCCACATTCTGTTTCACAAAACACTTCTTTCCTTACAAAAAGAAAGTTTTTCCACAAGGCTGCATAAATGTACTGCTGACATATATGTAACACTTTGAGGGGGATATGGGTTTTTGGTAAAAGGTGGCAATTTGTCGAAGCTCCTGCTGCCTACAGGAAAAGGCTGTTTTGGCAGCTAATAACTCTCATTATCCCCTAGAAGGGTTTTGCTTTTCTTTAATGTTTCAAATCATGTTGCTCTGAGATTCCACATAACTTTTTGTGTCCTTTGGTACACTAAGGATTTTCTGTATCTTACCATATAGGACATGCTTGGAGAGCTTTCATTTGGATACTGGTTGGACAAACTGTTTCTTTCCTCTGCCTCCTATTTGTTATACTAATTGTAAAAGAAGCAAATATGGTTGTGCCTTGAGGCCTATATTAGTTTATTTTGCATCTCCTATGTTGTACTCGCCAAAGTGAGCAGAGTTTTTCTGAAAAGTGCTCAACAAAATTTGGAGATATGTATTATGATCCAAAGCCTTAAAAAAAAAAAAAAAAAATTCCTCTACCTTCTTGGGTAGAATGACAATCATTAAGACTAAAATTGAATTCTGTATGGGCTCCCAGACTGAACACAAAGAAAGAGTGAATAATCTTTGGTTTACTCTACAAGCTGTATCCAGCCCTCACCCTCAATTAGGCAGCAAAATACTTTCCTTCCCTTCTCCCTCCCTGTTCCACCCCCAAGCCTCTCTTCTCCTTTGTAGCCTAAGAGATAGAGCACATTTTTCACCATCATCTAAAATCAAGCGAAAGGCTTCCCCGAGCTTTCTATCTGCCACCCTTACAGTTCTGAAGATCTTGTAAGGCTAGAGATGTGGCAAATTGTGTATCTGCCTCAGATTTAACAAGACACACCTTTCCTTAGCCCTCTTGCTAGTTTTTGTCACACCTGGTCTCGGTGAAAGGCTTGAACCAGACTCACTTGGCATGTATTAAAGAAGCTGCCTGCATTCCCATGCTGTAGCATGGGAATGGTGCATGTAACAAGTGGGGCTGTACTCTTGCTCCATCCTTTCCATCTTTTCCTCCCTTTTACCATAGAGTCAGCACTGGCCTTTTTTTTTTTTTTTCAATTTTTTTTTATCTTTAACATTTTATTTTATGTTATTTTGTTTTGTTTTGTTTTGTTTTATTTTAGTCACTTTGCAAACTTGTCTGAAGAATTTCCCCAGTTTGGTTTAACCTGCTTGCTGCACAGACATTTGTGCTGGGGTAAGGGAGGAAGGGAGCGCTGCCAGGGCTGCATCCAGAAGCTCCACCCAGTGCTTTTGTTTTGTTTTGCTCTTTTGGCAGGGATGCCAGCCCTTGTCTTTCAAGTATTCCTGGGTCCAGCAGCATGGAGTACAGAGATTCCTTATTTGTCACTCCTGTGAGGAAATTTTTTCATCAGTCTCATGGTGTAGAAGAAATTAATGAGCTAATCCGGAGTTGAGGTGCCGTTGGATTGTTTTGGACCTGGCTCATTTCTTAAGCTTCTAACTTTTCTGCATGCAGATTTTATCCAATTAGTTCAGAGGCAGAAGTAGAGTTTCTTGACTTGATGTTTTCTTTCCAGGCCAAATGCCTGGAAGCTAGGGAGGGAAATAGATGGCACTAGAATAATAACCACCTTCCCTGAGTTTGAGCAAAGCAGTTAAGACCCACTTTTTTTTCAGTGTTTTCATAAACTCTGCCAAGCTGTACAAAAGGTGATGGGAGAGGAGGGGGTGTCCATTTTTTTTCTTTATTTCTTGATATGCCCACTCCTTTTCTCAACTGCTTAACAAAGAAAGCAAGCAGAGAAGATGCTTATGTTTGTACTTTTCTGTTAGAAAAATCTCTGTTCCTAAAATCTTTCACAACAGCCTCCTCTGATTTGTAATGATGCTTTTATTTTTTCTCCCCACCCTGAACCCTCCACTCAAATGAAGTCTAAACTTTATAATATCAGATGTCTGCTTGCTAGTTGGGACTTAAAACAATGTGATTCGGTGTCCATGTTTTAAAAATATTTATTTGGTTATTCCTTAATAGAAATTTTAATTTCGTAACTGCTTTTTATGTAATGATGACGAGTAAAATGAATTTTATTTAAGAAGCCATTCCCCTTTTGTTTCCTGTTTATACCTACAGCATCTTTCAGGAGAGATGCTGGCACAAGAGTTGCTGTTTCTGCAGCTGAGGCAGGTTTTCATGATCAGTAGTGCAGGGCTCCAAGTCATCTGTGTATAGCAGTAGAGTTACTCATCCAGGAGTAATTTCACACATACCTCTCTGGTGGAAAGTTCAGCCATGTACTTAGGGGAGAATGGGACTTAGAAGCAGTTCAAATTTAGTCTGGCTTCACTGGTGTGGACACCTGGGCACTAAAAATTGTGCTCTTCTCCATTTGCTGCACAGTTACCACTTCCAAGCCTGAGCACCAGCAGAATCCTTGCCTCCTCCATCTTCTAGGAGTTTACAAACTGAGCATTTTAACATCATTGTTAGTCTGTGCTCCACGAGTTATTCTTTCAAAGATTTCGCCTCAAGGAAAAATAAGGCTTAGCTGTCATTTGAAATTTACTCAGGGTCGGCAAAATGATGGCATTTGTCACTTTTGCTCTCCATCTTCTTCAAATGGGCCCTAGTGTGTGTCAGGCTGGATATTGTGTTGGTTTCCTTCTTCTCCCTCTTTGTTCTCCTAGAGAATGACAAGTAATTAATACAGTCCAAAAACGAAGTGTGGCACAATCCCTTTTTTCCGCTTTGTGTAGTTTTCAAACAAAGGGGCTGTCATGAACCTACGTGCATACAATTCCAAAACCAGTTTGTTACAAAAAAATTACTTAGAGATATTGGGTTGACCAATTTTTTTTAGGGTTGGATCTAAAATAATTGGCACGTTTGCTGTGTGCTGCTGTGTGGTTTATGTTGTTGACCTTGTCTCCCTGAAGTCTGAATAGCCATCATGTCAGTGACAGTGATGTGTCTGAGCAGTCTGAGAGAGTCCTGCAATTATTTTAATATTTTGCATAATACCAGTGGAATTCAATAATTAGTTGTGAAGGTTCAGCTCAAATTACATCCTTCCCTAAACCAGGAAAAATGGTGGAAGCTGGTGATAAATTTTAGTAGAGAGAGAAGAACATGTAATATAATTTGTGGTATTCCAGTCACTTATTTTTTTCCCCCTTTCTCTTATTTTACAGGCCATGTTTTTGAGCCATTTGTGAGGAAATGTGGTGAATGTAAACTTGCTCTCTTCGGGGGGGAAATTGTGGTAAGTGATGCTGTCTTGATCAATTTTGGTTTTCAACAAGAATTTCAGAAAGATTGTTTTAGCTATCTTCAGTTTTAAGGTTTTTTTGTTTTTGTTTTTTGGGTTGTTTGTTGTTTGGTTTATTGGGGCTTTTTTAGCTCTGGAAAATATAGAGATCTAGTTGATTATATGTGTTCTCTCTCTGGTACAGGGACTCACAGTATGAGAAGCACTGACAGAGAACAGCATGCTGGGCCTCAGGGCGAGGAATGTGTTTTCATTTGCTCCAGTGGCATCTGCTTATTGTGTTTGTAGCTGTTCCGTTCTGCTGAAGAGTGGTTGAGCTAAAACCTGGAGTAGAAGAAATAAAAAGGCCTAATTTAAAAACAAGTGGTATAAAAAAAAGCATGCTAGCTGTGTAAAAGCTCAGGATCAAAAATAATGCAGAGGGAGCATGTACTTCCCAAAGTGGTAGGGGTGTCCAGTCACTCTACAGTCTTTCCATCTCTTCCCAAAATGTCTGACTAACACCCTTGCCATGTGGAACTAGGATGGTTTGCTTATGTCTGAGAGATAAGGTGCTAGTTAATGTGTGCTGTACCAGTTTTCCTATTCCTCCTTTCCATGCCAGATGACAAGCTTTGCTGCTTGTCTGATTGTACTTTATGCAACGCTTCCAGAGGCATCAGCTTCCAAACAGACTTCTCTGGTCCTCAGTATTCCCAGTTCTCTGGGAATATGGCACATTATGTGTCATATGTGCTGCTGAGCTGAACCACTCTGGAGTAGAAAGAGAGAGAAGAGGAGGAGGTAATTAGTGACATGTCCCAACTAGAAGGAATTAATTCAGAGAAAGCTCTTCCAACCTACAAAAAAATACAGGCAGCAGATTTGGAGCAGTTTGTGGGCTCATCTTGCTTTTTCCTCTAGGAGCCTGTCAATATACACAGTTCTGGATAGTATCAATCAATCCCTCAGGAAAAGAAAAGTATCAGGAGAAGACTGTGTCCCTGCTTTCCCTTGGCCAAGCAGAGTATTGGGCTGGTGCTTTTTCTCCAGGCAGAATGCACAGATTGCAGATGAAAACTGGCTTATTCTCCACTGGCAGAAGACTTGCGAGTCAGATAGCCTGCAGGGTAGAAAACTGAAAATTAAAGACTGGCTCTGTGAGAACACTTGTTCTTTTCTACCATTTGAAAATTCCCAGATGTTGTTACATCATATAGAAAGATTTGGGTTTGCTAGCAGATGTTTAAATGTAGTTCACTTATCCTTCTGCAGAACATTTACTCTTAGAGACAGGAAAAGATAGGATAGTCAAACCTAGAATTTCCCAAAGAAGCTGGCCAAACACATGAAAAGTCTTGCACAATTGTTCCTGGGTAAACCCTACTGCAGCTCATTCTTTTAAAATAATTTCTCTCTTAGGATCAGCTTTTCTGACAATTGTACATGTTATAAGTTTGCATCTGTATTCCTATGAGAAAAACAAATGACAGTTTTTTTAGCTAGAATTTGGTTGTAGGGCCACAGATGATCAGCATGAGTTCATTAGTCCATGAGATTTTGTGGTGAATTCCACAAAACTTTGTGACTTTACTACAGAGGAGGGTAGGATCTATATCTAGTTTTCTTTTTGGTGGTAGTACTGATACTTTGATCCTAAAAGTTGTCCAGTGTCCTTTCTTACAGATTAGCTGAACTTTGCATGGGGGAATGTGTCAAAGTTCACAGGTGAAAGAGGGGAACTGTTTGGAAATAGTGATGCTATGTAACACCAAGGAAAAATAAAATTATCAGCAGACCTGGTAGTTGGATGCTTGTCTTCTAATTTGCCTTCAAAGATGCTTCAGCTGAGGCCAGTCTAGTCTCCATGGCTGACCTTAATAAGAGAGCATATATTTCAAGAGCAGCAAGAGGAAAGCAACAGAAGAAATATGCTTCTTAAAACCATGGAATAATCCTGGTTGAAAAAACTGCCGCACAACTGCCAAGAAACTTGTACAGACTGTTGTCTTGTCCAAACCCCCACTTGAAACAGGTCCTATTAGGTCAGGTTGCTCAGCGCCTTGATTTTCAAAATTCAGCTAGCTGGAAATTTTACATCCCTTCTGGGCATCTGTTATGACTGACCTCCCTCAAAGTGAAAAAAAATTCTTTCTTGTTGCTTCTTGCTGTTGTTCACTGTCCATCAGTGTGAACTCTTCATCTTCTCTGCCTGTGAGAGGGAAGTTTTGAAGAAGACCTCAAAATCAAGAAAGTTGCTTCATGTGTCTCCATGTAAATGTGGTGTCATGCAAATGCAGTAAACTTGCTAGTAAGGAAAAAAAACCACAGTCTCTTTCACAGAGGTTCTACTTGGGCAATGTTTCTCAACCTGTAGTTGACTCAAAGAGCATGGCTGCTTGATTTGGTTGAACTCTGAAATGAGGAAGAGGATTAGCTGACAAACTGATGCACCTGAAAGCTGCCAGCTTTCCTCACTTTCTTATAGTGATGTAAGTCAATGAAAAGAGGCAGTTCTCACTGCTGGATTGTAAATATCCTGGAATTTTTTTCAAGTCAGTCTGGAGCCGGGCTTGTGCTCCAGGATTTTGCTCTAAAATTTGTTTTCTTGCAGCCATTAAAATATATAAACAGAGTGCAAATTTTGTTTGTTTTCACAGCTGTTCTTTTCACTCTTTCCACCTCAAACTATTTGCAACAACTTATTTTGAGGTAGAATAATCGGGGACCTTGAGTTTCTGATATGGAAATATCTCTAACCCCACTCTATGTTTGCCTGTGGCATTACAAATTCCCAGGGGGTTTAAAAATAATTGCAAAATATGTAAGACAAGGAAACAGTTTTGCCCAGTCTCTGTCCCTAACCTACTGAATCCAAGAAGTACTGGACATCAAGAGGACGTTTTGAATTTATCTTGACATAGCTCAGAGGCTCAGCAGTTATTTATTCATCTTGTATCAAAGTCCTAGAAAAGGTCATGCAGACCTCTAGATCAAAAATTCATAATGGATTTAAGAGCTGATTAGAGATGTATACTTGAATGCTGGGAGGGGAATCTTGGCTGAATTGAAAACTCCCTCAGCTAAGCTGATGACAGTGTGAGAAGACCCTTCATTTGATGAGATTTCTGTAAAGCATTCTTGTGGATGTCAGAGCAGGTTTTCGTTGGGCACTGTAGGTTTGCGTTGACCGTGGCTTGTGGAAGGCGGTCATGGAACGGCCACCCTTCCACATCACAAGGAGTCACAAGAAACCTGACTGATGTTGGACAGAAAACCTTGGGGTGATCTCTGTTGTATTTTTTTCCCACAGTCACACTGCTCTTTGCCAGTCCACACTCCCCTCGAAACTCTTGCCTTTCATTACATTTTTTGTATTTCTAAGGATGACTTCCACCGTACAGTTTGGGGTTCTCTCCCTGTCCCTAAAGCTGACTGCAGCCATCAAGATCAGGGGAGGATAAAGCTATGAAGTGAATTGAGGGACTGCTGTACCATAAACCTGACCTGCATCTTTCTGCACCAGGTGTGCAACTGAGCATTCATCCATTTCCTATAGATTTCCTCTTCCCAGAAAAGCTGTGAATGTCTCAAACATAGGTCTGGATGTTGAATGTGTATCTCAGGGCCTGGGAGTCCATGGCTCTTTTCCCTCTTGATTTAGGCAGGGCTACCTTACTAAGTTGAGGGGTTTTTGGTTTCAGCTGAAATCTGAGATGCTTTGCTTCCATTTGCACACTTCTCCACAGACTAGAAGCTATTGCACATCTTAACCAATGGATTCAGTTATTATATCAGTAGCTCAGATATATCAAGGACAATTTGGATTTCTGCTAATACACTCATCTGTTATTTTGTTTCTCCCCCCCCATATTAGAACAGTCAGATTTTTCTACTCTCTTTATTTTAAACAAAAAGAAAAACATAGCAGGTAATGGCTGCTTTAATTTTAAGAAACTATATAAAAACAAATTTTCAGCATCTTTATACATAATAAATTTGTTTGCCTTTAGAAAGACTGTGATGCCCTGTGCATTCCTGGGTGTCCAATTTCTGTGGTACAATTATTTATATCCCTGATGTCTACCAAAAATGCTACTGCATTTCTCTTGCTAATTCTTCACACCTGTCAGGTTTCTGACAGAAAGTGTTATAGAGCAACTATGTATTATCTGTGCTTGCATTACCAAAATAACCTGCTGGGACTTTTGCTCTATTACCTGTATTCTGCCATACCCTCAAGAGAATTTGCCCAAGTCATTAGCTGTTCTCTGTAATTAGGGCTGACCTAGTGCATTTTGGTCCCATTTCTAGCAGCTTTTAGTTTTCTGAAGTCATTAATTTGGGCGTTGATGTGCCTCATTGTGTTCTTCTGTTGCTTATCTTCATTCTCTCTTCCTATGGGTGGAAGATTATCTTTCTCCTTAGGAAGGAAAGTGTGGGAAATGCTTGAACATTTTGATATATTTGGGGCTTACCGAGATTTGCTATGCTATGCTTGTAGCTCCTTCAATTTTAATCTGTTTCTTTTCTTGCAGTCTAATCCATTCAGGAGATGTGACCGTTGGTGCTGTTGAGTGTAGTAAATGTTAAATCTGGTCCATAAGATTTCTGAGGAATGTGGCTTGTCCCCTGCTCAGAACTGCATGTGTCCAGTTCCAACCACATTTGATTTAGCCTGCTCTCTGTGAAGCATTGTTACACTTGTGTTCAGTTTATTAAATCAGATAACCCTACACTGTGAGGTTATGTTCCAGTCTCCTGCAGAGGAGATATTTGTGTCTCAGTCTCTGTAATTTTCCTTCATTTCATTGGTAATTCATGTAATAATGCTTTGTTTTCCCTTCCTTCCCCCTGCGCCCCCCCCCCAAAAAAAAAAAAANCAAAAAAAAAAAAAAAAAAAAAAAAGTTTGAGGTGATCCAATTGTTGGAATTACTCAGCAAAAGAGTTGATCTGTGGGCCATCTATGTGGATGTCTCTCCTGCTGTAGCCATCGCAGAAGAAATAGGGAAGGACAGTTAAAACAGCAGATGGAACAGAGCACTTCACCCAGCTGTATTTGGCTGGCTCAATGGCAAAGATGTTTGCAGTGGGGTCATGATCTTACAGCAGCTTGAATATGCATAATAGGGTTTAGCAAGTACTAAATTAGCTGTGGGGTTGTTTGTTTGTTTTTTTGGTTTTTTTTTTAATCTAGATAATAAGCCTTTCGGTTGCTCCATTGGAAGAGAACATTACATTTTTAAAATTCAAATGTTGCTTTAGGGTGTGTTACATCAATGTTGCTCTTTTCTGTGTGTGCATTGGTGCAGCTGATACAAAAGCTCTTGTTCCATCACACTACATGTTTCACACCTATTGTTCCCCTCCCTGTGCAGAGAGCTGGATACAAACAGGTAGGTGATACAGGGCCATCCATCCCTTTAGGAGCTCAGAGCTAGATATGGAATAGCCTTGCAGCTGGTCTCAGCTCTGATCACTTACAGTGTAACTGCAGCTTCAAGCAGGCAGGTGCCACCCAACTGGTTGTGGGATCCTGGAGCACTGTAGGTGGGATCTCCAGGGAATTTAGTTGCTAGGAAGCATCACCTCCTTAGGGAGCTCATGCAAATTAAGGTTTATTTTTTTAGAGGTTAGTAATTTAGTCATGTTTGGGAGTTTTCTGCAGAGATCAAAATACAAAGATTTTGCCTTGACACTTTGCAAGTTTATGGTCCAAATCACAAAACCTCTAGAGCTGTTCAAGGAGCAACCAGAAGCTTTTCACATGAATAAATCACTCCAGTTTCCCATGCCTTGCTTCAGAATTAGCTTGAAAAATTTTGGCTGACGTCATGCCAAAAATCCAAAACAGCAACAAAGCAAGGGGGAAGAAAAGCCTCCCAGCAGACTCCCAGCATGGAGAATATTGCCAAACTTGGATCTGTTTGTGCCAAGTTTATAATCAGGCAGCAACAGGGTCTTAGTAGGTAATGCTCTCAACCCCCAGCTAATGAGCCCCGCAGCGTAGAGAGTGAGAAGCACTGTAGAGAGAGCCTGATAATGCTGTGGGCAAGACACAGATCATATCTGGGAATAAAAAGAAAGGAGAGCATGATCTCTGGGCATCAGATAAGGCCATTTCTGTGGATATCACTCTTACTAAAGGAATAAGTGTTCTAATGACAAGTAGATCTGTAGGTACAGTTTCAGGTATGTGGACAGATGTAGATTTTCCTGACCTAAGTCTGTTGTATTTTGCAGTCCAAGCCACAGTGCTGCTTTTCTTCTATAGTTTCTTTTATGAAATACAAGAGGAGGGAGATGGTTAAAGTAATTTTCTCAACATTAATTCTGCTTCATCAATACTTCATGGATTTAATAGATTTTAGAGTTACAGTCATTTGGGAGATTATTTTGTCAGCCAGGTTCAGTGGAGGTTGCTGATACTAAGTGGAGGACAGAATACATGTGTGTTTGATATAGGATGCTGTGGTATCAGGATTTAATTATTATGGGATTTGCTTAGGAGATTTCTCTGCGCTCTTTGTGAAGCTTTATGTTGGGCACTAAATATATTGTGTATAGGCAAGTGATCTCTTCAATAAGATTTTGGTATGGATCTCCAGGTACGAGTGTGTCTGTTTCCACCTCGTAGCATAAGCACACTGCTCTAGTTCTTCATCTCTCATTACATCTCCCTCTCATTTAAATGCTCATCTAACACAAAAGTAATGAACCTGCATATAAAGGCTCACGAAGAGGAGGAGAGATCTCATTGCAGATTACCAAAGCTGAATATTTTTGGACATTGAGTTATTTATACTATCATTCTGCTAAGCTCAAAGATAAAAGAAAGCCTTGGAAGCAATCCAGAAAAAAATCAAGAACAGAAACTAGTGTGAAGATGATGCATTAATGCATGTCTTGAGAATGCCTGCAGTGCTGTATCACAATACCCATTCCAAAATAAAAATTAAAATGGGTGGATCCTGAAGGCAGTGCTCAGTGATGGGGAAGATTACTGCTTGAGGTGTCACACTCCATTATCTGATGTGGAAAGCTCTGTTTTAGAGAATGCTCCACGTTGTTCTGTAGCTGCCCTGTTAGCAATGGGAAACAACATTCATGGCTCCAAGGGGTCCTCTGCAGCCTCAACTGGTCTAGAATAGTCAGCCCTTTCCAATACTTATTATCATAGAACTCACTGGTGGTGATTTTTAGAAAGTATCCTGTGAGCTTAAATCACACCAAGTTTGTGTTCATGTTAGCTCTGAAAACCTCAGAGCTAACAGAGGTTTATACAGCCTTCTCACAAATAGCATTTTGTCCTGGTGACCTTTATACCTGTTCAGCACCCACCTATAGGAATCTATCTAATACAGAAAGTCATATTGCTGCTATTGTTTTTAAGAAGAGAAAATAATAAAAGATTCAGCTGTGTAAATGTCACTCCTGCCCAGCCCTGTTTAGTATTACAAGACAGGGAGAAGTCTGCTTTGAAATTTTCCCTCTGGCAAAAGCTTGAAAAGCCTTGAATATTGTGTGCATCCTTGATTGTGTCATGCAGCAGTGGTAGTGAAAAATATAAAATCCACTATCTCATTCTGCTACGGTTTTGAATGCTGTGCTTGGTGCTGAATCCTGTAACAACCTTGCAGGAAAGCTATGACATAGCTACCATCATGGAAACATGGTGGCATGACTGGAGTGCTACAATCTGGATGGATGGCTACAAGCTCTTCTGAAGGGACAGGAAAGGAAGGAGAGGAGGCTTTGCGTATTAGGGAGCCTTTAGACTGTATGGAGTTGAGGATGGTGACAATAAGGTGTGGGGCACCTGTCTTACGAGGAGCGGCTGAGGGAGCTGGGGTTATTCAGCCTGGAGGAAAGGAAGCTCAGAGTGGACCTTATGACTCACCAAAACCACCTGAAAGCAGGATGTAGCCAGGTGGGGTCGGTCTCTTCTTCCAGGCAACAAGCCGTAGGATGAGAGGATATAGCCTTAAGCTGCACCAAGGGAGCTTTAGGTTGGATATTAGGAAGAATTTCTTCCCAGAAAGGGTAACTGGGTATCGCAACAGGCTGGAGTCACCATCCCTGATGGTGTTTAAGGAAGACTGGGTGTGGCACTTAATGGCATGGTCTAGTTGGCATGGTGGTGCTTGGTCATAGGTTTGGCTTAACGGTCTCAGAGATCTTTTCCAACCTAATTGATTCTGTGATTCTATGATTTCAGATCATAGAATTTACTGATTTACTGACATATGTTATGTGCTGTTATTTAATCGAACTGCATTTCTTGCCTTGTATTTTGTTTTATGCAAAATCATTATAACTAAAGGTAGTGACTTTACTGGCAGAAGGACAAAAATAGCACGAGACATTTTAGATTCTTTGTAAAATTATTAGTTTAAAATAGACATAGATGTTAAATAGGATCTGAAATGTTAACTCCTTTGATCCCTGGTTAACAAACATGCCCATTCATGCAGTTGAGATCTAACACAGAGAGAAGTTTCTTACACTCTATGTCAAAGAAACTTCAATTGTACACTATGGAAACAGGATTTTGGGTCATCTCTTGTCCTCTTTTGCTGCTTATCAAAAGTTAAAAGTTTGTCTTCTTCAGTGGCAACTTACACCAAATTGAAGTACAGTATGCTTTAACCTAGGGATTGTATCAGTCACCAGCATCTGTTACTGAGGGCTGCTGAGTCTGGTTAGCTGTAATTGGACAGAAGCATCAGTCTAGAGAAGTCCTCATTTTCCATTATATTTGTTGTTTGTGCGTGACATTTAAGAGTTTTTGTCCATTTTTAACTCCCCTGCTAATTCCTCAATATTAGGGAATTAGTGTCTCTCTGTATGCCATTTACTATCAAACATAATCTCCTTTTCCCCTATTTCCTTCCTTTTACATCCTTTGATGAGAAATATTTAGGCCACTACATGTTTTTATTCTTGTCAGACAGAGGTTGATGAAAGATCTGTTACACAAAATTCTGCTCTATCTGTAGAGCAGGGTATTTCAAAATACACACTTAGACATATAGAAAGCAGAGACTGGCAGCTGATAGATGCTGTAGACTTCTCATTGTGTTCTGCCATGGTCATTATGCCAAATGTGTCAAAAGACAGGGAAACAAATTTGTATACAAGTGAAGGGGCATGTTTTTTGGCAGGGAAGACAATGCAATATCCACTGTCCTATTTTTAAGATACCCATTATGACCATTTTGGTATCTGCTAAATGCAGAAGGCCAAGATCATTCTGTTTGCTTTTTAAAATGCTTTTTCTCTTAAGTTTTGCCCTCTAACTGACTGTAATTACACAGGGAAGTTTAGTTTGAGTTTAACCACTGGCTTTCCTGCATGTCACTAGGTAGTGTTGGGGGATCATTGGGCACAGTTGTAAACTACAATATGCGTCTTCATTTTCTTTTCTGGATTAGACTATTTATAAGCCAAGTGTTTTGGATGACAGAGAGAGAGAGAGGGAGCACTAATCAAAGCTGACAAAGCAGAAGGAAAGCTTGTGTTGAACCGCGAGGCTGTTTGCAACATCTTTTTGCTCACCCCAAGGAAATAAGAGCATGCTGAAGACACAAGCTACATTACAAGCATATGATGGAATTCTTACATGTTGATACTAAGGTGTTCACCATTTCTGTGGTAGTGCAGCGTGTGCCTTCCATGCGTGTGTCACCCTGTACATGGGATTGGGTGTTATCCAGACACCATTACTTGTCTGGCCATGCACCTGGAATATGCCATCGACTGCTGTCAGCAATAGTGAATCCCGCATGGAACTGTGGCTCCTGCCATGCTCTGAGCAGTTTCACGTGGGTTATGCTCAGCAAAAGGTGTAGCACCCTTCATCTGACACCTCTTGCTGCAGCGTTGCAAAGGGACTATTTATTACATAGCAGGCAAAAAGCAGCCCAGCTTAAAAACACTTCAGAAGGTGGATGGATGCTGGGGAGAGCTTTGAGGAAGGAGCTCCATTTCCAGGCAGAGAGAGGAAGCGCTTGAGCAGCTTGCTGTGCACAGCCAGTGGTCTTGGGGAAGAGCTCACATTCACATTTTGTTAGTTTGCTTTACCATCCCATTTAGGTCCCCCAACTTGCATCTGCTTTTATCTATATTTTTCTGCATGTGTGATTCGGGTGAATGTATGTGAGGCCTGAATTTTGAATTTTGTGGGAAACACAGACTGTTACTCTAGTGTTGCAAGACCCTTTTTACAGCACTTCTAAGTTTCCAGAAATCAAAATTAAATTATGGGGTTTGTTTTGAGGCATATGTTTGAGAAAGCACTGAAAGTCATTTGTATTACAAGGGTCTTCTAATTGCTGTATGAAGTATTTCTGTTAACATCAATAGTTTCTATTACTGTATTAAATATTTCCCTGGTTGTGCTTCTGATTAAAGAAATAAGTTCTTAAGATGTCACTTTTAACCACCTCTTCTTCTCTAAGAAAACTCTTGCTCAATACTTTGACAGTCCAGTACCATTCTAGGCCACCATCCTGCTTCAGTAGGAGCTGTAAGAGTACTGCAGTGTGAATTTTTGTGTCAAGTCATCAACACTGCTCTACTTACCAGCAATTCTCNTTGTGTCAAGTCATCAACACTGCTCTGCTTTAACCAGCAATTCTCAGGGTTTTTTGGTTTTTGTTTTTTTTTTTCCAGAATATTTCTCTTCTTTTTGAAGCTACTCATGAATGTAGTCAATGTCTTGCTATACTCTTATGAATCTCTTTTGTCTGGGATAAATTCCAGGAGCTTTATGGTGTGGCTTTAGACTCCACTGGATTGGAGATGCTTCTGTTTGTCACCCAGACAAGAACTCTCCAGGGAAAGAAAAAGGAAAGGAAAGGGCAAAATAAAAAAATATATAAAACAATTTTCTTGTTCCAGGGTGGAGGAAGAAGATACCCTAGGCACAGCTGGCAATTAGTTGTATATTTTCTTCAGGTTTTTAACTGGCTCTTATTGAAATCTGGGTTTTGATGGACAGTTCTCTAATGATCGTGGACAGTGAGAGCAGAAAATTTAATATGCTCTGCAAGTCAGGGATGGTTGAAGTACCAGAAAGCTGTGAAAGTCTGAGACAAATGCCCTTGGAGCTTGTTTTGTCTGCTCATAACTTGCCCTTTCTTGTATTTAACCAGTTTTAGTCCAGGTCATCTGCCCTAGGCTTCTCTGGGTCAGTGGAGCGGGGGAGTGTGAAGGGAATTGATTTTTTTTTTTAAATTTTATTTTATTTTTAACCTGGAACACATGAGCAAAACAACAGGCTGCATGCCAGTTGAAATCATGGTGGTTCATGCAAAGTGTCAAAGTAGATGTTGGTGCTGTCAGAAATGTGTTCTTGGTTAGTTTGGCAAGACATAAACTAGTAAGTGACAATCCAAAGGTATTTCTGTGATTATGTGGCAGGTAATGACACATTTACTGTGTTAACAAGCTTGACTGTAGCTTGCTTGACATGTCCAGCAACCTCCAATTAAACTTTCTGTAATTGAACTAAATAATTCCATCTGATATTACATGCTAGTACCCTGAAAGAGTCTGAAAACATCTAAGCTGTTTTAATCCATTTATTAAATTTTATAGGTGTTGCTTATCTTATAATTAAACAAAATCTTGAGAAACAGAATTCTTCAGTGGAGCCCAGTTAAATCTTTTGCAAGGACTGCTAAAGCTTGCAAATAGAAGAAACTGACGCTGCAGATCATTTAAATCTGTATTATCTCATCAGTGGGTAATTTCCAAACCCCACTTATTATGTAAATGTATTCAGTAACCAGAAGAAGGCTTGAGTGTGTGAGAAATCATACTTTTATGTGCTGTAAGTCATCTCACCTGTGTTTGTTCTGGGTGAAAAACAGTGACTGGCTGACTGGGAGCCTCTCCAGGGATCTCATCTTCAAATCTGCAATGCTGTGATTTACAGGAACAGCCTTGTGATGCCTCTTGAACCTTTTGGAGCTTCCTGTTTCTTTCTTAGTCTTTCCAGAACTAATGTAATTTTAGCTACTTCTTAGCAATTAGATTAGGCACAGGCAATTTCCTTGTAAAATTGCCAGAGCAGGTTCTTCTATAAACTGTAATAGACTTGTTGTGGCTCAGTAATGTTTGGCAGAATAATTTAACTGGACTTCAGCGGCACAAATAGGTATGTAGTTAAAAACCACAGATCTACTCAGGTGCTTGTTTGACTTACCATAAACATAGTCTCTGTCATGTCCATATTGTCTTCTACTTATGGTTTCTGCTGCAATCATTCACTCTGGAAAATCATCTTTTAAGAACATTGGATAATAAAGCCCTTGCACCTCTTAATCCCACAAATGTGCTAACATTAGATGGGTTCAGTTTCTGCTATGTGTGGTTTTGGTGTTTATTTTTAAAATAATATCCTTGATTGTCTTTATTTTAGAATAATACTATTTTAAAACAATACCCTTGAATGTTCAGGGATCTTGAGACAGAGGAAAGAGAACAGTTAGAGATTTCATAAAAATAAAAAATCACCTTTGTGAGCATCTTTCCAAATAAGCCTGAGAACTGTACAAACTCTTTTTCATGCAAGGGCTGTATTGATTTTGTGCAGCATGACACATTCTGCTAGGTCTTTATGCAAAAGAAACTGTGCTAACATCCTGCCCCTTCCCCATCAACCTCTTCACTTACTGACTACATGTGTCTGGTGCCCCTGCAGCTATCCCCATAAACACAAATGCCCCTTTAAACATAATTTCTCAAGCATTTTCCTCTTCATTTTAGAGAGCACAGAGAAAGCAGAGTGTCCCTGTTCACACAAGGACATACCATTAAATTTCCAGCCAGTAGTCTGACTGCTAAAAAGAAAAGAAACCCCACCCATGGGTAATTAGTACTGTGTGTGTAGTTAATCAATTTAAAATTAAATGCCACTGGTGCTGCTGAAAGGTCGTACTAGATTTTGCTATTGCTTTGAAAAAAAATCTGGTTTAGTGATGACCTGTCTCCGAGAAGAGATATTGGTTCTTTGTGCACCGCCTGCAACAAAGGAGAAGCTGGGGGGGCAGTTTCCACAAAGGATGCTGTAAATTTTATTATCATCCAGATTGTGGGGTTTCTGTGTTGATTTTAAGAGAGAAGTCATTCAATGTAAGGAAGTGGCTGTAACTTCTTACTCACAGCAAAAGGAGCTTGTGTTCCAGCGGTCTTGTGGGTGAGATAGGAACCTCATCTCCTGCTTCCTAGTCCATCATCCTCATCATTAGATGATTCTGCCTCCCAGGCAGACTGATTACTTCATATTTTCATTCATTAATGATTTATCAGACAGCTCCTCCCCTAAAGGCTCATCCTGTGTTATATTCACGGCCCACACACAACCAGCAACATGTAGCTGCCAGCTGGCACTCTGGCTTTGGGAGAGCAAGCTGCTGGTAGCCCTTTCCATATCTCCTGATCCCCCTTTCTCTCAGCTGCTCAGCTCGCCTGCCTGCTCTTTGGTGACTTCTTAGACTGCACCAAAGCCATGAAATCCCCATGTGTGCTGTCTTCCTATGCCATCTCTCCAATCTGATTGCTTAATGTGCTTTTCACAACGATTTTTTCAATTAAAAAAAAAAAAAAAAACAGAAAGAGAAGATGAGGTGACCCCCTTGTAATGCGGCTGTGCGGAAAGAGTGGCCTCTCGCTTTGGTGAGAGGGTTTGCTCAGTGCTGACTTAGATTTTAGTGGAGAAGCTAGAGCGCTGGGGGGAGAGTCTGAGCAAGCTGTGTCTGTGAGCAGGAAGGTGTGGGTTGGGAACAGTTTCAGGTTTTGCTATCAGGTGCTTGGCACAACAGCTCTGTTGAAATCCCTCTCCAGTTGTCTGTGTGAGTGATTTTTATCATATTGCTAAAGATTAACTCTATTCTTGTTCTCTGTTCTGCTCCCAGGAATCAGGCATGCACTGAGGTCTGGGAAAGAGAATCCAAATGAATTCTCATGATGAAAGGGGGGGAAATCCAGAATTGTTTGCTACTGTCCAACTTGTCCACTGCAGGCAGCCAGTGACTGAGAGTAGTGGGAGCAAAGACTGCAGGGCAGGAAGAAAAAAAATATAAGCTAGGAGAAAGGAATAAATGAAACTCCCTTGAGTCATTTATACATGAATGTATAACTCTTGAGTGCTTAATCTACTCATGGCAAGTGGTGACTGATAACTAATTTTCTCTCTTGCCTCTCCCACACCCTCCCAGCATCTTCAGAAAGGACATGTGACAGGAATAATAAATCTCATTATTTTTACAGGCTAAAGTGGAAATTATGGATGAAAGTGCTATGGATGCCTCAGTAGAGAGAAACTGACTCTTCCTAGGATGCCTAAAGTATATTTTCACTCGCACTGTTTTTGAGATCTTTCTGAATTATTCAGGGCTCTCCACTTACTTCTTTGGCACAACACTTTTAAATAAACCAGTGTTAAAGACATCAGTGTCCAATTGAGCAGCCCTTTTTCTCCTACTGCTTGAGGGTAGCTAGAGCCTGACACTGCTTGGGCTTTGGGGGAAGTGTGGATCTAAGTCTAGATTGGATTCTCTTCTACTCTAAGTCTCTGAGTTGGAGCTTTGTGCTGCTGTTTTAAGGAAAGAGATGGACGGTGAAGGGGAGTTCAGGCTGACACACACAGTGGGGCTGCAGGACTGATCAGTTTGGATGCCTTTGGCACTGGAGCAGAGAGAAGTGTGTAAGAACAGTAGCTGGTTGTGTTCTTTGTGTAGCCAGGTGCCTGAAAAACCAGTGTCAGCTCTGAGGGTGTAGGACCTCCTGCTGCTCCATGTCAGAGGAGAATTCAGGGCTCTCGTAGAGAGGGTAGGAGGCCATGGCAGGGCTCTGCTCACACAGGCTGAGAGGAAAGTGCGTTGTTCGTGACTCGGGTCAGAACAGGGATAAACCAAGAACAACAGCAAGTAACTTATTTCAAGGGGTAGTCTGAGCAGAACAGGGACTAAGGACATGGGTCTTTCAAGCCTCCAGACCAAGAACACAGCTCATTGCTTGCCGTGAGATTGGTGCTCATTGTGGATGAGGATGGCAACCAAGATGGGTAATGCACTATCATGCATTAGCAGGTGTGTCAAAGCTTCTTCCAGGTCTCTCAGTAAAACCTGTCAAACCTGGCATAGGACTGTCAACAGAGCTAAGGGCTTGTTGCCTGAGAAGATTTCCATCAGTAAAGCTGAGTATAAATTTACAGGGCCTGACTACTTCATTCTCTGTTCTCTGTATGTGGGCTGTGTTACCTTGGGCATAGGGTGCATTAACTGTGTGAGTTGCTGTAGTGCAGAGTATACACTGAATTTCCACCTAGTGCTTACTGTCTGGGGTAAAGCACAGTTTACCAAGCAGTTGTTTGTTTTTTTCCTTGCAAACATTAGATTTCCTCATCTCTTAGCTTTACCACTTGGATTGGAGCACAGGACATAAAAAAGAGGGAATCTGCACCACACCTTTTCCCTGCAAAATGTGTACTATGCTTTTGTTACCTTACTGAATTGTTGCATTTGTCTGTATCTTGTAAAAGGAGTGAGAGGAGGATTTTTGTGCAGCAGGTCTTCATATGACCTGGCAGAATCACAAACTGCTGCAGTCAGAAAGGGCATCTGGAAATCATCTACTCCAACCCTCTGCTCAAACTGGGGCAACGTAAAGTTGGTGTCTCAGTGTCATAACCGGGTGAGGTTTGGATATCTCCAGCAATGGAGACTTTACAGCCTCTCTGGGCAACCTGTGCCAGTGTTCAATACCCTCACAGTACAAGAGTTTTTTTCTCATGTTTAAACAGCATTTCTTTTACTTTAATTTGTGTCCATTGCCAGTCACTGGAAAGCACTGCAAGGTCTTGCCTTGTCTCATTTACTGCCTCCTGTGAGGTATGTATACACATTAAGATTGTCCTTCTCTTCTCCAGGCTGAAGAGTCCCAGCTCTCTCAGCCTTTCCTTATAGGATGTGTGCTCTGAACCCTATTTGTGGCCCTTTTACTGGATCCACTCAAATAAGTTCATATCTCTTCTGTACAAGGGAGCCACAAATTTTCAGCACTCCAGTCATGTCTTACCATGAATACAGGGGAAGGATCATATTTCTCAATCTGCTGGAAGTGCTTTTTCTGATGCAAGCTAGGAGGCTGATGGCCACCTTTGCCATAAGGGAGCATTGCTGCATCGTGTTTAACTTAGTTTCCACTGGAACACTTCGGTTTTCTCCTGCAGTGCTGCTTTCAAGCTCGTCAGCCCTGGATTGCCTGAACCCTGCTGATTCAGGTTGGCATTTTCAGCTTTTTCTCATGTTTAATGTGTTTGTGGCAGCTATTTCTTTGTGCAGACTATTTGGTCATTTTAAATGATTACACTCTTGAACTAATTAAACTATCGTCCTGAAATCATGTCCTGTGGAAAGCAGTTCACAAAACCAAGGCTCAGTGAGGCTTGCACCAAAATGGAACACATAACCCACCTCACATATTGGGGTTTATTTCCTCCCTTTTTCTCACGCCTAAATGTAAAATAAGCATTATACTGAAGGAACCAGGCAAAGGCTAATTTGCCTCATTTGAATGTGAAAAGGAGCCCACATCCTTCCTGTGCCCTGCAAAGAATGCAGAAAGACTTTACAGAGAAAACAGATGTACTAATATGTATCACTTGTTGGGGGCAGGGAGAATCCAGGGTGCTGCCATCAAAGCAGTGCTGAACTTGCAAGAAAACAAAAGCACCAGCATACAAAATATAGTTCTGGGAAGCTGACACGGTTTGGACTCTTTTCTTTTGCTTACCTTTATGCTCCTGGCATGTGAAAAGCTGCTCTGAAAAAAATATATATAGAAAAGGAAACATGGAGCCTCATTTTTCACGCTTCATCATCGGGGAAGTTGTTTAAGTGCCCAAATGCAAACAAAAAGCAGAGGTTCCAGCCCAGCCGTAGGGAAATCTCCTGCATTTCAGAGACAGTATTGCCTGGCCAGAAGAATACACTACTGACATCATGAACAAAACAAATACGACTTTTGGAAGTACCCCTTGATTTTATTTGTGTTTTAAATACCTGTCTAACATGTAAATATGAAAGAGTTTGTCCTGTTAGCTCACAAAAAAAATGCAGGATACAGTGGGGAGTTTTATGGTCTGGTGGTTTTCAGCATGGGAGAGAGAGAGAACAAATGAACTCAGATGTTATTTCTACAGCTATGCAATCCAAATCAGAGTTCTGTCCTTTCCTGACCCATCTGTTTATCCCTTTCCAAGAAATCTGGCATTGAGTAGTCAGCACTGACCGGTCAGCTTGCGAATCTGCTGGTGTTCATAACTTCCCAAATTCAACAACTTGCCTGATGCAGATTTGGCCCTGTAGCAGTGTAGAGTCTCTGGCCAGCTTTTAGCTCGCAGACAGGAGGCAGTAGCCTGTGACAATTTATGATTTATTATATACATGTATTGTCAGTCCCAGTAATAAATAGGAGAATGCTTCAAAGTTTTCTCTTAAAGGTTACCTCAGGTTTCTTAAATTAAAAACTGGTCCTCCAAAAGCAGAGAAGTGAAATGTAGCAGGTACTCATATTTCTTTGTTCAGCAGTGGCAGCTCAGTAGCATCCATGGGTAGGTGCAGTGCTTAGTGAAGGTGTTGTGCTCTTTTCCCTAAACACAGCACAATAGGTGTTTTCTTACAGTCTACAACACTGAGGTTCACTTTAAATTTTACATTTCCTGCTTGATCTGGTGTTTGCACCTTTGGAAAGTGTCCTTTATTCAGAGGAGTTTTAAATCTATAGTACTGACATACAAATATCCGGCTCAATAACCTTGAAAAAAGAAATTTTAAGGCCACTCACCTAAATCACTTAGGTGAACATGAATAGAGCACAACAGCTTGAGGTGTTTGAGTTGCAGTTTAAGTGCTTATTGTTTTGTACAATCAGGGTAAATAAAATCTTGGCCTTGAACTGGTGTCTGTGTGTATTGGAACAAACATCTCAATGCAGCACACTGCAAAAGGAAGGAAGCAGAAGAGAAATTAGATCACTTTCCTACATTATTTCTTGTAAGTGTAGTCTTCTTACGTATGGAACACACATTTCCTGTTGTAAAAATATTGTAGCAGCCTGCAGGAGCCAAACAACAAATAATCTGCTGTAGCTGAAAACTGGAGTCAGAGGAGCATGTTTAGAGGAAAATATTGGAAGAGCGCAGATGATCAGATCTCTCATGCTCTGAAAAGATAGTGAGCATGAACTGCATAACCACTGCTGTGATTGTTCTAACAACCACAGCTTTACAATGTGGAAGAAATAATAGACTAACTCTTCACACAAGTGGCAGTGTAAAGGGATGAGTGCATTTGGTTCTTGCTTTTCATTTTGTATCATCTGTGCATTTAAACAGAACCATGTGAGTATCTCAATCCACTCTTCTTCCTGTGCTTTTATCCCGGAGTTTACATGTTTTCTTTGTCTCCAGTGATATGGGTTTGTACCCATATTCCACACATTTGCTATTGGTCCTATTAAGTCCCAGCTGCATGAACTGCCCAGCCGTGTTTTGTGATAGGAATCAGAGCAGTGAGAATCCAATTCAGAAACAGAATCACCAATCACAGAATTGTTTGCATTGGAGGAACTTTTAAAGTTCACCTACTCCAACACTCTTGCCCTGGACAGGGACACCTGCCACTCAACCAGGTTACTCAAAGCCCCATCCAACCTAACGTTAAACATTTCCAGCAACAGGACACCTGCAGCTTTTCTAGGCAGTCTGTTCCAGTGTCTTACCACCCTAATTTTTAAATATTTCTTCCCATATCCAGTTTAAATCTATTGTTTTTCAGTTGAAAAACTGAATTTTAAAAGTAAATCACTACAGGTCCTGGTAAAGAGTTTCTCTTCATGTTTCTTGTAAACCTACTTTAAGATCTAAGGTCTTCCTAGAGTCTTCACACTAAACAGCCCAAATTCTCTCAGCCTGGCTACATAGGAGAGGTGTTCCATCCCCTGATCATCTTCATGGTCCTTCTTTGAACCTGTTTCAACAAGTCCATCGTTTGGTGTGGGGATCCCAAAGCCAGATGCAGAAATCCTGGTGAGATCTCACAAGAGCAGAGTAAAGGGGCAGAATCACCTCCTTTAACTCGCTGGCCACACTGCCTTTGATGCAGCCCAGGATTCAGCTGGCATCCTGGGCTGGAGTCACATGTTGCCAGTTCACATCCAATTTTTCATCCACCTGTACCCCCAAGTACTTCTCCACAGGGCTTCTTTCAGTTCCTTCATCCCCCAGTCTGTACAGATGCTGGAGGTTGCCCTGACCCAGGTGCAGGACCTTGCACTTGGCCTAGCTGAATTTCACAAGGTTTGCACAGTCCCACCTGTCAAGATTCCTCTGGATGACATCCCTTCCCTCCAGCGTGTCCATGGCACCACTCAGCCCGGTGTCATCCACAAATTTGCTGAGAGTGCGCTTGATCTCACTGCCTATGCCATTAATAAAGATTGTGAACAAGGTAGGCTTAGATATGAGCAGGAAATTCTTTACTGTGAGGGCGGTGAGGCACTGGAACTGGTTGCCCAGAGAAGTTGTGGATGCCACATCCCTGGAAGTGTTCAAGGCAAGGATGAGTGGGTTGTTGACTAACCTGGTCTTGTGAAAGGTGTCCCCGCCCATGGCAAGAGGTTGGAACAAGATGGTCTTTATGGTGCCGTCCAACCCAAACCACTCTATGATTTTATGACAAAATTGTTTATAATTCCTGATGATTGCTGGCCTTAAAATCCTTATTGCCCAAGCCTTGTGACACTTATGGAGGTCCCAGCACAGAGTAAAAGATTCTGTGGCTTCTGATGCTCAGCCAAACTGTGGACCATAACTTGTGGCCACACTCTGGGGGCAGGTCACATAAAGGGTGGTAGACAAAGGACAAAAGTCTGCTTTTATTTTGTGTAGGGGTGGTAGGATGTTAATGCTCCACATCAAGTAGCTTCAATGGCTGTTATATATGGTAACTCTTCTCTCAGACCACACTTCCTACAGACATTAAAAATGGTAGTGTCTATCTATCTCTCGATCGTGGTCAGATAACAGATGCAGGCTTTTAGTGTGGTAGAGTGACCCACACAAGTAGCTGCAGATGAGCAAAGTGAGAATCCTCACAATACTTTCTCTTCCTGGAAACACTCCAGGCACACAGAAAGGGGAAGCATTAAGTATCTCATCTGGTTTTTGTGTTATACCATTGCAGACAATCTTTCTGTATGGACTGATGGGGCAGGAGTTGAAGGACTGGGAGAAAAGAAAAACTGTAAATAGCAGAGCTGGAAGCCTTTCTTAAGAGAGGAAGTAAAAGAGAGAGGAGGAAACGAGCTTGAGATCTGCTTTTTTGTTTGGTTTTCATTTTTAAAGTTGAGGGACCAGCCACATCCAACCCTGGTATTTTCCCTGGTGACTTCTGAAAAACTGTATCATTGATGTGTGGGTCTTCCTCTTTTCTACAGAAGTCATTTCAGGAGCAACATCACCAGGAGAAGAAAATTTTTAGCATAGTCTTTTATTCTCAGGATAGACATTGTGACATCCTTGATCTGATTTCCTACCATAATTCATCTTTCCTGTGGAAAAAAAATATTCCCAGCTTCTCTTCTTGCTGTCTCTGTTCAGAAAAAAAGTCTGTGTTACCTCAGTGTTCTCTGACTTCAAACTATGCAGTCTCAGAGCATGCCGGAGCTTGGATATTTAAGTGAGTGGTAAGGCAGGAAGGTATCATCCTGACAACAATATTGAAAGCAGGTCCATGCAGCCCCCTAAATTTTAGAAGCATGTGACAAAGGGAAGAAGAATGGTTTACATTAAGTTGAGGGGAACTATGCTAGAAACTGTTTTGAATGTACTGTGGCCCTAAAGGACTGCATTAGGCTGTTCCCGGGGTTTTAAATTAATATCTTCTATGGGACAGATGTTTTGTGCACGTTATGTGCAAAGAGCCAATTATATATACAAGTCATGCAAATTTAAGCTACAAATGAAATGCTGTGTACACATACAAATGCTCCTTTAGAAAGGTTTTAGAAAGGTTCCTCCCTTTCTTAGAGAGCGTGTATCAGTATTGCTGCTGGGAGGTTGGCATGTGTTTGGCTGGGGTTTGGGTTGTGCTTTGTTTCCTCTCATTGTTTTCTTTAGTGACAAAAAGAGATTGGATAAAACTCTTTTCTGGTCTCTGTTGACATCAGCACATTCGATCTGCCTGCGTCCAAAAGAATTATGTCAAAGCAATTGCCTGCATTTGTTTCTTAGCGTGTTCTCCAGCAGCACTGTCGCTTGAGGGTCAGACTGGAATACATTAAACTGGAATTGGGGCAGAAACTGCAGCCAGCCTCAGGTCAATGATGCCTCTTGAGATTTGTGAAAGTGACACTTCTGGGGTTCATTGCATTAAATTCCATAGCGTTTCTGTGTCTAGTCTGGGTGAATTACAAAGGCAGATGGGATGGTTAGTTTCACATTCTCCCATTTAATTCTGTCTGTATGTCTAGAATAAAAGGAAAAACCTTGCATTTGATTTATTTTGCAATATTTTTTAAAAATATTTTTTAAAATTCATGTATTAAAGCTCTTTGCTTCTATGTAATTTTTATTGTTTATAGTTAGGAAGATTATCACAGTTACTTCATCTGTAAAATTCAGTGTCTGGAATCTTCTCTGTGTGATCCTTGGTACATCTTTTGACATAAGCCTTTACAACATTTAAAAACACAGTTGCATGTGTGCTTAACAGAACATCCTCATGCTGTAGGATGTAGCTGGGGTTGTGCCAGAGGAAGAGGGGGAAACAATGCATCCAAGAGGACAGAAAGTATAAAGATGAAAAAATGCACAATTCAAACTGTACTTCTGCAGGCTCTGATTCATGTTTTACTAGTAGCTCTGAAACCTTGTCCTCAGTCAGCTTTCCCTAAACTTCTGCTCTGTTAATGACTAAAGAGATGCCAATCACAGTTTTGAGTCTTGAGAACTGTTGATAGGAATGCCTGATATAGCAGAGCTGAGGTGGTGGGGTGTGTGTGAATGCATGTACACATACACGTACATACACACCACACTTGAACAGGCCTTTTTTCTCCCTAAAATTTTTACAGACTTCTCTTGCTGTGATTCACTCTTCAGAAGCTTTGTACTACATGTTTATTGAAGACAGGATGTTTCTTTTATGTTTGTGACATACGACCAAGATTTTACTATGCTGTGCCTGCTGTGTTTTAGCAGGCATCACTTACTGAGCATGACCAAAAGTTTCAAAAACACATTTTTTCCACCTGTTGAATATAAAAATAACTGTAGAACCATAATTAAATTTAATTAGATGTTTTTTTATGAAATAACGCCTTCTAAATCTCTGGAGTGGCATATGTGAACTAGTCCTGAGCTCAAGTAATTGAGAGTATTTTATCTGTTTTATTTGCAGAATTTACACTGCAGCATTCAGTCATAAATGGGTTCATTCCAGAAGCTTAAAATGAGATGATGCCAGCAACTGGCACAAATCAAACACTTCCAGCCTTCCCACTCCTGCACATTGATAGGATTAATACTTTCTGGCCAAAGGCCCAGGTTTAATACAGACAGCATGCACAAAAGCTTGTGCTGCCTCCTTAAAAAACACCAAATTTAAATATTGGCAGGCTGTGAGATGAAGCAAATTCTGCCACCAGAGCCCCACAGCTGAACACATGGTCCTCAGGAGCCCAAATGCCCAACCCCAGCCTTGGGACAGATAGTCAAAAGCTTTTTTTGGCAGCACCCAGTTCCCTCAGCATGCAGAAAGGGAAGGAGAAGACACATAGATGTCCTGAGTGACCTGGGATGTTCCTGCAGGACTAGGGCTCTCATCCATTCATTCTGCTCAAAGGATCTAACTTGTTTTCCTGAAGTTTCCACTGATTCATCCTAAATGGGTGGATTTGGGAGAGGGAATGTCTGTGAGGTATGGAGGACTCTTTCCCACAGAATAATTCTCTGAGGTCACATTCTGTGGCCGGGGAGTTCTGGCATGAGATCCCAGCCAGATCCCTGGGACAAGGTCCCAGTGGCACACAGCAGAAGAAGTGAATTGCTGAAACAAGGAGTCACTGGCGCTTTCTCAGTGGCAGAGCCATAACAACACCCATTGGTGTCCTAAAAGTGGTTTCCTTGGCATCTCAGTGTGAGGAACTTTGTACAGCGAGGTTTTGTGTGCAGCCAGGTGCTGGGAATTGAGAGAGGCTGCCTGCAGATCCTGAAGAAGGTGAACAGTTGGGTGTCATCCGTACTTAGATAGCACCCCATCCCCAAAAGCCTGGGGTTTCCCTGGAGATGTTTTGTAAGCTGTGAGCAGGAAGGCTGCCAGGATTGATATCCTGCAAGGAGAAGGAGAGTTTCTTGGTGGCGACACAAAGCACAGTGTGATGCAGTGACCATTCACCTCACCTGCAGGAGCTCCTGCTTTGTGACAATTAACCCAGGGCTTGTGGCGTCCATCCTTTTTGAATCAAGCACGGCTGCTTTCACAACTTAGCAGAGGTGGGCAGTACCTCATAACCTGTGATGCAAAGGGTTAATTACTGGTTAATGGCCTATAACACATCATTGCTGAACAAGCAGAACAAACTTGCCTGTTCACAGCCTGGATTGGAATAATTGTCAGTCCTGATGCAATTTCTACCTTTGACAGATCAGAGCCTGCTGTTATCAAATTTATTCAGTGTAAGAATACTGCTATACCATGAACAAAATAACAACATTCCCTCTAAGATTTTTGTTTATAACAAAGCCTTCCGTAGCCCAGTTATTTCATTTCTCTTCCCTGAACACTCTTCCAGTTTTTCCAACATTTTTGTTTGGTCTTTTTTTTTTTGTAAAATGGAGCAGCAGAACCTGGTACATTATTCACGGAGCAGAATAACAAGAACCAAATACAGTGTCACAGTAACCTACCTACTCATCTTTTGATTTTCATTTGTTTGTACAGCTGAGGCTCGCATTAGCACTTTTGGCCACAGCCTTGCGTGGGGAATTCATGTCGAGCTGATTGCTTCCCAGGACCCCGGGTCTGATATTCAGTCTCTGCTTCGGAGGATAGAGTCCTCTCTCTCCCTCTCATCCTGTAAGTATGGCCTGGATTCCTCATTCTAATAAGGTGATTTTGTACTTGGCCATATTGACCTAGACTGGTTTCTCCCATCTTTCTACAGACCCCAGTTGCTCTGTGTCAGGCTTGTTCTTCTGTAGTTTGTTTTCTACCGTTCCCAGTCTTGTGTGCAACCACAATGATGTAACTTTAATCCAGGTCACAGATAAGGCTATTAAATAGTAAAGGGATGATCACCAGTGCCTGTGGCATGCAATAGGAACTGATTTGTTTGCTAATAAATAGTTTCCCATTTACAGTTACACTTTGGTTTCCTTAATTTATCAGCTTTTTATTACTTGTAGTATGACTGTGGACTCAAAAGCGACTTCAGTATAAAATAGGTTTAAGGTTTTAGCCTGATCTTACATGGTGCTTTCCACCAATGGAGTCCTGCTCTCCATGTATAGATGGAGACACTCCATATAGGCTTCAGAGCATTTATAAAGATATTCTACAGAACAAGTCAAATTACTTAGATTTGTAATGCTGTTAACGATGCTGCCTTCATCAAGTGAAGTTGTAATTTTTGCAAGAAATTACATCAAATTAGTTTGACAGGATCTATTTTCCTTAAAGCCAAGTTAATTGACTTTAATTACAGAGCTTTGAAAAAAAGTATTAATTGAGACCGATGCTGGTTGTTTTATCCTCTGAAAAATACTGGAAACTTATCCAACTGGCCTGTAATTACTTTCTACCCTTCTCAAACAGTAGCCTAGTATGAGCCTTCTTCCTGTCCTTGGTCCTTCCCCAGGGGCCAAGAACTGCTTTAGATGCAGAAGCAGCTCCAAGGCTACTTCTGCAAACCTTCTGAGACAAGTTTATTTCTAGCAACTAATCTGAATCACCCAGAATCGTTTATCTGCTGCTTAACATCCTGTCTCCAGGGGCTGCAGTGGTGGGAAGCTATTTCATTATCATCATCATAAACGGATGGTCCAGCCTTTTTACCTGTGCGCTAATCAGAAACATTTGCTAAATAACTTCTGCTACTGTCATCTTGTTATGAACAGTTCTGCAATTGTTATTGTTCAGGATTCATCTTTAATAATCTGCTTAGAAAAATGTAAAATGTATTTCTGATTTTATGTTCCTTTATTTTTGTCTGGCATCTTCTTGATTCCTCTATATATTTATTTATACTTTTTTTAAACTTTTATTTTAACTTTTAACTTTTTTTATTTTAACTTTTATTTTAACTTTTTTTCTTCTTACTATCTCTTCCTCTCTCCTTTTTCGTGTACCAGTTTTCTATATAACATTTTATATGTTTTTTCACTTCCCTGGTAAACCCAGCTGCTGGGTTTTTTCGATTGTGTGTTATTTTTATCTACCCCATTTCCATGGTTGTAACACTGTAGGCATTTAGGAAATGTCTTAAACTGTTTGCAGATGTCAGCAAGTTTCTGTATGCTCTGCCTTCAGCCTGATTTGACTCCCATTCGCTCTAGTTTTGTGGATCTGCTTCTCAGAAAGCATGCACTAGGATTTTGATTTATGTATCCATAAAGAGCGTACGCTCACAATATTGCAAAAAATTCTGGTCTGGAATTGATTGCAGACAACGTTAGCTATTTGCACAGGAAGTGTTGGTCCTTTTCAGTCTAAACAACCAGTAAGCTTCTGGTTTGTGATCATTTCCTCTCTACTGAGACAAACTCTTGAGCAGGGATGCTGTGGCTCCTGTGCTAAACCATGTATGACTCACAGGCCGTTCAGGTGTAGCTGCGTTACAGAACCAGCGCTGAGTTGTGCATGTGCCAGCACTGCAGCTCCTGCCCATTGCAGCCCCTGCCCAGGGCAGGAAGCCGAGTGGGTCCTGCTGCACATGGGGTGGGTGCTTTTGTGACCACCGTGGGGTTTGGCTTGTGTGTGGTGGGGTTCAGCTCTTCCCCGTGTGGTGATCGTGCTGTGAACTGCTCCTGTCCCCTTCCGTGCTGTGAGGCCAATGTTGCAGATGACTCATGTAGCTAATTGGCAAGAGCTTAATTTCACAGGGTTAGGAAGGCTGATCCTTCTCTGAATTTAGGGGTGAATAACTTGTCATTTGTAGCCCTTTGGAAAGTACAGGCCTGTGCTAGTACTCGTGACATAAGGTCTCCAGAGTAACACAAGAGGGGATTTTGTACTTCTTGGATGTAAGTGTTGAAGAAGCTCAGCATGCCTGTAACTTTCCAAGATTATTTATTTCCAAGTTGTCAGTCACTCAGATGTCATTTGTGACACATACACCCTGGAACCACCCTCTTCCATTTGGATTTTTAAAATTTACTACAGCTGTTTCTGTTAATAATATAATAGTCTAAATATAGCTATTATTTTTCAAGAGTACTATTTTGCATTACTACTTTATAGGCAGAGGCTTTATCCATTTTTTTTCAGATTTTTATCCTTTTTGTGTATGTGCTGTAATTAGCATATAAGCAACTGAAAAGGGTCATTTTCTCACAGCCTTTCTTTTGGTTGATGTTCTCCTCTGTATCATAGTTTGTGCTGAGTGTGCTTCTGGTTGCTTTTTTGACATGACTGTCCCAGCCAGCCTGGCTTAGAGTGTCAATTTGTTTCCTCTCGAGGTCCTTTTCCCTTTACAACACATCCACAAATCCAAGGTGTCGTCTGTGCTATGGGGACAGCACAGTTGTAAATTTCAGTGGCCTTTAGTTTTTTGTCTTTTTGTGCTAGGAAACAGGGAGGAACTCCAGACAAGGTCTCCAGATCTCCTGAATTGTCAATGGTTGTGTATTTCACGAGGTGTATCACAGAACAGTCATTTTCAGTCAAGCCCCTCCCTGTCTACTCCAGATTACCATCCAGTTTTGCCTTTAAATATACAGAAATAGACAAACCTCTGTGGACTCTTCCTCACACATTGAGGGTGTAGAATATACCTTTGGTCAGTCAGGTTCAGCTTTCCTAGCTCTGTTCTTCCCCAAACCTCCCCCTGCCCGCTTGCTATAGTAGCCGAGTGAAAAACAAAGAAGGTCTTGATGCTTTGCAAGCACTGCTCAGCAATAACTTAAACACGGGTGAATTATCAAGGTTGTTTTGGTCACAAAGCTAAAGCACACACAGCAGGGCTTGGGATGCTGTGGAGACACTAAACCCCGTCCAGAAACAGTAAATTTACCTAAGGTGTTACCTAGCAGTAAGCTGCTGCCATGCACTGAAACCACAGTGGCAGCAGCTGGGTTTGAGAGAACAGGTCTCACTAGAGAACTTTTCTGTGGGTCTGTGAGCAGAGGCAGAATTTCTGTGTGTCCTCATTACTGGCGTAGTCAGTACCTTCAGCGCCCACTGCCTTTATCACAATGTGGTTCTCACCAAGTTTGGGGACCCCACCTGTCAGCATCTTTGTTGTTGTAGATGAAGCCAGCTGCAATGATGGTGAGAAAGCTGGGGGTTTCTCTGTGGGCTGGCCACAGGCAAATATTTGCTTGTGTTTAGGAAGAAGAGTATTTTTTCCCCCAGTGTAACTGGACAAATAAGGGATTTAAATAACTCTATTAAAATGTTAGCAGTAGCAACCTAGAAGAAACAAGAGCCCCTTCAGGAGGTATGGTATCTGGAAGGGTTTCAAAGTAAGTCTCCTGATTTGAGACTCAGTTTGCTCCCTGTTTCCTGCTGTCACATCCTCCGTGTTCTTCAGTCACAAAACAGAAATCAGACGAGGCAGAGAAGGGGTTAGTTTCATTCCTGCATGGGCAAAGGGGGATAGGGAGAAGCAGTGAGGGGGTTTTTTTGAGAAAAAATAATTTTTTATGCCTCCTTCATAGTCCACAGTTGCAAACAGGCAGAACTTCTTTATTATGTCCTTCCCCCTTCCTTCACTGCCTATCCTGATTCACATTTGGCACTCTGCTCTGGGCCGCTCCCATACTGTGGGTCAGATGAACACCCATTAATCCTTCGTAGAATCCAAAAATAAGAAAAAAAAAATCAGAACAGTGTGAATCAACCTGCAATCATCTTTCTGTTCTCCTAATGGGAGAAAAGAAAGAGGAAATCAGTGGAAACACTGTTTTATTTCTTCTTTTCCCAAGACAAAATTATTCTGGCATTTGCAGCAGTTGTTCTCTTGCTATAGGTTTTCTAATTTACACACTTAAAAGGCACTTTAAAATTTAGGTGCATTAGCTCAAAATGCTTATGCAGACCATCCACCCGCTTCTCTCTGCTCATGAATTGAGCTACCACAAGCAGCCTGATGAAGGAAGAATGTAGCTCAAAATCACACCATTTAATTTACATGATGCTCTCTCAGAACCAGGGATAGATCTGTCCTTTGTGGGGGTTAACTATAGAGTAAGCAGTGTGTTTACTGTATGTAGCTGCTGCCATTAGTTCTTAATTTCAAAGTGTCTTTTAACATATTTTAAGCATAAAAAAAAAAAATCCTGCGTGCACTTTTGAGTCTGACTTGCTCTTCAGTTCATGAACATAAAACCTGTGGGCCTTCCCTCTGAAGTTAGTTACACGTAAGACTTTTTCTTTTAGATTATAAGTGAAGTCTGGAGATTGGTGCGAAAAGAGAAAGAAAAAGAAAAAAAAAATAAAAAGAAAAACCTTTTCTCAGAACTGCTATGTTTTTCTAGGGCATCTTTTTTTCAAAGTAATAAAGCCCTGAGACAGTACAAAGCATAACTCAGTTACTGTAACTTTAAGAGATTGCGGCGTGAGCCTTTAATTGCTTCTTGTGTTTTGTTCTGATTTGGTTTTGCTAAAAGGGATGTATCACAGGGAGTGGAAGAGAATTCACTGTTTTTTGAAAAAGATGAGGCCCCGACATTACCAGTCTTGGCTGGCAAAGAAGCTGCACAAAACCAAAAGGGTGGAGACATGTCCTTTCATGGGATGTTTGCAGGGTTTATCTTCTCTTCTTGCACTGGGGAGCTTTTGATTACAGCTGCTCAAACAGCATTGCGGTCATGCAGCTTTTTGTGGCCTTGCCAGGTGACGTCCCCCCCAGACAGCTACCAGCCAGTCCTACCACCACAACTGCCCCTCAAGGAACACGTGGATGTGGTTATTGTTCCTCCTGCCCAGCTGGAACACTGACTTCCTTTTTCCTCTCTAACTTGTAATAAAGAGATCATATAGCTGTATGGATAATAAACAGCTTGTTGGGGTTGCAGTAAATCTCTTGTCAGAGAGGGACCAAGACACTCATTGCTCTTCCTTCCTGAGTGGCCGCTCGCCCTGCCCCATGGACAGCTGTGCTCGCAGCCTCTGGCAGAAGCCAAGGCTCTGGCTGTAGCTCAGTGAAATCCTTCAACATGCACCTTCTCTTCCTTGGTCCTGACCCCCGAGGCTGGCTGGAATTAAATGGGCAAGGTGAAGCCCAAACGTTCATTTTTTATAACTGCCTTTTAAGTCTGGTCCCAAAGGGGAAAAGAGGGAAGGCAGGCACAGGGCCACGCTTTGAAGGCATGTGTTAAAACTTAAGCCTTGTCTGCAGTGTCGGAAGCTGTTGTTTCCAGGGCTGTGTCCGCAGTCACTCAGTAACAGGGAGGAACAGCAGGGCAGAAAATGGCACTTCAAAGCCCCTTCCAGGGTCTGCTCTTCTCACAGCAGCTGGAGCTGCTCCCTTTCCTGACCCCCTTCTGCCACCATTGTAGAGGACTTCCAGAGCAACTGTAAGCTGACAAGAAACAATAGTAAGAGCACCCCAGCACTGTACAAAGGCATTTGCTTTGAACCAGAGCAGTATGGCAGCAGGAGCTCAGCTAAGACTGTTCCTCCTGCTCTTCCAGCCATATATGTCCACGGACACTGGGCAGCAGCCTGGCTTTTGACTGCTGCAGATGAACAACTGAGTTGCTGGGTGTTTTTTCTGCTCAGCCCACTAAAGTAGAATCTGGGAATGAAGCATTAAAGGTCTCCCTTAAAAATCAAATTATGCAGCCCAGGAATTTTTGAGTGTTGTTTTGAAACATACTTGAAGTTTTGCCCTGGTGCTTCTGGCTTTTT
Source organism: Regulus satrapa (assembly GCA_013396955.1). Classification (NCBI taxonomy): domain Eukaryota; kingdom Metazoa; phylum Chordata; class Aves; order Passeriformes; family Regulidae; genus Regulus; species Regulus satrapa. The sequence goes on along the minus strand of VWZN01010133.1, from coordinate 130,650 downwards.
GTTCAGGAATATGACTTAGTGTATGTGAGATTTTCTGCATATCTTTAACAGAGAGAGGACATCCAGTGGTAGTACTGTGTCTTCTCTGATTTACATTTTTTTAATGCAGCATGACAACTGTGGTGCACATGTAGGCTTGCAAGAATTCTACACAAATCTCCAGCTTTGTTCAAGGCTGAACCAGATCTATTACAATGCAATAAAATTATATTCTTTCTAGATTGGACCTTAGTATACAAATTATATGTATATATAGTAACCTGCAACCCACAAGCCTGGGAAATAATGAATAACACTCAGGAGATAGAATTTTAAAGTATTTGTTGTATCTCTCTGACCCAAAAATTGTAGAATCACTGGCTAAGCTGGAATGTAGGCAGTCCTTTGAAATGTCCCAGAGTTAACAGACAAAAACAAAAATAATGCAATAAGTGCTGCTGTTTTCTTCCATCTGTTTCATTTGAGTTGGCTTGAAACTGACACAGTATTAATTCTGGAAATCCAAAATGCTCCCATCAGCATAGATGTGAGTCAAAGAGAGGTCAGCAAGCAGACAGCATGAGAATTACTGACCTACATAAAGACTGATTTTAAGTGCCTGTTTGTTGTCCGACTTGGAATGGCTTCCTAGCAACTTGGAATGGTCAAAGTGGGTGAGTGAGACTTTTCTGAAAATTGAGGAATTTAATATGTCTCAGAGTTTTATTTCAAAATACATAATCCACTGGTTTCTCTCTAGGCAGCTACTAATAGGGCACGGAAAGTAAGACGTTTCAACTTCGGGGTAAATTTCTGTGTTGATTATTTCTGCTATATAGCCTACAGAAGGCATTCCACAGCCATTTTTAAAGTCTCTTTTAAAAATTCTTGGAGTTCTTATTCTTGGAAAGCCTTTTCTGTCCTCCTTGAATCTTCACGGTAAATCAGAATGTGGCATTTTGAACATTAAATCCTACGGTAGCTCATAAAATTTGGGTTATTTGATGTCATAGACTGATAGTTGTGTGGTGCTTTCAGCAAAACATAAAGCACCAAGAAGATGTCCCTTAGAGATTTCATTTTTCACAGCCACGCTGGATGCAACCCTTAGTTTGATTCATGTCTGTTCACCACAGGGACTGAATAAAAGCCAAGGATTTTGCGCTTCTGATTTCTTTTTAACATAACTGTTTCTTAACTCAGCTCCCCTGCTGATGCTTTCCAGACAAGATTTGTAAGACTTGGTAAGAATAAGGCAGTTGCCAGTTACCAGTCATCCAACCTATCCCTTTCATGTTTTTAACCGAGAGAAGTTACCTTAAAAATATGCCATCAAATTTCATTCCAGAGAAATCCAGGAGTTGAGAGAATGCATCCTGCTGGGTCTGAACCTGCGCTCCATCTCTTCAGCAGGCTGAAGAACTGTGCCAGTTCTTCTTCATGTGCAAGGGGTTGGAGGACAGAGGCCACAGCATGGACCGAAGGGTGCAGTGTAGATAGTTTTTTCCCTGCACCTCCCAGTACCTCTCTCTCAAACACTCTAAGGACCTATTTTCTCTGACAGCTCTAAAAAAAGGAGGTTTCTGAAGATGTACCATAATTCAGACTTTCAGCTGTGAGTTGCAAACTTCTGATGCTTGGAAGGAGTGAATTTACACCACTCTTTCCCCCATCCATATGCTTACTCTACTGCAGAAGCAAAGGTTAATCAGTACTTTTTGCTTTTCAGATATCACATGTTGGAGCTTTTGCTTTTAAAATAGAAGCATAAAAAAGAATTTTCCTGCTACTCTTGGACATTTTCTAGGCTTTAATTAGCTAGCAGAGGACTTTTGTTTTTGTTAATGGAGTGTATATCTGGCTTTGTTGGGTGTTTCAGTTTTGGCTTCCAGTTGGCATCAAGAACAAAAAGAAAAGCTCAAGGAGGATGATTTACAGTCATAATAATGTTAATACATCTCCTTAGCCTTCATCTGTATCCTACCTGAAAGGATTAAGGTGCTATGACTATATAAATGATTAATAATGATATAATGAATTTTATATCCTTGTCAACTAATATTTCCACAGTGTGGGTGGAAACTACTCTTCTGGTTAGACACAAGTTAGATTGCTTGCAATGTAAATGTTGGAGTCCAAGAAATTTAATCAGGACAAGGAAGGAGACAAATAACATAATGCTTATTTTAATTTGTCTCTAAGAAAGTCTCAAAACTCATGAAAATGGGGACTTTTATGTTTTCATGAAAACACATTTTACATTGCCCATAAAAAAGCAACTTCAAAATAAACTAATTCAAATTGCTTGCATTAGAAAAGTTCATTTTAACTGGGCCAGTTGCATACCTTTTAACATTACCTGTGTCAGACTATGATAATGCTGTGTGACCCTAACTCACACATCTGAGAAATGCTGCCTTTCCTAATGGAAATGGATTAAAAACTTGCTCCCTTACTCTAAGATGCACAGTATGTTGGATGAGCAATGTTGAGCGTTGGATGAGCAACATTGTATGCTCATCTCTAGAGAGTTTAGTGTAAAACAATTCCAGATTTTGTTTGGTGATCTCAGAGCAGGCTGATTAGTTCCAGCCTTCCACAGCTCCAAATGCTGACATGCAGGGAGATGAAACTTTTGGATATTAAAATCCTGCTCTGTGATACTGAAGGAGATTCATTTCTGGATTCCATTCATTGACACAAAGGCCAACACTGAATGGGGGTGATATTTATTGTCTATGAAACCCCTGAGCAAGCTGAAATCACTTTAGGCATGTACATGCATACATGCATTCCCTCCCATTTAGCCAACTCCCCACTATGCTGTTTCTTTGAGCCGAGAACAGACGACTTTCAGGGACTTGGCTTGAAAAACTGTGTGCATGTAACACCCTCTGTCACATTTTACAAGAGGCTGCAATCAAGCAGTCTTTATACTTGGACTGTCTAGACACTGTGACAGTGGGAGGGGACAAGTGAAAGAAAAAGCCCATTTTGTGAGTCGTTCACTTTGCATCAAATTCTCCTTCCCTGTGTGCTGCCGTTGCCAGCGAAAAGATAAAGCAAGCAAAAACCAAACAAAAATCAAGATCTTCATAATTCACTGGTTCTCTATACATATGATTCCTAGGAATAAAAACCCAAACCATTTTTTTAACTCAGAGTACATATGTATACCATCCCCTTGTTTATTCGCTTTTTTCAGAATAAATACTTTTAGCAATTTTTCTTTTTGCAGTTGATTTGTCATTTCAACTTTTTCCTTATCAATGTGTAAATGAAATATGTAGGGTTGTCTTGTCAGCAGTTGTAAATTTATATGTGAAATATTCCTGGATTTCAGTGGGGACTTTTTTTCCCTGCTCAGCTGAACGTTTGTGAATGAGCAACAAGAAAACCACTTTCCCTCCCACTGGTCTCCCACATTTCATGTTTCCTATCTCTTTTTTTCTTTAATTTTCTTCTCTACTTTTTTCATGAAAGCACATGGGAAAAAATAAAAGGAGAAACAGAGCTGGGAGGGGAAAGGGAGGAGGTGATAGAGTTTCCCAGGGATGTAAGTCTGCAAGCCAACAAAAAGGCTGTGAAATTCTTCTTTAAACAGTAAATCCTGCATATCACTTAGATGCTTTGAGGTGAATAAGCCCATGTTGCAGCTTTTAAGCAGGCTGATTTAATAGCTTACTCTTCCCTGCTCAGGTGGTCAGCACCTTTCTGCCCTTCCTGCTGAGCTGTGATTTCTCTCATGGCATCTCCCATGCAGCCTTTGCTCACTGCCCACGTTTTGCTCTCTGCACATGCCAGCCACCCTTTCACAGAGGTGTAGCAGGGTCCAAGCAGTGAGTCCCAGACTCATCCCTCCCACCCAAAGCCTTCAGGCCTCTGCCCATGCTGAGAGCAGGGAGATGAGCCATCACCCCACTGAGCTCTTGACTTCCCCATGGTCCTGCTTCATTCCCTGGCAGTGCTCCTGGGACACCTTGGTTCTGAGAGGAGTCAGGAAAACCTCTGTTCTGAGTGACATCTCCAAACAAAGGGTCTCCAGAGCCAGACCGGCCTGCTGTTGAAATGGTAGAAGCAGTAGTCATGGTTCCAAAAGCAGTGTTTCACAGCTGATATGAAGCTGGCCAGGGCATCTCTGTACTTCTCATGGTCCTGTGGGCTCATCTGGTGTCACTGCTGGTCCTGGGGATTCACAGTACTCTACACCTCCAGCTCCAATCCAGTTTCCAGGGCGAGCAGAGGTGGGAGGTCAGCATGGCTACTGCAGCTGTAACAGCAGCAGTCTGTTTTGCAGCCTCCAGGCTGAAAACCCCTTTCCCTCAACCAATTGTTGCTTTAGTTTCTTGAGGGATCGCAGCTCATACCAGCCATGCAGCAAGTGAAGAGTCAGGAATCCATTCTTCTGTTTTCCCAAAAAGACTTGAACATTTTGGTGATGTAACTCTGCTGAGTGGATGTGGTATCTTGAAAGGAATGAAATGCAAAAAGGGCAGTTTTAAGTCGGGCTAAGAGTAAGAGAGGGTAGAGCCACGCTAACTGCAGGCAATACACCTCCAGGAAATAATCAAAAATAAAATTACAGCATAACAGAATAATTTAGGTTGGAAAATACCTCTGAAACCCATCCAGCCTTTGACTGATCACTGCCTTGTCAACTAGACCATGGCACTGAGGGCTATGTCCAGTCCTAAACCCAGTCTGGCTGGGTCTGTTCTCTTGGTAGTCCTGCGTGTACCCTGTGATTGCATTCAAGATGATCTGTTCCATGCACCAAGGTCAGACTGACCGGCCTGTATTTTCCCAGATCTTCTTTCTTGTCCTTCTTGTGGATAGGTGTCACATTGGGCAAACAAAATGGTGCTTGTTTTTCTGAACAGACTTATAGAATAACTGAAAGTATCTGCAAATTGTAGAAAATGTCCTTCAACAGAAGTGTTTTTCTTTCTAATTAGGCAGGTTAGATGTGGGAAGCAGGTATCCAGACTGTGGACTGTCACAGAGAAACAGGGAGCTGCTAATTTTTCAAGCATTAGCACTGGTGAAACATTCTTTTTCTGAATCCTATGAGTTTGTCAAAACCAATTTCCTGTGTTGACATTGGGGTAGGGCAAAGAAAATAGCCAGCCTGGCAGCTACAGAAAAATTAGGAAATTTTAAAAAGCATAGACTTTTTATTTACCCAAAGTGACAGATATTGTCTGAAATGTGAAAAGAAATTGGGGGGAGGGGGGAAGTATTTCACTGCATATTTTTCCTGTTCTCTGCATTTTCTCCCTGTCTATAGGTTCTGAAAAAACTATGTCTAGGAAGTAATTTTTTTAAGATTTTTTTTTTCTGCCACTTCTCTTCCACTGTTCAGAGTATGTTGCTTGTGTGCCAGGTTGCATCTAAGAGTCACTGTACTGGTTCAGATCAAGGATGCATCCAGACAGTCAGTATCTGACTCCCTAGGTTCATCACACCCAGCTCCAGAAACTCAGGTTTTGTGTCTAGGTTCAGCTTGGGCCAGTAAGAAATAGTTCAGTAACACCACTACATGGATTAGAGAAAGAGCAAGTAGATGAAAGGCAACACCAGGAGACAGGACTAACCTTGCAGGAGTGCTTCTGAAATGTGGCAAATCACCCTTTGTCTCCCTCCAGGCAGAGAGAGGCAGGCACCTAACAGAAAGAGATTAACCCAGGTCCTGGTAATGCCCCATGAGGGTGCTGGACAAGAGGTTACTAGAATTTAAAAAAACTAGGAGCAGCCTTTTTGAAGCTGTAATTTTTGAAACCCTCTCATTTTCATCCTGTGCAGAATCTGTACTTGGAGTTGCTCTGCATTTGATATGTTAATTCTTATGGGACTTTCTCTAGTTTCTTAGAGTGTGTACCTTTGCCAGCCCCACCTTCTGTTACCAGTGGTTTTAGCCTTCAATTTGATGTTGCATGAAAAGGAACTTCCTTTTTCTTTAGCTCTGCTCTCTGATAGCTCCCTTCTACTTTGCTGCTGTAATAATTCTTGGCTCACTGTGGCTGCTTTTCTGTCTGCCATGCAAGGGATCCAGCAACAGAAGAAGGGTTTTATTGTCTTCAGGTGAAGTCCACTCCCGTGTAGTTGGCAAGGTCAAATAAGAACCACAAGCCTTCATCTGTGTTCTGAGGGCAGTCTTGAATCAGGCAGTTGCATCCCCCTAGCAAAGGGTAAGCAGGATGGGTTTCATCCTCTTTGTCCTGTGCAAAATATTGCCAGTCAGGGCTGGACAAAGATCTCTTACTACCCTAAGACCAGATCCTAAGGCAGGACCCCCTTCCCCAGGCCTCAGTGGAAATGGAAAATTCCTGAGGGGGAAGATTTTCCAACGTTTATATTGAAACCCCTGCAGGTTTTTTTCCAAAGTACTTGACTTTCGAGCTGTGAACTTAATGAGCCTCATCATACGTGCACTGGGAGGAGATCTGGTGAGCATCAACATATGAGCACCTATCCTTTCCTCCCTCTCCAGGATTTTAGATAATGGGCTGTGTGCAATGTAAGGATAAAGAAGCAACAAAACTGACTGACGAGAGGGATGGCAGTTTAACTCAAAGCTCAGGCTACCGCTATGGGACAGATCCTACTCCGCAGCACTATCCTAGCTTTGGTGTGACTTCAATCCCAAACTACAACAACTTCCATGCCACAGGAGGCCAAGGACTGACCGTGTTTGGTGGAGTCAACTCCTCCTCTCATACAGGGACGCTGCGCACAAGAGGAGGAACAGGTGAGCTTGGAAGCCTTATTTTTAGTGCTCATAGTGTCAATCATGCGTCTACAGCAGAGGCCTGACTGTCTCAGCATGTTGCTTTTAGGAAGAGTTATTTCATGAAATGGTGCAAAGAATTGAAGTAGGGTAGAGCTGGGTCTTCACCCCTATCTTTGCTCATTTGCAGGTTCACTTGGGGGTGAGAAATTATGTATACATGCCAGATTTGGTTAACTGCCTCATCCCTCTACCAGGGAATGTAAAGTGTGGGCTGAGCCACCTCAAGCAGTTAAATGTTTGGCATGGCTATGTCTAAGCTGTCTCTCCAACTCCCTTTGCCTGCTTGGGATCCTGTGACTGTAGTGAAGGAGGTGGAGTGCCCACTGGCTGAATAAGACCAGAGAGATGAGAATAGTTCAAAAAGGTGGAGAGTTCTGTTTGGTTTGCTCCTCAGCAGCTGAAGTAGCTTACCCATGGCTTAGCCACATCATCTCCTGAGGCTCCTTTCCCTCCTTGATCTTCTGTGATGGAGTATAACCCACCTGTCTTTTTCTGTAGGTGTAACTCTTTTTGTGGCACTTTACGACTATGAAGCAAGAACAGAAGATGACTTGAGTTTTCATAAAGGAGAAAAATTCCAGATACTTAACAGCTCGTAAGTTTTAGGCTTGGGAATCTACTTTTTAATAGTTTCAAACTTGTAATGTTTACAGTAATGTTTGCTTATGTTATTAGTAAAATCTGATGTTGGATATTCAAGTATGGAGGGGATTTAACCTATGCTTACTTACTCGTGCTTGCATTTAGTGCACTTTGGCAAAGTGCTGAATTGTTGGGGAATTTTGGGGAAAAAACCTTCAACCACATGCAGCTTTACTTTACAAAAAGTGTTAGATTGTGTGATTTACTGCTTACATTTTATAGTGACCCCACATTCAGGACTGAGACTACCAGCTTTGTACTTTATCAGTAGCTACAGAGGTTCTGTGGGGCATGTACTAACACTTTTTCCAATATGTTGCAAGTATCCCTACACAGAAATGAGCTAAAAACTGATTCACAAGAGTCATTATCCAGGCTCATGTGCCAAGTTTAAAAGGATTTTTTTTCCTTTTAAATGTAGGTGATGCAGTCAGAACTTCCTAAGTTCTGTTGCATCTGATATGAATACCACATTTCCATCCTGGAAATCATCAACTTAAAATTAATTTTATCAACTGCCCATAAAAAAAAAAAAAAATCCCTTAGCGATTTAAAAATAACTTCTAAAACTCACTGTGCTACTGACCTATATCTGAACATCTTGTAATTCTTGGCTAAGAGCATAAAATGGCAGGGTCTGTGTTATGTTCACTGCTGCTATCATGTAGAGGTAAAAATGGGTTAACAACCAAGTATGTCACTTTCTAAAGGCTTTGTCATATTGGTCTTCTCTTTTTTTCTTATATTATGTGACAATGAGGCAAATTCACCCCTGGTGCAACTCCTGTTAATTTTAATATAGGAACTGCAGGGTTGGAACTGGCTCAATTCCAACGTTCAATTCTGCATTGAAGCTTTTTAAAAGATCAGGTAATTCTGTGGAATATTTCATGAAGCTAAAGAGCTTTGATGTAGATGAAAGCACGGAAACTTCAGTTACTGCTTGTAGAGGGAGCAGCAGTTTAAAACCTTTCTGCTTCTAAATTAGCGATTGGAAACGAACATTTTTTAAACCTATGATCCATTTTTGTTCACATTGCCCTATGCTTTCCTAACCTTGCACAAACTATGCCATAACTTGAAACAAGAAGTTCCACACGTTATAAATACCTTGTACATGCCAGTTGGTGAAATCTGGCAGTGCTTGCCAGGCCTTACAAAGCAATCATCCTTGGAGTTGGCGAGACAGAGAGATTCCCCTTCATGTCGGTGGCTGCAGTACATGCATTTAGATGCAGGTGTAATTACTGTCTGGAAGAAGGGTTTCTAAGAAAGGAAAAAAGACCAAGATTCATTCATTGATTTTCCTGTGGGATTATAGAAGCTCAGTTCCCATCGTTTGGTCTATTTGCTTATAAACATGGACCTAACCTCACCTCTGGGAGTAGTGGCAGCCAGACTGGGAATCTCCAGAAAGCTGCTTTTCTGTGAGAATCCTTCCTCTTTTCACTTACATCAGGAATTATATTAAATAAACCCATTTCTTAAGCACCTTGCAAATAGAAAGCATATATGTGCAAAAAAGTAGTTTGCCTGGAATTTTTGGAGGGCTTTGGATTTGGATTTTGCTTTAGCTCTCAACAAATGAAATTTGATTTGTGCTTTGAAGCAACACAGCACAGAAAAAGTAGTGACATATGGGGGGGGTTGGGGGGTATATCCCTGTGATTTGAACCCAGCAATTTTAGTAAAGGCAATCTGGGTGAAAGAGATAGCTTCAGAGCGGTTCAGAGCCAAGCCTGATTTTGGGGCTTCAAAGCACTGGGCCATCCCCAGCATTCCCACCACCACACCCTGTCTGGCCCCATTGACTAGCTGCCTCCTACCTCAGCTGCAGGTCTAAAATTAAGGGCTGGGAAAAAAAGCCTGCATTCCTCCACCTTTCTGGCAGTGCTTTGAGAGATTTAAGGTTCTCTGTCAAAGCAGAGGGGGTTGCTCCTGATGTTGTGATCATCTACGAGTCTGCTTTTTCCTCCCTAGATATGAGAAAATACCTCCATCTAGTGGGCTCTCTGCACAGTGAGGAGAAGAGATGGAATGGTACAATTTATCAAGCTCAGTGTGGCCTAATTCCTTGGAAATATTCTACAGCAGCATATGGGGGAAGGGTTAGGACTTCAGCTGGCAATACTAGAGACACAAACAGAAAGGGCCATTTGCCTGACATACTAATGCACATAGGGTGTATTAAAATAGTGTCGACTGCCAGCCTCTGCAAAAGCTATTTGCACTTCGTGTTTCTTGAACTGTAAAATTGGAAGCGTCTCCGTTTTGACTAATGGCAGCTGTTTTCTAGTTGTTTTCCATGGAGTTCGTGCTCCTTTAAATGTTAAATAAAGTGAAGTTGAAAAATTTAAAGAATTCACTTTGACACAACCTTTCCTTCCAGACAATATGCTTTCTGTAATTGTTTGCTTCCAGAAGAGGCTGAATTCTCTAGTCACATTTGATAATAGTGTTTTATTTAGTGAACAAGTCTCTGGTTTACAGAGAGGGGAACTGAGAAATAGTTTCTAAGCAGTCCAGGAATAGAAAAGAGAATGTTTATCAGTAGTGGTAGGAGTTAACACTGGTGAATCTGGTGCTGAGAATGAAATAGAAATGGCTAAATCCCAAATCATTGCATCCTGAGAAATAAACTTCTCTTAAAGCTGCACATCCTGCAGCAACGTGCGTTGTCTGAAGGGCAGGACCACGTCCCACTGTGTGCAGCAGTTTAAGACAAAAATTCATGCTAAGCATACAGATTGCTGCCTTAAGATGGTCCTGCATGAACCTCTTCACATTTAAATGTCGTAAAAGAAGAGCTTTTTGTAAGTTTTTGAAAATGCAGCCTAGTCCTGTGCTACCTCCTCCAGGTGGCCAGCAGAGGGAATCTAGACAATGAAGTGTGATCCTTAAGGGCCATCTAAAATGCCATGTTGATTGATGGCTTTTTGAAATCTTTGGGTTTCAGATTAATTATGCTCATAGAAGTTTAAAATCAGCAGTGAAGGTGACATTGTGTTGTGGTTTAAACTCAGAGATTAACTCAATGTGGTTTAACTCAGCCCCACACAGCCACTCATTCACTTCTCCCGCGGTGGGATCAGGGAGAGAATCAGAAGGGTAAAAGTGAGAAAACTCATGGGTTGAAATAAAGACAGTTTAATAGGTAAAGCAAAAGTCATGCACAGAAGCCGAGCAAAACAAGAGATTCATTCATTCATTCACGGCTCCCCATAGGCAGGCAGGTGCTCAGCCATCCCCAGGAAAGCAGGCTGCCTAAACATGGCTTGGGAAGGCAAACGCCATCACTCCAAACATTCCCCCTCCCTTTCCTTCTTCTTCTCCAGCTTTACATGCTGAATGTAATGTTATGGAATACCCCTGTGGTCAGCTGGAGCCAGCTCTCCCAGCTGTGTCCCCTCACACAGATCCTGCACTCGCCCACCCCCTCTCCGCCCTGGTGTGAGGATGAAAAGGCCTTGACACTCTGGGAATGCTGCTCAGCAGCAATGAAAACAGCCCTGCCTTATCAACACTGTTTCCAGCACAAATCCAAAACACAGCACCCTACCAGCTACTTTGAGAAAAATTAACTCTATCCTAGCCAAGACCAGAACGCAGCATCCATTTTGGCAATCTTCCTATAAGCTCTTTCAAGGGTCTGTATTAGAATAATCACTATGGATACAGTTTTCAATATTCTAGTCCAAATTCAGCCCTCACCAAACCCGATTAAACTGGGCTGTTCTGCCTTTTCATGCCATTATGCTGGATCTGAAAGGCTACACTACTGATCAGTGCTGCGATAATTCTAGATGTAAAGAAATATGTATATTGTTTGGGTTTAGATGCTAACAGCTCTCTCAGAAGCACACCAGTGATAAAGAGATGAGTTGCTGTGGCTTCTTACAGCCATGCAATTTTGGGTGCTGTTAACAAAGTGAGATCATTGTCTTTACAGCTGTGTCTTGCTCTCACTTCTCACCTCTGTTTCCACAGGGAAGGAGACTGGTGGGAGGCCCGTTCCTTGACAACAGGCGAAACTGGTTACATTCCCAGTAATTATGTGGCTCCAGTCGATTCCATCCAAGCAGAGGAGTATGTTTTCTTTTTTTTCTTCTAATGACCTATTAGTGCTGTATTAGGAGGAGGTGTGAGGAGTTGGTTTTGATGGATTGCAGCAATTTTTCAAATGCCTTACGTTATATTTATTTCAGTTCTTAACTGCACTGATAAATAATTAGGTAATTAGTAACAAAAGAAGCACGAGCTCAGTGCTTTTTCAATGTCAAAACAAAGGAAGAAAACCTAAAGGAATACAGGTCTGCTTCCTTTTTTCAATCGTCAGCTTATTTCAAGCTTTAACCAAAAGATGTCCTTGCTTTTCCTGAATTAACTTGTAAAAATATTTTGAGTCAGTTAGTGAGCAGACTGTCCATTAAAGAGGCCACGTTGTATCAACAAATACAAATCCTAGGATAGGTAGGATGCCCAATGCATACACAAGGCTGCCTAATGAGGACCCATCTATGAAAAGAAAAGGAGTGATGTGTGTATTCACGTTATTTCAAATATAAAAGGTACAGTGGAGGAGCTTATAGAGCTGAGCAGGTACTGGAGTCTGTACTTCAGGTTGTCCTTGGTTAATTGTGACACTACACAAAAATGTTGCTGCAGGAAGGAAAAGAGCCTGTATCTCTGAAAGCCTCATATGAAGTAAAGTGTTTGAATCTCATCCTTCTTGCTGAGATTTTATAGCTGTGCTGCAGCAAAAATATTGAGTGCCAATAAATCGCTATGTAAGTCAAATATTTATAGCAACATCTGTACAAATACTACTCTTCGGCAGCGACAGCTTTCTGCCCTTTTCCTTGTGTGTACCTTCCACCCACCACATCTTGGTCTCTGTTTGTCCAAGTCTGGCCTTTGTCGGGGCACACCAAGCGCTCTCAGCACCTACGGATTAGGGGCTTAACGCAGCGAGCTGCTGCCCACCACAAGGAGCATCTACTACGTGGTTTTGGCTTTCCAGTGCGATAAAAGAGACACAGCGTGACAAAAATGGTCGACTGTAGCTGGTGTGACCACAGCTTCCGCGCAAAATCCTCTCCCTGTCTGGGCTTTGTGGCACTATTTAGCAATGCTACTACGTAGCGTTTGTCTTACTGTTTCTGATATTTCCCTAAGGTGGTACTTTGGCAAGCTTGGCCGAAAAGATGCCGAGAGGCAGCTGCTGTCGTTTGGAAACCCCAGAGGTACCTTCTTGATCCGGGAAAGCGAAACTACCAAAGGTAGGCTGGGCAAAGGTACTCTGATTCTTGTGAATGAGAAGATAACATGGGAAATATTGTGCTGAGTGTGTGAAATACTGTTTTCAGCGGTATGAAGGTAGAGTTAAGTATCGTTTTGCATGTATTTGTGTTAGGGAATTGGATGTCTGAGTATCCTAGGTCTTAGGGTAAGTGTTCAGAGGGGAGAACAACCAAAGTACAACTCACTCTCCACCCATGGTATCTGCTGTGCAAGCCACATGGTGAGCCTTTGAAATGCTGGATCATTGGCGGGAACAAAAAAGAGAGAAAAAATTATGCAGCCGTTTTAAATTCACATATTAACAGGGAAAAGACTTGAATATACTTCTAATTAATATATTCATAAAGTATTCAACTGTATCCATTCTGTTGAAGTCAAGTGGAAGGGCGTATTCTCCTCCTTCCCTCTAAAAATACTGGAGGAGTTCCAGTTTTCTTGGCAGGTGCTATTTTTGCTTTTACGTTTTTCTCACAAGGCCTGTCAACATCATCTACAAAAGCTTCACATGTTTGAAAAGATCTTTCTAATTCATGCAACTATTGAGCAGAAAACCTGCAACTAAGTAAAAACAAACCTGGCCATTTCTCAATTAACCAACAATCCAGAACAAAAGCTGTGGGAGGCATAAGTCACTAGAATTAATTCCATACAGGTTCTGTGGTGTAATGATGGCTCACATAATTAAAACACTGACCTGTCAGTGCTTTGATCAGAGCACACTATCAGCTAGGCTTAGCATGCAAAATGTCATGGTTAGTGAAGGAGTTTAAGGAAAAGAAGCAGTACTTGCACTCCTCTCTCCTGATCTTTCTTCAGATGCTGCATTCAATCATCTAAAATTGTAAGTTTTGCATTATTGCCTCCTGAAGTCACTGGATTCTTCCTTTGCTGCCTATAACTCTGAAGTCTGTTTGGGATGCAAAATCTGAATAGACTTGCAGTTGTTCCAGGCAAACAATTTCTTGTTACCCCACAGCTTCACCGTGCTTCCAGTAGCAGTGAGGCACTCTCAGCAGGAGAAGGACAGGCTCTAGCTTGCTCTTTTTCTGCAAATAGCCTCCACCTGGTTTTTTTCCACCAACAGTTGCTCTGATGAGTGTGAGGAGCAGGACTTTATCCTACTCTGTGCCAAGTTTAAAAACTCACTCATATATGCAGCCATGGATTCTAAAAACAAACACAACACTGTTTCTCTAAACCGTTTTATCAGTTTAGTCTCATTTCCTCAGTTTTTATACAGTGATAGGGGATATGTTTTGCAGTGCTGTTTACGTAGCTAACTCAGGGATTTTTATAATTTCTTGTGAGACACAAAAGCATTGGGGAAATCTAGTAATCCATCATGGATGGACTTCGAGCAGCAAGTTAAGGTTCTCTGCATTCAAACTTCAGGCTCTCTTACATCTTCAAGCAGAGTTTGCATCAAAGCTATAGGAAAAAACAAACATGCATGGGTTTTTTGTAAAAAAGTCCTATTTCCCTTCTCATCCTTGTGGTGTTTGAGTATGTTGTTAAAAGAAAACAGAGAGCTTGTTGTTCAAGAGAGAGAAAAAAAGCAATTGGGTGGGCTCAAATAGTGCCATAAGTCTTCTCAAAATGCCCCACCCGAACTACTCATCATGGGCTTCAGGCAGGAATTGTTTTGTGACCTAGAATTGTCCCTTCTGCTTTAAATTATAACAATAATAAGATTAATCAGGATCATGTCAGAAGTATCATAATGGATGATTTCAGCATGAATTTAACCTCCCTTGATCATCGTTGCCTTCTCTTCTTACTTTCAAAATAAATAATATGGAAATGGTTTTTCATTTTTTTCAATGCCTGACTACCCAGGTACTTCATCAGCTCTGCTTTATAATCCTTTACCTGGTTTCAGTCTCAACCTTTCAAGACTGTCTGGTTCTAGTTGTTTGGCTTTAAAAAAAAAAATTCATTAGTATGATATACTGCAATGTTGTACTTCTATTCCAAGTCTTTATTATTTATATCTCTTGTATTTAAATGTATCATCAGATAATAATAAATAGCATAGATAACCAATAGCCTAAAAAAATGAAAAACATCTTGGTTCTTGTTTATGTCCAGATTTGAACTAAAGCTCCAGTCGTGCAACTTGATCTGAGGTCAGTGGGGGTCCACAGAGGGCCACCCACACAGCTCTGATTGCAGACCTGGAGCCACAGATTGTTTACATTTTCCTCAAGAATCTAAAAAAGCGACCAGATACGCAGGGAGCGTGACTAAAGAAAATACAGCTGCTGCCAGTGGATCAAAACTCAAAAATGCGGAGGTGGAGGAGACTGCCTGGAAAATTCTGAAAGGAGGCTGACAATGTACAGCCCAGAGTGGTGGTACAAAGCATGCACAAGATGTGCTTGCAAATCACCAAAAAGTTTTGAACTCCTAGCTGAGAGAAATGTAGTGACTCAGGGGGAAGACCCTCTTCAGAAAACTGTCCTAAAGAAACAGTATTTTTCTACACTTAGAAATCATAGAATCACAGCAAGGCTGGTGTTGGAAGGGATCTTAAAGTCATCTAGCTCCAACCCCACCAAAATAAATACATAAAAGTAAAATAATTATTTTTCTAAAGGAAAAAAAAGAACATATATATAAAACAACCCCTGGCACTCCTTTAAGGGTGTGTCCCATTCAAATAAACCAGAATCATCTGGTTTAAGTGTTGGCTCTTTTCCTCCTATATAGAGGACAAACAACAGGGAATTTGAGAAGTCCTTGGAGTCAGGGTGGAGACATTTTGCTCACTGCATCTCCCTCAGGGATGAGCCACCCACCAGTGTAACCTGTTGTTGGTTAACATGGTCAAGGAGGCTTCTTCCTAAGGATATGTCCAAGAAAGACATCTTACACTGGGACCACCTTTTGCATCATACAAAACTGTTTTCCTTTTCTGCCCTTACCTGACATGGTTACCAGTGAAAGCAGCAGAGGTTCCAGAAGGAGGACTTTCCTGAGCTCTCTGCAGCTGATAGTTTCCTCTTCTCCTTTTAATGCCTAAATTCCCTTGAGTAAACACAACATTTGTCTGAGCCATGAGGGAGGACTTGTTTTCTTTGCTGCCTTTGAAATGGGCCATGTTTTTATTGTAAAAAAGTGGCTTTGCTTCTGACACTGCAGAGAACCAACCCGTGTGTCACGGGATGTAAAGTAGGGCTGTCCTCCAGAGCAAGGGGCCTGAACGTGCAGGTCTCCACACAGGTGGCCGAGCTGTTTTTGCAGTCAGCAGGAAGCCAGGGCTCTGTCCAGCTGCCCGTGACTGCAGACACTGAGTGCCCACACCGGCATTACACCGGTGCCATAGCACTCGTGGAAACTGGGCTGGGATTCAGCCACCCTCATAGCACCACAGACTAATGTATGGGGCATATCAATCGAGCCCCCAGCCCACCTGCAGACTGCCACCACTGCACCTCTAACTAAACCCAGCCCCAGTGTCAGCTGAGGGTTCCTTCACCCGGCCGTGAGCATCCAGTGCCACTGCAAATGCCTGCAAGGTATCCACATGGCTGGAAAAACATGTCAGCCTGTGGGAAAACTGCCAAGCAGCACGTCCTGAGGCATCTCACATGGCGCCTAATCTCTGTGCTAGGGCATCTGAATCCTGCTAGTAAGCTCTAAAGCCCCGCATGGATTTGGGCAGTTAAACATGAAGTTCTTGCAGATCTACTGGTGCTCAGTTTTGGTGTGGTATTACCTTCCAAAGGTAATACTGTGGTGTACAAAGTATGCTTGTTTGGTTGTTTATAAGGAAGTTTGTGATCCATCCGGGTAAAAACACTACCCACATGTAAAGTCATTATCTCCAGAGCTTCCTATGAAAATTTTGATATTTACCAGTGGCTGGCATTTACATGAAGTGTAGTATTTCCAGTGTACCCTGACACTTAGAATAGGAAAAGTCAATTTAACAGCCTTGGGCAATAAATGTTAAAATGTGAGTTTTCATTTGCACAGAAGTCCCAGTATGTTTCTAGAACATTGTGAAAGGGACATGGAACATCCCAGGATTTTTCTGACACTTATCTCGTTATATTAGATTAATTTGTTCTTTTTCAGGATACAGTGAGTTTTTTGGAAGCAATTTTTCTTTCACTTTGTAATGACTGACCAGTAAACCGAAATCTTTGTGACTAAAAGCTAATTACAATTTTTTATTTCTCCTTTGCTTGGAACAGGTGCCTATTCCCTGTCTATTCGAGACTGGGATGATATGAAAGGAGATCATGTCAAACATTATAAGATTCGTAAACTTGACAATGGTGGATATTATATCACAACTCGGGCACAATTTGAAACTCTTCAGCAGCTGGTTCAGCATTACTCAGGTAATTTTTCAGATAATACATGGCTCTCTGAAGTATTTTAAAACAAAAGCATTTGCTACTGAACTGATGTATGTGTAAGATGCCCTAAAGAGTCATTTGATCTATGACTCTTGCTTGTTGCAATGCATCTTCTGTTATCCCTTTCCCATTAGAGTTATAAATGTCTTTGAGTGCTGTTCACAGGATACAGCAGCAGAGCTTTTAAAATTCAAAACTTTACTGTGCTAGAGGTTTTGTCAGCTCTCCCTCTTCTAAGCAAACAAAATTACCGAATTTGAGTTGTACATCTCCAAGCATGAATTCCCTGTGAATAAGTGAGTGCTAATATGTACCATTTTGCAGGACACTATTGCTAATAAAGCAAATAGGAATTACACTGGGAATTCAGTCACCTAAAACAATGGCCAAAAGGTTTGCATGTATTAGATACATTACATATATTTTCCCACTGGACTTTTGTTCTACGTGCAAAGTATTAACATTTAAATTATGTTAAATAAATAAGGCAATATGTGTGTTTCTTTGCACGCTATTTGTGTCTGCCCACCAATTTATTTTTTTTTATTATTCCCGTGAATAAAGTGTGGCATGCACTATTCCACCCAAAAGTACATTCTGTTGTCACTGGCAATTGGTGTACAACAAATGCAACTTCTAAGTCCCCCCAAACCTCTGTATGGGACAACTGGTTCTTACACAGAAGACTGCCATGCTTCTCAGCATGGCCATTTTTAAAGCAGAAATTTATATTTTGAATTATTTGCTCTTTGGGGTTTTTTTCTCTTTACTTTAGCTTTTCATAATATTATTAACAGATTACCCCAAATGCTTGCTGCTCAAAAACTTTTCATAATTTTTACTTGGGAAATCAACTTCTCTGTGGGGCATTTTTTTCTGTATTCTTTGTATTCTTGTCTGCTGTATTCTTATGCTATTCATACTAGACATCTGGCTGTCTTCTCCACCCAATTCCTGATGGGTGTATGTTGCCAGGGAAGATTTCTAGTTGTTTCTGGTGACTCTACTTCAAGCCAAATGAGGTATAAAAACTCACATATAAGGAAGATAATTTACAAGCACACTGTACCAGTTGGTATATGTCAGATTTTAGTTCCCTGTGGTCAGCTTATTTATGTGGCGTATTTTCCATGCACAGATGCAGAAACAAATAGATCTTTGCCACATTTGTGTGCAATAAGGAGGCTTAATCAGTAGGATCCAGGCAGGGTAGCTCTGGAGGCATGGTACAGCACTCCAGAGGTTTCCCCTGTGGTCTCCAGGACCCAGGTGAACACAGGAGCCCTCGTTCCATCCCAGCCCCAAACCATGAGGGCTCCCTTTAACTGCCTGCTCTGCGCTCTGAATTCTGGGGGAGCCACAATGCACAGTTTTGATAATGAGGTAGAGCTTAGTGTTGCAAGGAGCTTCAGTGCTTGCCCACCCTATGATGCTTAAACAACCTGTTCACCAGCAGAGAACGAAATTCTGCACAGAAGGATATAGATTATGTTTGAGTCTGAAGTGCAATTGCACTTCCCCACCTTCTCCTGCTCTGCTGCACCTGCTTTAAGGTGCAAGTCTCTCTCTGTGCCGGCTTTATACTGTGGTTTGCTTTGTGCAGCGTGGTATACCCCTCATCAATATGTGTGTATATCTATTTCATATGTATGTATATATCATTGTTTTTACTCTTGCCAAAATATCTTGTGTGACTTTTGTCACAGTTCAGTCTTCTGTGAAGCTTTGCAAGAGATAATACCATGAACCTGCCTCAAACAATGTAGGACTGGCTGCATATGCTAATGAAGGTTTACTCCAGAAAGAATGCCAGACTTGCATGACACTTACAAAGACATCTTTTCACAGAACAAAACATAGAAAATGCCTTTTCCCAGGCTACAAAAAGCCCACCAGATTTTCATGGCTGATTCATGGTGATTTTTCAGAAGAAGAAGTAATTCATCTTCTCTGTGCTTCTTTTACTCCGTACAGAAACAATTCAGGTTGTGATTGAGAGACTATTTTTTAAAAGCTATACTGTACCACAGTAAACCAGTCACTCAAGAGGTTATCTTAACGCAGCATGGCGGGAGGAGGGAAATCCTGAGTCTTCGAGAGAAACCAATGGTGATCACCTTCCATTTCAGGCTGTGCAGAGACTAAAATATTTCCTGTTCTGTCTCAAAAGAATATGTTTCAATGTTCAATTCCTAATCTTCCAGGATGCTTTTGTGGTATGCAACTAACAGCTGTTGTGAGTAGCATTGTTTTTATGCTTACTGTATTTGTTTCATGTCACACTTTTTTTTCTTTCCTCTCCTTTGCTGTCGGCTTCACTTCTGGCTCCATCAGAGAGAGCTGCGGGTCTTTGCTGCCGCTTAGTAGTCCCCTGTCATAAAGGAATGCCAAGGCTTACTGATCTGTCTGTCAAAACCAAAGATGTCTGGGAAATTCCACGAGAATCCCTACAGTTGATCAAGAGACTGGGAAATGGGCAGTTTGGGGAAGTATGGATGGGTATGGAGCAAAATAATTACTCTAAAATAGCTTTCTGTGTGGGGATTATAAGATGGAAGGTGAAAATGTAGCACATTGTGACCCACAAAAAAAAAAAAAAGTAAAGCTCAAACTGTTAGGAAAAATGTCTTTGGAATCATGTCTTTGACTTTGAAATTCTTTAATCTTCAACTTTCACTATAATTGATGGCAAAAGAAAACTAAAAATCCATGTTTCCTTGGAAGGTCTTGATTTTGACAAATTACCACTGTCTTAATAATAAATCAAGGCTCACTTAGTAATCTCTTTGCTATAGCAAGAAGCCTTTTTCTGCAAGCTAACAAAAGAAGTCCTTACCTTCAGCATCCAAAAAACAGTGTTTGCAAATGAACTTTAACGCAGCACTGAGAGACCCTCACCTTCCATCTTTCTCAATGCATGCATAATTTTGGATTATAAATGTGTTTTTTTATTAATTTCCTCTCCTATAGAGAAAGCTGATGGTTTGTGTTTTAACTTAACTGTGATTGCTACGAATAATACCCCACAAACTGTTGGATTGGCTAAAGATGCATGGGAAGTTGCACGTGATTCATTATTTCTGGAACAGAAGCTTGGTCAGGGGTGTTTCGCTGAAGTGTGGCGTGGTAAGGCAGAGAATATATTTTGCTTTGGATGGATCTTTTAAGGCCCTCTTGGCAGAAATAAACATTTCAAGTATAGATCTTAAAGCTAAAAGATCAGAATAGTATTAAATGTTAGTTTATGTTGCCTGAAACAATCAAACATAAATACAGTAATCCATGGGGAAGTTTGCTTTCACTTGCACACAGTGGTATGAGAGGTTAGGGCATTAAAATTCATTAATTGCATTGGATTCATTTGGGTGACTACACGATTGCTAGGTGTGAAAATAGGAATGATGCTAAACCTATAAGGCAGAATGGCTAACCAGAGATTAATCTGGTAAGTAGACATTTTTCTTTCCTCCTGTATTGTAGCACTGATGGAATCAGACCCTGAAAATGTTTCCATCCACTCTCCCAGTTTAAAAATAATGGGAAATATCAGCAAGCTGATATTGTTGAGCTAGCTTTCCCATGTATCCATTTCTTCAAGTCTCTTTGAAATTTGTATCTGCAGCAGAATCCTGTAACTCATTATAGAGACCAGGGACTACAGAGGCAAAACTTGCCAGGCCCAGATGAGCCCTCATTTTGAAGTCCAGAAATTTTTGACCTTTTCCAAATCCACTGACATTGTTTTCTGCACACTTGCCATTTAACTTACCCATCATGGGTCTCATAATATACTCAATGAGTATAAAACAATAGCATTTTACATAAATCTTAGTATGGCCATAGCATTGAAACACAACATAGTGGCCATTTCATCAGATGTGGCTCAATTTCTGTGCCGTATTGGATTCTGTATAAACTCTAAAATTACCCATTCAAATAAAGAATCACTATATGTTGTTTCTTCACAAAAATTGGAGCGGGCAGTTGGACCACTCCTTTTGTTGCAGTGACACAAAAACATGTACGGCCAAACAACCAGTGGGGTCTCCTGTGTTCTTGCAGCTGTTTCCCATTGCAGGACTTCAGCAGCAAGTCTGTGAGATTTACAGAATTTATGGACTAGAAATACAGAAATTTATAGAATCTCACAGTATTACAGTTGACCTGTTGTAAAGAAAGCTGCCTACATTTCTATTGGTATTTCCAGATAATTGTAGTTTCTCATTCTTGTTCTCCATCTTGAATGCATGCCCACGTTTCCAGCTGATGTTAAAACTTAGTGGTCAGCTCTGTGTGCCATAGATCTTAAACTGATACAACAAGTTAAAGAAACAAATGGGAAAATAAACCAGCTATGAGAAATAAAGTACTGCCAAGTACCAGTACCAAGCATCTCTCAGAAATGCAAAAATTATTATTAGAATTATGAAATTATATTTCTTAATGTATAGTAAAAAATAAGTTAACAGCCCTGAAGCATTACTCAAATTTGAGTAGATTAACACAGTCAAAATTAATAAAAAACACATTAGGTGGTAACTTAACTACATATGGGAGGAATTCAAAAGGAAATCTATGGTATTTTTCTATTAGGGAAATATACCAAAACAGAAAAAGAAAATTTAAGAAATTTTCTTAATTCAGGGCTGAGAGGATAAGTTAACATTTTTGGTTTACTTTCTTTTTTTTAAACTGGAGAAATTAATTAAAATATTTTAAAACAGACTTGCTGAAAACACATCATAGTAACAGTCCTGGGATTTCTATTGAAACAGATAGTACACAATTAATCCTGTTAATACACGAGGTGAGATCCTATTTTATTAATACCAGCCTGGAGCCCATGAAACTCTGGTTCATATAATTTGTGGGACCTCTGCAAAGTGGCTGTGAGTGATGGCACACTGCAGTCTGGAGCCTCAGTGACTCCAGACAAAACATGCTCCCTGTCACCCATCAGAAAAGATTTTGGCCACCCTGCTTGAAATTAGAGACAAAACCACAACTTTCCCAGCTTACACAGGAGTGCTACTAGAGCAAAGTCCTGCTTCAGCTCTGGTTTGAAGGACTAAGAGAAATTAAGGCTTCAGGAGCCCTTCTGCAGTGTGCTGGGGTAGCAGAGGTGGTAACTCAAGGCATTACTCCATTGACAGTACAGTGATACCTGGCACTGAACTGGCAGAAGGAAATCAAGGCATAATGGAAACCAAACTTGCACTTCTCACTTTTGACTAATATGTGTCTCAAGCCCCCATCCCCCCCCCCCCCCCCCCCCCCCCGCCAGCCTTCCCACCAAAACCAA